>JAPQNM010000008.1:7450331-7507831 GCA_029783475.1 Metacarcinus magister
TCCGTGATGGCGAAGGATATACTTGGCTTGCAGGTGGCGCCGTTGTCGTGTGAGCGGAATCTTGATGGGGCAAATAAGGTGTTGATGGGAGGTGGTGATGGTTTTGAGGAGGAGGAGGAGGAGGAGGAGGAGGAGGAGGAGGAGGAGGAGGAGGAGGAGGAGGAGGAGGAGGAGGGGAAGTAGTCGTGGTAGAAGTTTGGTGGTGGTGGTGGTGGTGTTGGAAATTTTGTGGTGTGTTGTTTGATGTTTACGCGTGTGAATAATCCAATTTTCGGAATGATGGAACTCGTTTTTTTGGTATTGGGTTCATGTGTCGGTAGTAGTAGTGGTGATGGTGGTGGTGGTGGTGGTGGTGGTGGTGGTGGTGGTGGTGGTGGTGGTGGTGGTGGTGGTGGTGGTGAGGGGACATGACACAGCGTTGGGACATGTGGAAGGTTGATGATATTGCGGTGTGCAAACTACCCTCACCTCCCCTTCCCCCCCTCCCCTTCCTCCCCTCACTTCCCCACTCCACAAATGAACAAGGGAGATGAAACAACTGACATCACCACCACCACCACCACTACCACCACCATCACCATCATCACCACCATTATCACCACCGGAACTAATTCATAAACCAAAGCCACATGATGTTTAAACAAGTGGTCATAATTACCAGCAGCATATGTTTGAAAAAAAAATATTAATCATTATTCATTTGTCTTTATTCCTTTATATATTCTTTTGTTTTCTTTCTTCTTGGTATTTTTTTTTTTGTATTTGCTTCTATCTTCTCTTCTTTTTTTTTATCGTTTTTCTTTTTCTTTCATGTTTCCTTTAGTTTATCATCGTAACTTTACTGGTTCCTCGTCACTTCCATGCATAACTTCCGTCTTTCCTTCCGTTTTCATTTCCTTGTCTCTTTCTTCTTTTGGTTCCTCTTCTCTTCTTATTTTTACTTCCTTGCCACTTTCCTGACTTTTTTTCCCTTCGTTTTGCTTCTCTCTCAGCCTTTTTCTCCCTAGTTCCATTCCTTCCTTCTATTTTTGTAGCTCAGCTTTTTATATACTTCCTTCCCCTTTCTTCCTATTCACTTTATCGCCACCTAACTGCATTATTCCTTTTTTATCCCTTTCTTTCCTATTTCATTGTCGACGTTCCCTACAGTTTCCTTTCTTCTTTCCTCCTGGTGGCGCCTCTCGACACTTCCCAGCAGCAGGCATCGTAGGGACCCACCACTGGCTCCTCCATTAATAGCTGTCCCTCCAGGGGCCTCAAGACTCCCTGGGGGCCCGACACAGACGTGATTGGCATCGTCCCTCGTCACTTTCCTCCCCCACCAAGGGTCTAGTGGGCGTGGGAGGAAGGTGTAGGGGAGGGGGGAGGGGGCAGGTGGCTTATGTTATGTGAGGGTCAAGGGAATAAGAGTGTGATGACAAAATCTATAATGGCTGTGTTTAGGTGTTCATATCAGGCGAGAATATGAATTGTTGACATGTTAATGATGAGGTAATGGTAAGTTATGCGTTGTAAATTGTAATGTGTTTCTATTTCTTGACGTTTTGATGAATTTATCAATATGTATTATCCACTAAACTACCAAGTCATTTGTCTCCTCAGGTTTGTAACAGCAGACAGAGTAAATAGCTTAACACACGAGCCAATGACACGCAAATTCAGTAAGATATTAATCATGACTTTTTCCTCTTTTCAGGTGAGTTATCGTGTTGGAGGCTGAGTGTTGGACGGAGCTGGCGACACGAAAGGTAAGGTATTGTGTCTAGTATCCCGATGACCTTATAGACGTAGCGGGGTTAGGGTTAGGTCAGGACGCGTGACCTTGACGCATCATTGTCGACGTCTTGAGACCGAGACAGGAGTGGATGAATGGTTTCCCAGGACGGTGCGGGGTAAAAAGGGAAGGAAAAAGAGGCGTTGGGCTGATATTTGTGGTAATTAACGAGGACACCGAAATGGTCAACTCTGAGGGCCAGACCATGTAACCTAGAGGGAATTTTTTACCTCCGTTGTGTAGGGGAGGAAGGAGAGAAGACGATAAAGAGGAGAAGAACGAGGAGGCGAAGCAGCGAGACAATGAGTTATGGAGAGTAAAGGGTGAAGAGGAAAAGGAAGTGAAGAGGCAATAGTTGGAAGGAGAGACGAAGAGAGGAGAAAGGCAGGTTCTCCTCAGTGGCTACCGATTCTCGATCCATCACGCCAAACAGAAATCATTCATCAGTCCATGACACCTACAATTTGAGCCTCACTCCATCAAGGTGCATTTTCCTCCAATCTCTAAGGGGAAACTTGCCTATTTCTCACAGGCTTATTAATAGGAGGGTAAGGTGTGTGTTTCTCCCAATTACCCATCCTTTTTATCACTGTTGCTATCGTCTAAGCTCATCAGACATCTCCATAATTGTTTTCCTTTGAGTGTGATTCATGGAGGCAGTGAGTGTCGTCTTGTCTGATGATTGGGGGAAAGTATAATTAAAGTTTGTGCCCAATTATAGCGTAAATACCAAGGCATTCCAAGTATAGCAGATATGGGGACCCACAAACTGCCTCAGGAGACTCTTTGTGTTTTTCGTGAAGTTTGGTCCAAGCAGTCTCGAGGGAGCTATGGAAGGCGAGCAAGACTGGACTAAAATTATCTTCCCCGTCTTATTCCTCCTTACCGCTCATCACCGCGTCAAAAATAACATCTGCCAATTTCTCTCCTGCGAGCCGCATTTTCGTTTCCATTCTTGTTTTATAACTGGAGTAAATGAGGAAGAGATTTTGGAATGAATGCGTTTGAAGCAGGATTATAATTTTTAACGTGATGGCATTCTATTAACTTTTTTTTTTTTTTTGCTACCGTGGCAATGTAATTTTTTTTCCAGAGGTACCATGTTGTCACGGATGATTGGCATGAGTGATTGGTTTAACGTACTGATTATACTATTGAAGTGTTTACGTAGTCCGCTGCGTCAAATGGTTGTCATAAATACAGGCGCACACTGATTAATTGAGTGGCCGCACATTTGGTTTGTGTCGCGTCAGAAGGGCATCGTAAATAGAACACACAAGTCATTAATATTGGAGTTTTGTTTTTCCGTCCATTGTGTGAACTGTTGTCAGGAGGCGTGGTGGTGGTGGTGGTGGTGGTGGTGGTGGTGGTTGAGGGTGGATCAGAGTGAGAGGAAGGATGGGTGGATGAGGAAGGGAGGGAAGAAGGCAGGGAGGGAGGGTCAGGGGGGTCTTGGCTGAGTGATATATCTTGTAATAATTTCAACACACATTGCTTCGTAAATCATCACTGAATGGTCGTAATTTTCTTCGCAAAAATGAAGCGTTTTTGTCGAGGTTGTTCGTGGCTCTTGTTTGCGTTGACGTCGAATCCATCAATGAATGGGTCCACTAAGCACCCAAATGTATCGCCCCGTATTCCACCGACAACAGAATAAATAAATCCCCTTGAATTTGTCGGGGATTAACATAATCAAACAGATATCTTTCAAAACTAAATTCGCTTCCTGTATAATTTTCATGTACAACAGAAAACAGAAAACTGAAGTGATGACGTTGAAGCTATTTTTGCAATCTCTTCTATGCAATATTTTCTCTTCAGTATTCTTTCCTCCATCAGTTTGGATTCCCAGAGTCTTGTTGCTTGAGCTCACGCTATTTACTTGCTGCAGGAGTCAGTCTTACTGCCTGTGGGGCGTGCCAGGGCTGCTGGATATTAATTTGCATATCTGTGGGACTCCTGGTTGTGTTTTGTGTAGCCCCTGAGTGTGTGTGTGTGTGTGTGTGTGTGTGTGTGTGTGTGTGTGTGTGTGTGTGTGTGTGTGTGTGTGTGTGTGTGAGCTGCGGGGGATGGGGTGAGAGGCTGCTGTCTTGATAGTGTAGGAAGCTAGTGTGTCTATCGAGGAGGAAGAGGAGGAAATGGAGGAGGCGGAAGAGGAGGTTGCATAAACAAAGAGAGGAGGAGAATATCATGAAGGAAGATGAGGAGGAGAAGGAGGAACAAGTAGGTTATAAGAACGTAGAAAATAGGAGAATGTCGAGAAGGAAGAAGAGGAAGAGGAGGAGAAGGGATGATTACGCTTCCTGGTCACCTCCCTGCCTGACCCTCTTGGAGTCCTAACAGTCTGAACAAAATAACCCTTTTATTCTTTCTCACAGAACGGAAAACAGAAAGGAAGAGTGACGATTTGAAATTCTGGGCACGTATAGATCAATGTTTGAGTTGTCATTGATATTTACATGCTTAGCTGATTCAATCTCTCTCTCTCTCTCTCTCTCTCTCTCTCTCTCTCTCTCTCTCTCTCTCTCTCTCTCTCTCTCTCTCTCTCTCTCTCTCTCTCTCTCAACTTTTTGTATTGTAGGAGAAAAATTGGGTGTAAGGGCAACATTGCAAAGATCACAGAGGTTCTTGGAGAGAGAGAAACATATTTTTCGAAAGAGGAAAGGAGGAGGAGGAGGAACAGGAGGAGGAGGAGCAGGAGGAAAAGAACCAAGAGGAGCAAGAGAAAGACGAAGATATTGCATAAGATTACGACGAGGACAAAGAGTGAGATGGTTACTGGACGAAGAGAAAGGGAGTAAGAGGAGATAAGTGTTATGAGAAAAAAGGGAGGATAGAAAGGGAAGGAAAGAGGGAGAGGAGAGGAGAGAGAGAGCGTTTCGAGAAGGGTAGAGTTGAAATGTGACTTTAAGAGGAAGGGGAGAAGAAGAATAGGGAGACGAGTAGGTTGGAGAAGTTAGGTGTGACTTTGGGAGAGGAGAGAGGAGGGGAGAGGAGGAAAGAGAGGAATATATAGGAAGGAATGTCAAGGAGGGTGAGAGGAGAGGGAAGTGACGGGAAGCCTGAGGGGAAAAGAGGTTCGTTCTGTCTGAATTGTCACCCTCTCTGCCTCCTCCTTGGCTCTTCTCGTCCTCAACACACGGTACATTGATGCTGCTTCGTAGTGGGTGGAATCCTACAAGACGTTACAGTAACGTATTTGTAAGAGAAGATTATTGGGCTTTTTTTGTAGGTGTTAAGGCATAAAAGTAGTCTGTCGTAAAGGGTTCGGTTGGTCAGTGTTTTCATCCTTGTAAACACCTCGTATTCTGGTTTGAGTCAGCGACCTTTTGGAGTGTTAAAAAGCAGTGCTATTTTTCTGTGGTTGGCAGCAAGACTTCTTTTAACACAAGGACAAAATCTTTCCATAGTGTGTAGTTAAGACGCTTTTTCCGTGTGTGTATTTTTTCCGTAACATTAGGGATCGTAAGGAAAACTTTTTGGTGGCGTTATTTCCTGGATATAGAGGGACGCTGCGGGGTACAACGGCAGGCCAGGCACCGCTAAAACTCCAGATAATAACATGTTGTGTCTCGGACCAGCGGGGAAAAAACGCCCTTCCAAAGTCTCGCGGAAAAGTTGTAATCCCAACTTTCTGCATTATATGACTGACATTTCGCCCCCAAAGATTTCCCCTTTCTCGTGCGGTGGAGTCCGATGCCATTTACCGGGAACAACAGCCGAACCATCCCCTGGGGAGGATCCTGCGGGCCCTCCTGACCTGTGTAGGATGGCGAACGCGTCACCTGAAGGAGAGAGGGTTAGAGAGGGGAAGGGAATGGGGACAGGACAGGATCGCGTAGGGAAGGGGAGGGATAGAGGGAACGTTTAGGAGGCAGTGATTCCTGGAAGAGCCTGACAACGATATCCAGTTGGTGGCAATATTGAGCCGCTCGTAGGAAAGTATTCGAGTGTTAACGTTGCTGATATACACCGAATACTATTTGTTTTCAGAGTGTGGCTTGTGCAATGATCGTTTGAATGGGTCTTACTTTTTTATATAAGGATTAGATGACTCAAAAAAAAGATATTGGCTTCCTAAAATAAATTCCAAAGTTTTCTTCACACGCTTACGTAAGGCGTTTCGTAACAGGGTACAGCCATCCTGACTTTAAGGATTCACGCGGCGCAGCACATAACAGATGCTCGTCCACTAGTGTCAACCAAAGCGGCTGTATTTTTTGACGTACATCATTTTTTGTAGTGATATATTAGACGTCGTTGGTGCAGCGTATTGTTGAGGTTTCCCAAGAACGGATGTCAAGAGTGATGAGTGAGACCCGTACATGAGACACATAGAGGAGCAGAGGAACGAAACTGGAGGTAACGATGAGGACTGAAAACTAAACTACCTCCACGCATAGAGAAGAGCACTGATTGGTGTACTTAATGACCCATAAGTTTAGTGGTCTTCTAATTCACGGAGGAGGCTGCGAGATAGATTTTGTAAGTAGCATTTGTGGCCCCGTGGTGTCCCTGCCCTTTCCTGCGTGGCCAGCGCGTCCCCGGGTCTCCTGTGCCCACCCAGCAGGTTTTCCCTACCAGTCAGCTCAGCAGTCAATATATGATAACATAAAATCCGTCCCAGCAGCTCCCGTGGCTCCTCTCTTCACAGACTCAATCGTATTTCACGCTGAGAATATTAAAGGCAAGTTTGTCTTCAGTTCTCAGCAAGTGATGCAGTAGGATTTTTTTCCCTTCAACAGCGTGACGTATGGGACGTGAAAATTGGGATTCTTCGTAATACGTCTTCACTTTGAACTTTTAACTTTAAGTGACTGAGGTAAATTTGGTGAAGTAAATTTTCTTGGTATGATGATGCCTTTCAGCGTTATGTTTGTTATCACTTATAATTCGGTGATTATTTTTAATAGTTTGCCACAAAGATAATGACCGCCTCTCTGGTTTATTTTTTGTATCCTAAGAGGAGTATTTTTCGCACATACACACACACACACACACACACACACACACACACACACACACACACACACACACACACACACACACACACACACACACACACACACACACACTGACCCCTCCCTCCTTTATACCATCTTATTCATTCCAGTTTATGGTCCATACTTGTGAAGATATATGTTACTCGTGGCACTGAAAACTTATTGGACTACAAGATAAATCTACGTAGCCGGAAAAACGAAGAAAATAATGACTTTAAAAACATCTAATATAAAGAAGAAAAGTCTTAAATTGTGCAAGGGGTGAGGGGACTTAGCCAAACTATTGATCCTTTATCCTCCTGAAAGCTGTTCACCATACATTAGAATACACAACAGCCAATCGTAGGACGTGTTTATATGGAGAAATTCATGGTTGGTCAAGACGAAGGCGCCAAACATGTATGCCGCGTTGTGTTTTGCTTGCGTGGTCAGATAAACTTGGTTACGCGTCCTGTACCCAGACGAAAAATCGAATAAAGTTCAAATTTCTCGTCAGGTGAAAATAGTACAGTGAACGTGCGGCGGCGGGGAACTACATCAGCAATTTGTAGACAGACGTCCACAAGGCGGGACGAGCATGTTGAAGGTGAAAATAATGTAAAAATATTACTAGTACTTGTATGTGCATGGAAATGATTATACATGACTAGTATATACATGTAAGGGTATGGAAATGACCGTATGTAGTGTATAGTTTAGTGTGGTTATGGAATCTGAGTGCTGTGGCGTGGTTATGGTGTGTGTGTAGTGTGCTCACCCATGCATTTCTACCTGAGTACCATCCTCAGTCACATTATATTTTGAAGTACGTCTGGGCCCAGGGATGGCAGACCGTACGATATGCTCTTTATTCAGTCGTGGTCGTCGTCACATTGGGTTTGTGGATGTTGTAAAGATTCCGTTGCTACACGCTGTCGTCTCCACTAACGTTGGCGAGCCCCGAGGAGGATGTCGACTTCTCTGAGATAACTTTCCACCAAAGGCACCATAACGCCAAGTTTGGTTGAGATTGGTCCAAGGGCAACGAAGCCGTGGTGGGGCGGGACAAGGTTGAGAGAGAAAGAGAGAGAGAGAGAGAGAGAGAGAGAGAGAGAGAGAGAGAGAGAGAGAGAGAGAGAGAGAGAGAGAGAGAGAGAGAGAGAGAGAGAGAGAGAGAGAGAGAGAGAGAGCACACACACACACACATACATAATTCAGCAAGTTTAGTAACATTCTACAAGCGATAAGCGTTTTACAAATATTCTCGCATTTCATTTATCTATTGTTTCCACGATATCCATCCTGTGACCTGGTGCCGACATCTGGGTCACTAAACACTTGTAAGGAGGTGGAGTTACTCGGGCAGGAGGGTGACCTGTGGCGGCGAGGGTGACCTGAGCGGGTGGGATTGGGGGGAAGGTGGGGGGGCGGGGAGGTGAGAGGCTGTCTGGGCCGCCAGTAGCCGAGCAGCTGCCGTGGGTCCCGCTCACCAGCACCGCCGCGCTCCACCCTCCCGCTCTCCGACGTGGGCCCCTGACCTACTCTGTGGCCCTCGCCCCTTCCACCCCCCTCCTGTGCCCCCTCCTCTTGGTGGCGGGTTCTTCCTCCTTGCTGGGGTAACGAGAGTAATGGTCACTCAGCCTGCGACGTAGTCAGTGCAGGTTGCTGTTGGCGTGAAGTTGACGCGTGCCTGCACCTCATCCGGTGGGTGGCAGGGGCGAACAGTGACTGTGCGGTGATGCCTCTCTTTGCGTGGCACCGACGCCCCGCCGTCTGCGAGTGTCACGAGTTGCCGCGATGAGGCGACGAAGGACCGAGTCTCCTGAGTGAGCCAGCAAACATCTGAAAACCTGTGCTTCCTTCCCTCAGTGCCGTGAGGATGTGCTTCTCGAGTTGTATCTTGTCCTGGAATTAACAGTGCTCCTACCTGGCCGTGGAACTGAAAGAAACTGTTATGTACATACTTAATATGTTAATGACATCATCCAGTGAGTTGACAGTGCATAATGAAACCTATTAACTGCTGCTGCTCCCGGAATATGGAAATCCTGTAGGAGAAAGAGCCATTTATTCATGTTGTTGTAAGTACTTCAACTCCCGCACCAGAGATAATCACATTACAGCGTGCAAGGTTGGAGTCGCGGCCCCTGAATTACCAAGTAAAATATTGTGAGAGGCAACACGTCTCGAAACTTCTCATTCCTGCTCTGAGATTCTTGGCCCGCACTGTCTTCCCGCGACACCTCCCGTCAGAGTCGGTGTCTCCCTATTGGTGGTGCTGCCGATACGTCAGAGTCGGTGCCTCCCAGTCGGCGCCGCTACCGATACCTGTCCGTCCCGGTGTGGGTTACTGGGACGCGCCACTCACGAGCACTGACACCCACAGACTTACAACGTACTACACTTTGTACTTGACGCCTGACAAGCATGACGACCTTTGACCTGGACATTTCGCAGCGTCCCACAGTATCGACCCGTAGCTGTAGCATCCTCTGCAGGCCCTGAGCCGCTCATCTCGACCCGCTGCTGGCCGCCACACCCTGTGACTGTGAGGGTGAGCTTATTTACCTCTAGGACACAGACGCAGCCCTGAGACATGCATTCCTCCTCACCCTATAATTCCACAAAGACAGACTGAATGATTTACGTGACATAAATTAGTATAACCCTATCCAAACAGGACTTAATGAAACAGTCAGTATGGACATAATGACACACAGAGGTAGTGTGGTGATGACGAGTGTAGGACTAATCAGCATAAATTCAAACTTGTTAGCTAATTAAGAGACGAACATGCCTACTGACTTCAACGCAGTAATGTCTCCTCATGATTATTATTGCCTGAACGTTACGTCAAGACTAATCCCTCACGCGATGCTCCAACACAATCCTCTTCACCCTTTCTAGGAATAACCACTATACATAGGTGTCCCTTTAACCACCACGCATCCATCGCTGGCGGGTGTGTTTAATTTATCGTGTTGTCAGGAGGATGGGCTGGGGATTGCTACAAGTTGCCTGCTTGTCCATGAAGCCAAGTGGGTGGGTCCGTTGGAACTTCCATTTGGCGGCACCATTTTGTGTGGGAGGAAGTGTTTCTCTTGCATATTCAGAAGAGTAACCTTGAATTTCGTCCCTAAGCCAATTGGTTTTTACATGGCGTCCTTGCAGCACACATCTGACACCTTTCTCAGCATACTCGGATACATGCCATTTCTATACCACTGCTCTTGCTTTATACTATCATACATCACTACATACAATATTACTATCACTAGCTCTATTACCACCACCACCACCACCACCACAAATACCAACACCACTACCACCATCGCCTCTACCACACCACTATTTCTTCCTGCACTACCTCCACCACCTTCATCAGCATTGCCTTTACCACCACCACCACCACCACCACCACCACCACCACCACCACCACCACCACCACCACCACCTCCACCACCTCCACCACCTTCATCACTCCTCCTAAGCCCTCGTCACTCTATCTCCATCGGTTTACACTTCCTCGCGCCGACAAAATGCTGCTCTAATGATGCCCTCCGGAGGCCCCCACAGCGCTGGGATTTGCTGGTTACATGATTTTGCACCGACCTGATATTTCCTGAAGGTAATTAAAGGCGTTGTGGTTCTTGAAATTTGAGGAAAGTAAATCAATATATGTTTCGAAGTTGGTTAGGTAGTGATTCTTTTCCCTTCTTTTCTTCTTTCTCTTTGTTGTTTATGGATTTTCTTGACCTTTTTATGTACTGAGATGAGAGTTTTCTGTCATGATTTCTCCATAGTTTGTCCTTTTATTCGCCTTAAGATTGTGTTTCCTGGAGTGAAGATGACCTCAGTCTGACGTGACCTAGTGAGCTGAAGTAAAAAAATAGTTTACTGAATCTTGCAGTCATTAGTTTTCATTGCCTCGTTTTGTCTCACTGTGTATGCTCGTGTGTATGAAGGGAGTGAGAGGCAAAACAAAAACATTACTAATATAAAAAAAAAGTAAAATTTGCAAGGTAAAAAGAATGTAAAAATGCTGAAGGAGTGCATAGAGTAATAGTAAAGAAAAAATGTCAAAAAACCTGAAGAAGTGGATAGAGTAATGGTCACCTCATCTCACCTTCCTCTTTGCCTCTCTGTCCTGACGTCTGGAAGTTTAAGTCTACGGGTTTTACTTGCATGTTTAACTTCTGTGTTGCATTGGCTTGGGATCAGAAAAGTGAGAGATTCTTACCTCGTCTTGATTCAGGGTAAAGGGAGGGAATAGTACAGCTGAAGGTGATATGATCCTTGCTTGGTGAACGTAATATAAGATAGTTGGTGGTGATGGTGATGAGCATGTGTGATGTGGTGGTGATGGTGATGGTGTGCAAGTGGTGAGTGGTTATGAAGGCGATGATTGTGATTGATGGTGGTGATAATGATGTATGTGGTAGTGGTAGTGATGGTGATGGTGATGGTTATTATGATGAAAGCTACAGTGATAGAGCGTGATTTGTATTTGAATTATGGATATTTTCAGTAACTTAGTATCATTATGTTCTTTTTTAATCTATTTTATGTTTGTGATCTTAAGACGTGCGTGATTATGTACACATAGACACTGTAAAATGTGTGTGTGTATGTGTGTGTGTGTGTGTGTGTGTGTGTGTGTGTGTGTGTGTGTGTGTGTGTGTGTGTGTGTGTGTGTGTGTGTGTTCTAATTGCGTGTGGTTATATTTATGACCTTTCCTGCGTAAAAAACTAACATTAATTTTTACGTCTGAGTCTGTTTTTTTGTGTGTGTGCTTGGCGTGGTGTGACGTGGCGTGGTGTGACGTGGTGTGACGTGGTATAGGCGACATATGACCTTACTATTACACATAAAAGTACACAGAGCACCACACCTCGTCCAGGGCCCCCTAAAGGTCATCATTTTTGTAGCTCGTGACTTGTGGTGTCTGCAAGGCGTGGCGTGACTTTTATGTGGCGACCAAGTTAGTGGCACAAATGACTTATTCAGGTCATCTCAGTTCTCAGGTGTAATTAAAGTAAGAAGATTGGCGAGTGGTTGATTAGTTGGTCAGGAATGTGTGTGTGTGTGTGCGTGTGTGTATGTATGTCTGTGTGTCACTTTTTTGAGCCGTGAGATAAAAGGTAAAGTTGGAAGTAATGTATAATTTCCGTAGCGTTGAGAGAGAGAGAAAAAAGAGAAAAAAATACTGGATTTGTTTGTGCAAGGCAGGGAGAGGTGTAGCGGCTGGAGGACTGTTGTGGGGCTGAGTCTAAGTCTGAGGCCAAGGCGGTGATATTCCTCCATTAGTGTGGTCTGGGTTTGTCATGTAAATCTAGAGAGTAGTTTTATTTGCATACATTCGGTGGCAGCCCGTGGGGGGGGGGAGGGGGAGGGGAGAGGGGGAGGGCACGTGGTCGTAACAACACTTTTACTCCCCTCCCTAAAGACTTTACTCTCCCCCAAAGGACTTAGCTCCCTACCCAACACTTGCTTCTCCTCCCACTCCTCTTCTTTCTTCCCTTATCCCCCTCCTTATCTTAACCCTTTTCTCCTCTATTCTTTCCCATCACCTTTACTTCCTCTCTCCTATCGTCCATCCTTCTACCCATTCTTCCTTTACATTATTCCCTTTTTATTCTTTTACTTTTCTCTACGGTATCCATTTTCTATTCCTTCCACTTTTATTTTCGTATTCTATCATATATTTTGCAATTTTCATTCGTTTTCCTTACTTCCTCTTCCTCCTCTGCCCTGCGTCCTGGCCTCCCATAGCTGCGGGAGAACACAATGCTGAGTGACTTTAGGGAGGCTGGTGGGAGCGTCTTAATTAAAGTCAGATTCTCATTTTGTCATTTTGTATCTGCAAGACGTGGTGGCGTGAGAGGCAGAAACTGGGGAAGACTCAAACCTCTTGTGGCGCCTCGTGTTAAAGTGTAGGAGAGAGGGAGAGTCTAATGTTTATTTTATGTAAATTTGTCTCACTCTTTATATATATGCAAGATGTGAAATATTTACTTTAGTCTGCTAATGTGTTTGTACTTCTTAGTAATGGTATGGTGTGCTACCCTTGGCTCGTGTGTGTGTGTGTGTGTGTGTGTGTGTGTGTGTGTGTGTGTGTGTGTGTGTGTGTGTGTGTGTGGGTGTGTGTGTGTGTGCTAGTGTTTTCCTCTTTGTTTTTAAGCCGTTTATGTTCTGATACATGTTACTAGGAAAGGATTTGTCTGGATGAGTGACTGGTTCTCATGACACACACACACACACACACACACACACACACACACACACACACACACACACACACACACACACACACACATAACCACTAACCTATATAAACCTTTCTATATACAAAAATAAAAACTCCATAACACCACAAATACACATAAAACATCCAACATCGCCTTTCAAAACCACACACAACATTGCAAAACATCACTTAAACTAAAATACAAGGCAACACATCCCTATATGCACCTCTCATCCCCTAAGTGACTTCACCTCTTACCTCCACGCACCTAACACGGCCACTCGTCACCCTTGCACCTCCCTCCCGCCGGACCAAGCTTCTCCTCCTTCCACAGACAGATGATGTTGGAGGTCGGGAAGCTGTGGTGCCGTAGGGAAGGTAACGAAGCGGTGTTGAGGGCGGGGAGGAGGAGGGAGAGAGGGGTGGGGTGTGGAGGAGTAGGAGGTAGATGGAGGAATTGCATGAGTGGTATTTTGAGATGTAAAGATTCTATTGTTTATGTTGCTTTCTGGAGTTCTCTTAATAGTATTTGCTCGTATTTTCTTTATATTTTTACATTTGTTTTCGCCTTTTGACTCCTGGCTTTTATTTCGTTCTTATTTTCGTTTATATTTTGTTTTTTTGAGGTATAGCTGCTGCTGATGTCAAGGTTCTCTCTCGCTGTTTTTTTTTTATTTTCTTTACTTCTTATGCTTTTTGGTTGTGATATCAGATTGCTTGTATATTTTCCCTGATTTTTTGAGGGAGTTTTCTTTCCCGGCTTCCAACTCTTTTCTTCTTTTTCTTTTTCTTCTTCTTCTTATTATTTTTCTTTTTGTTTTTCTTCTTCTTCTTCTTCTTCTTCTTCTTCTTCTTCTTCTTCTTCTTCTTCTTCTTCTTCTTTTTCTTTTCCATCTTTTTCTGCTTCTTCTTATGCTTCATTTTATCCCTGACACATGGGGTTGAGAATACACGTTCCCGTATTTCCAGCAAAAACTCCTTTCTGAGAATTTTGTTTTCACCGAGAGAAAAATAAACATAAGGGATTTAATTTTGATATATTTTGTTGGTTTACTTAATTATTTTACTATTTTTATTCTTGGGTGTCACCTTACATATTCTAGATTAGATAGATTGTATAAAGAAAATAATATCCTCCTATACTCCTTATCATCATCATCATCATCATCATCACCACCACCCACCACCACCACCACCACCACCACCACCACCACCACCACCACCACTTACCGGTTGCATACAAAATATCCAGCACATTCAGATTAACAGGTCAACAAAACACAGCGATCAGTGGGAGTGAGTGTTGGTCGTTTTGTGTTATATTTACTGTGATATACAGCTCATGCGTCGGGCTTGTGGCGAGGTGCATAATGCGAGACGTAGGGTAGGGATGGGGAGGTGTGGGTGGGTGGGTGGGGGTGGTGCAGCTGCGGCGTTGTGTCGTGACATATGGAAATGAGCGTGGGTGGCAGGCAGTGCGACGCGTGCCAAGCTGGGCTGCTAAGTCAGAGATAGTGGCCGAGGGGGGTAAGGGAGGCGTGATGGAGAAGCTGTATGGGTGGTGGCCGGAAGTGTGTGGATGTGATGTGATGTCTTGATGGTGAGGTCCGGTGTGTTGTGTTGTGTTGGGTTGGGTTGGGGTGGCCAGGCGGCAGGTGAGGCCACAAATTGTATGTTTCCCTCAGGAAGTCACCTCTTTAAGGGTGGTCGTAAAATTTAGATTTCCTCGATACTTTTCCTTCAGTGGAATCGACGGGTTTTATCTGCAATACAAGTTAGTAAAAGAGAAACATACTATTTGGTTGCACGTCTTTTTCAGTTTAGGGACGACTCTCTTCATACACTTCCCGAGCCGCACGAATACGAACTCATGGAGAGAAAGTTCCCTTTGCATATCCTTCAGCTGACTTTTCGCGGCTTGAAAGGGTGCAGCGAGGTGGTGACGAAGGAGGAAGTGTTAGGTGGTGGTGGGTGGTGGTGGTGGTGGTGGTGGTGGGTGGTGGTGTTGGTGGTGGTGTAGGCTGTGAGGGTGTTATTGCCCACCAGCTGGTGTGATATTGATTCCCGGCAGCCTCCCGTCCCGCCTCCCTCAGAACAACACTACAGTTTATTGGTCCGAAAACAATCCCCGCACAGAAAAAATATTACTAGATCAGTACTACATTACACATTTTTTTCCCACTCATGCAAGACGACACAGTTTCCCTCACACATGTTGTCCCTCTTTCAAACACCCGAAGCCTCATTTCCTGGACTTGCGACGTTGCAATTTCGGTCTGAATAAAGATGATGTTAATTATTCAGCGAAATTGCATAAAAATGACGCTGTAACCCTTTGTAAGTCTTATGAGATTAGACTTTTTTCCTCTTTTTACCTTCTGAAACTTTATAAGTGAGACGATATTATGCGAGTTTGTGGAGAAGCAGCCCTGTGAGGTTTAGATGGGACAGGAGGTGGTGGCAGGAGGCTGGTTGGGTAGGTAAGTGGGAATAAAAGTAAGGATAGGTAGGTAGGTGGGTGGATGGAGGCTGGAAGCAAAGATGCGTGTGATGAAATATAAACTGGAATAAGGGTGAGAGTGGAGGCGATTGGAAGATAAAAAAAAAATTGATGGGAGGATATATACTGATAGGGACAGTGTGTAGGTGGATGAGTGTGTGCATAGAAAGGTGAATGTCAGGTGTCAAGGGTCAGGAGAGCAATGTGAAAAGGTCCTTACAGGTGATATTACCCTGAACTTAAATTTCCTCAATTGATTTTGGACTTTCTGCCACAATTCGAAGTTTACATTTATCCGAGAATAATGTTTCGTTTCCACCTGCCAACAATCATAGTTCACAGTAGTCCTTGTCTAATGTAAACTGAATGACACATGCAAATAGATGTATTGAATAACTTATGGATATGGTATGTACACAAGCACACACGTTCATGCATACAAAGGTAATAACGAATGCAGTCAAACACACACACACACGCACACACACACACACACACACACACACACACACACACACACACACACACACACACACACACACACACACACACATTTACACATATAATCATAACTACAAATGATACATACTTATATTAAACACACAAAGAGAGCAGATATATGCATTGCTCACGTGAAAAACAAAAAAACAAACAGAAGTATGCAAATAAGCTGGAAAACACAGCTGGGAAATAAATCAGAGAAAGGAAAATATTTGGGTTTAGCGGAATGATGACGTGACACTTTCAATTGCTTTCTTGATTGCAGTAACACAAACATTGCTATTGGAATCTATTAAGTAATTTATGAGCCGCTCAGCCAAATCATTAGGGAATCCTGATTTGTATTTTTACAATGAAGATACAAATTACCCTAAACATGGGTTGGTTGTAAAAAAATAGGCAATTCATTAGAGATTTGCGACCTATGAATGCATTGGAAAAATATTCATAGCAGGTAGTATGGAGTAGAAAATGCAAGTCCATCACTGAAAAAAAAGATAATCGAACATGTATCGCTAACATTTTTTCGTGAAAGTGAGAAAAGAAAAAAAACTTTGCATAAGCTAACTAGTAAAAAAAGAGAGAGAGAGAGAGAGAGAAGCTACATATTTCCAATGAAGTAAACAAACACTGTAAATAGAGTAACCGATAAAAATAAGCGCAATATTTACTACACAAGTTTCCAAACAATAGCATAGAAAAAACAAGAACAATGCAGCCTCACCAAAACAAACACAAACACACACACACACACACACACACACACACACATATTAAAAAACTCAGAAATAAAGCGATAAAGTAATAACACCAATACAAGAAATAAAAGATAGACATTAAAGGGAATATATACACTACGATCTGCGATAAAACCC
This sequence comes from Metacarcinus magister, assembly GCA_029783475.1. Classification (NCBI taxonomy): domain Eukaryota; kingdom Metazoa; phylum Arthropoda; class Malacostraca; order Decapoda; family Cancridae; genus Metacarcinus; species Metacarcinus magister. The sequence continues at coordinate 7,467,212 of JAPQNM010000008.1, forward strand.
ACAAAACTCTAGACCCTCTTCGCTTTACAAGGATCCAGCTTGAAATTTAGGCCAGCGGGGTTGTTTTACAAGCAGGGAAGGGAAAGAGGGAGAGGAAGGGAGGAGAGGGGAGTGGAGGCTGGAGAAGGAAGGGACCGCAAGATAGTATAGGAAGAAGAAAGGAGTGGGAACAAGAGAGAGAGAGAGAGAGAGAGAGAGAGAGAGAGAGAGAGAGAGAGAGAGAGAGAGAGAGAGAGAGAGAGAGAGAGAGAGAGAGAGAGAGAGAGAAAGGGAGAAAGAGAGAAAGAGAAAAATAAGAAATAGGTAGTTCTGCATAGCCAAGCACAACACATCACATCAAAGCTATCATCACTAATACAAACGACTGAACGAACAAATACTGGGAATACATTATAACCTCGCTAGTAGATCACACCATTGATGAATCACGCGCGTGCCCCCGACGTGGCTCTCATAAACCAGAAGGAAGGTGACAGATAGATTGGGAGGCGGTAGCGGCTGAAACAAGGTCGCTGGAGGAAAGGTGACCGGGGCACTCCTGCAGGGGAACGACGCCGGGGAGGAGTGAGGGCGGAGGGCAAGAGTAATGAGGGAGGCGGAGGCATAAACAAGACCTTATTGACAGGTATGATAGGCGGGCGTGATGGGTGGCTCAGATAGACACAAGGAATATTGTCGCCGAGCCTTTTAGACGGAGACACGTGGTGGTGGTGGTGGCGGTGGTGGTGGTGGAGGGAGGGCGAAGGGTCGGCTTCCTGATTCCTGGTGGCGGTAGGTCGAGGTGAAGGTTAAGTAGCGTGCGCATGTCACTCTTAATCTGACCTTGTTGCTATCTTTCCTACCCTCGCCTATGATCACGCTGCTCTCACTCGCTCGCTTTATGTATTGTAGATCATTACGATATCGATAAAATATTCATACTGATAGTGTTTTCCCTCAAATGTATTTTAAAATTGTGAGCCTGAGAGAGGGACGTGAGTTTTGTGTGGCGTAAGATCGTTCAGTTTAACATTTTAGAACTTAGTTGATGTGTGACTGACTTTTCGATTTTTTTTTCTTCAGTGATTTATATATTCTCTCCTCCACTGGTTATTCCACGTAAAAAAGAGAAGAAAAAAAAACGTTCTTTCTCAATCTTTTATGGAGTTGAATTATTGATGATGATGATGATGATGATGGCGGTCCAGTTTTAGTATTAAGGGTTTCTATTCGTTGTTTTCTCCCTACTACATATGGTTTGACACAATTTTATGGCCTGTACTGTACGGGTTTACTGTGTACACATTCTGATTCTCCTTTAAAATAAATTGAAAGTCAGGCCGCGTTTGGAAAGGGTCGCTTCAGTATTACATTTGTACAGAATGTGTGATCTTTTTAGGACCTCGGAAGGGGAGATTACTGTTTAGAAGCTCAATATATTAGATTATGCGTGTGCTTGTTAGAGATAAAAATTAAATTGGTATTATTATTATTATTATTATTATTATTATTATTATTATTATCATTATTACTATTATTATTATTATTATTATTATTATTATTATTATTATTATTATTATTATTATTATTATTATTTTTACTATTATATTCATTGAAATGCAGAAGCCTCAAGTGCCTCCTTCTGCAGCCCTCGTGCAAACCCTTCGTCTCTGCCAGAGCCGCCGCGCTGCCGCAGGGAAAGGGAGGATATTTTAATATATTTTTGTTTTTATTTTGTTTACCGTAAATTTGCATACTTTTGTTACTGCTGGCACAAAGCGTTTATACTGTGAGCTTCTGCACTTTCTCTTGGGCTGGAGGAAAGGTCTTGCTTTCTTAGGGAGAGTGTTATATTTCGCTATTAAGTCATTTCCCTCCAGCGTGGGCAGTGTATTGTTCTGGGGCTGATAGATGAACGTAGCAGTCCTTCTTGCGTCTTTCACATAGCGTTCCGGGCGGCGACGGGCGACGTGGCCTGAGTTGTGAGGTCGCCTGCCGGGTGTAGCTCGCTCCTTGAGGTTATAGGACTCGGTCAGATGGACGGCGTGAGGCGGAATGCAAGATTGCGGGGCCTTCACCTTACATAAAACTGGGCGGGAAACAGAGGCACGACACACCCCTCCGCCCACCACACATTTGGTGCCCGTTACACATAAACATAGCTCTTTCCTTGGGCAAATTGCATGGATTCTCCTTTTTACCCTCCCTCCCCTGCCTCCCCACGAGCATTCAGTATGACCCTCTTGGGAGAAACAGTTCGTCGAGTCTAATGTATTTACGGTGGAAGGTCCCGCAGAAAAGGATGCTGCTCGGATCCGCTGCCGTATCTTGAGAGGATTGTTTTCCAGATCGGTGGGTGATTTCTCAGAGTAATGCAACGGCGGAGGCGAGTGATGCTGGCTATAAAAGGTGAGCCATATGCCGGGTAATGATAATGCCCACCAGTAAACAACCCGCGTCTCAATAACCAAGTCGTTCGGAAAGTGTTGTTGAGAAGTCACCCTCATTGACGGACATGATAGAGGGTATGAAGGGGGCGCCGCTCCCCTCACTCTCCCACCATCACCACTGCTACTGCTACTGCCTTCACCCTTTTGTTTTTCGTCATCTGCTGCCTTATGTGTTTTTTGTGGATTGTTTGTGTGGTGGGAGTGCTGAAGGTGGTGGTGGTGGTGGTGGTGGTGGTGGTGGTGGTGGTGGTCATCATTGCCAATCCTTTCCAGTTTTTCACAATTTTCATTTATTCATATATATTTTAACATAATTTGGTCATTTTTCATAATTCTCATTTCATATATTCTTTTTTATTAATATTCGCTTCACATCTTCACGGTCAATAGCAATTCTTCTTTTTTCTGTACTTCATATATTTAATTTTCTACTGCAGTCACCCCCATCTCCTCTGCCTCTCACCCCTTCTCCCTATCCTCCCTCCCCTCTCACCCTCCTGTCTCTCCCTAGCGTATAGTGTGCCTGTCTCTGCTGGTGTGTGGTTGGCACTGGGCCAGGGGATCGCCTCTCCCTGCCCCTCGCTTCCCCTGCCGCCTTGCTGGAACTCCCTCGCCTCTTTCCTCCCCTTATGATCGTCTGTATCTCCTTTCCATGCTCCGCCTTCCTCCCTTGTCCCTTCTTTCTCCTCCTTTCCACTGCGGTTCCCTTCCTGAAACTATGTCGCCCAGCTTTTATTATATTTTTTGGTTTCTCTCTCTCTCTCTCTCTCTCTCTCTCTCTCTCTCTCTCTCTCTCTCTCTCTCTCTCTCTCTCTCTCTCTCTCTCTCTCTCTCTCTCTCTCTGGGATGATTTTTCTTACCTCCTTCCTCACTCTGCCTCTTCCTTCACTGAGAAAATTTGCTTCCTACCAGCCTTCCCTGTTTTCCTCCGTCTTGGTGCCATATTTTTTTCTCCTCCATTCTCTTCCTTGTGCTTCTCTCTTCCTCTCCTCCTCTTCCTCCTCCTCCCTCCCCCCATGTCTCCTCCTCCGTCACTCTTCTATGGCCTTTCTTTCCCTCCAGTCTTCCTCTTCTTCCTCTATTCCTCACTGAAGTCTTCCCTCCATGCTTCACATCGCCGCCTCTGCATTGCTTCCTTCCGTTTCCCTCCAGCACTGCGTTGTAATTCCTCTGTGTCTCTCCCCCTCTACCTCTTCCCTTTTCTTCTATTTCAATTTCTCTCCCTCCACTGTTCTTTGTCTTCACTTTTCCTCAGTGCCATTCATTTTTATTTATTTGCATGTGTTCCTCTCTCTCTCTCTTTTAAGTCATATTTTACTGCTCTGTTTTTTATCCACATTCTCTGCCACGACTTCTGTCTGCTTTTGTGCACATTCCCAGTCAACATACGGCCTCACTTATATCTTGTTTATGCAGCCATGTGGGAATGCATTGAGGGCGCTGCATTGTTTCTGAGGCGTAGCTACATTTCACCTGGAAGCACCTTGACTCAACGTAATGTCGATGATTGTATTAGGAAAGTAGTGCCAACACGGGTTATAGACGTCGTTTCATTCGGTGTAGAAGTGTGCTTAGTCCGTGTGGTAATTGGTGTTTCCAGCATTCCAGGATCAGACTCAGAGGTAGTTTGCGGGTCTGGTGTGTGAGTGAACGTTGTGGGAAAGCGTGGATGTGTCTCGTTATCTCGCCCATGATGCTAATCGCTGCTCACTATGATGGGACTTGGCCTCGCCGGGAGTTAAACTGATGAGGAAGGAAGCGTTAGTTAGTCACATGGATAATTTAGGATTTGCGGGGCTGGGCTGCATCAGACATTGGCGGCTCTGGGACTAGGCCGTGGAGGCGGAGTGGGTTAAGCTCCCGAGGGAGTGTTGGCGTCCCAGATATGATTCCATTGTGTCACGGGACGTCAAAACGGATCAGTACTCGTGTCTTACATGTTGTGTGATTATGTCGGTCATGATTGTGAATGTGTAATTGTTTTGAAATGTATAGTTTGCATTACAATTAACTCTTGTATCAAAGTGCATATGATAATGATGATGAAGTAATTAAACAGGATTATTCAAATAGAACCTCAAACTAAATAGATTGGCATACCTACTTTAGTTTCCTCTAAACATTTTATTTCGTTCTCGTGGAAAGGTTCACAACACAGCTTGTATGTAAGTGTGAAAACAACACAACCAAAACAAATACCTTTGATTTTGTTATCAGATTCTTGTTTTCTTAAGAATGTTTTCGTGGCAGCTGGTAATTAGCTCTTCCGGGGCTTTTAGGAGCAACAAGTGTAGAGGAGGATGCAGGTAGCGGACGGGGGGCGGAACAGATGGTTGTCTTCATGGTAGCTTCTAAGAATTGTCAGTAATCAGAAGACAGTTGGACAGTTGGACTATCAGAAAATACATGGATTGAGAAGTTGATGGAAGGATGTGTGGGTATATCATGCAACGGATTTATGCATTACCACGACTCTTGCTGACATGATCATAGTCACAATGCTTCACCTCGACGCCTGAAAGTCAGCCTGAAACTACATAACTTCAATAAGAAAGCATGCAGGAAATTTGAGAGAGAGAGAGAGAGAGAGAGAGAGAAAGAGAGAGAGAGAAAAAAAAAGAGACTGGGAGAGAGTGTGAGAGACAAAAAACGGGGTCGTGGTTTTCAGAGGGAAAGAAAACTCTCCATATCGTTTGGAAGCGCTTGGCAGCCGCGTGTGTCCTCAGCCGATTTCCCTAAGCTGGGAATATTCTGGGCGTCAGCGTGTTCTGGTGACGCGCCGCGGAGTGGGTGACGACACTGCCGAGTCATCGTCTGAGCTGATCCCACGCCTCAAGATGCAAATGAAGGGTGTTTTTCCAATAACTTTGTGCCGTTCCTCGTCTTTAGTCCTCCGCCTCGAGCTGACGGCGTAGCTGCCATGGTCGTCGTCAGCATTTTCGACATGGTTGCTGGAGTTGTTTCTGGTTCTGTTACTTCTTTTATTGTTATTGAAGGTGGTGCAGACATTCCTGCCGGCGGTGGTGTAGCTGTGATCACGTTTCTCTTCTGCTCATGTTCCATTTCCTCCCACTCCTCTTCCCCTTCTTCCTCCTGCTCCTCCTTATCCTCTTCGTCCTCTTCCTCCTCCACCTCTTCTCTTCCTCCTCCTCCTCCTCCTCCTGCACTGCTACTATGATGGTATTTTTGGTTAGTTTTGGTGTCCTGTGGTTCCTGCTGACGGAGCGGCACCCTGCTGCACGTCTTGACAGTTTGCTGGTGCGACATTTCCTTCCCTTCGTAACTTAAATGGCGGTTGTTAGTGATGGTGAGCTTATGCGCCTACTTAAACACACACACACACACACACACACACACACACACACACACACACACACACACACACACACACACACACACACACAGACGTGATGGCATCCCGACCCTTTGCTCATGCTTGGCCAATGGGAAGTCGCCTGTGCGTGACTGTGATGGCACTTCAATACCTTACTGCTCGTTCATTTGTTCTCTCGTCTGCAGGCGCGAGATCTGATTCTGCCGCCAAAAATATCCCCAAGACTTTTTCAGCGGCTTTCTTGAGAGTGCGGTAAAGATGCGTACTAATTGTTATCCCTTCACTCGAGCGGCAGGACGAGTCTCAAGGAGGAGGGAGGAAGCGGGGGAAGGCCTGGAGGGTGTTCCACTAGCGATAGATTTATCTTAACGTAGCACAGTTTGGCTGATGGGATGAGGAGGAAGATGAAGAAAAGGGGGAGAAGAGAGAGAAGAGAGAAGGAAGGAGAGAAGAACATGAGAAGGAGGAGGAGGAGGAGTAAGAGGAGGAGGAGGAGGAGGAGGAGGAGGAGGAGGAGGAGGAGGAGGAGGAGGAGGAGGAATAGGAGGAGGAGGAAGAGGAGGAGGATGAAGGGGGAGGGGGTAAAGGTGTAAAGCAAACTTGTAGTCGAAGCAGGAATGCCAAGCCGCAGAGACGCAGGCGCTTGTACGATGCATAAAGGTCAAGCGGCAGCGGGAGTTTGTCTCCTCTGATGGCAACCTTGATGACGGCGGAGAAAAAGAGACGAGGAAAAAAAAGCCTTATCGGTGAGGTTCTTTGTAGGCAATGGGGAGAGGGTCCTCACCTCCTCTCTGGCCTTTTAGAGGAGTGCGACACGGAAATGTAACGGCCTTGCTGTTATTTTTGGTGATTTTTTTTTTTTTGTGTGTCGAGAGCACCAAGAGAGAACCATGAGAAATGCAAGACGGCAAAGGGCACGGCCGCACAAGGTGTTGGCTCCCGGCTATGGCTTGGACTGGGTCATGCATTGCGTGGAGGATGTGTTTCATTGCGCACTTGTTCATGTGTTTTCCCCGACATTTTATTCACTTTCTTTATGGGTTTATATAAGTGGTTAAAAGCGACACAGATTGCACACAGTTCCACAAATTCAAGTTTTAATATTTCACTTCAAATGTTCGTGTCTTCTATATGTTTACAGCGAATCTCCATCACTTATGTTTAACAGTGAAACATTACTTCTCAGCGTCTCGTCAAGTTCTGTTTAGGTACAAAATACTGAGTTCATTGCTGCACCTCACGGCACTACTCCAGCGTCCCGGAACACACGCCGCCCTCGCCCCTCGCGCACACCCTTGACTCCCACTCCCCTCCCTGCTGCCTCGGAATTCCTCGCTCGTTGAAAGCAGAAAATGTGAAGATAAGTGGGTGAGGGAGCGCGAGAGGGAATGAGAGAGAGGGCTGAGGGAACGGGAGGGTGGATGAGTGGGTGAGTGAGTGAGTGTGTGAGTGAAGACAAGGGAGAACATCAGCACGCACACCTTCACCGTTGTGTTGTCCTGTTGGCTAGCGTGTAGGTATTCTTGGCTCCTGTTTACACCATGTCGTTAGCAATGGTCGACACTGTAAACACTCACAGGCTGGCAGCTTGAAGGCGTGTGTGTATCTGCGTCGATGCTGCGTTTACCATATTTATTCCTTGCAAGCAAAAAATATCAATATACTTTTTCTTCCACTGTTTACCTCCGGAGACGTTAGCCAGCTGCTCATATACAAACACAGGAACAATAAAATGCTCTGCTACGATGCACATGAAAGATGGTTATAGATAGAAACATTATTCATGCAGTGCACTGAAATGCCGCGGTACTGGCAGACAAGAAAGTGTTTGTGCAAGTTCCTCGTTTCCATAAAGTGATGTAAGAGACACATTTGTTGTTTTAGGTGGCATGGTGAGGACATCCGTAGTGAGTGGAACAATGTCAAGCTCCGGCATCACCGTCACATATAGGCTGATGTACAATGAAACTGGAATCGTAAAGCTCCTCGTAAAGCATTCTTTGTGTCGCTGCGCACCGCTGGGATCCCTTAACTAATCCCTTTTATTGTCATTATAAAAATGAAATCCTGACATCCCGATAGATCAAGATATTCTGTCCAGGCGGGGTTATAAAGGGAAGGACGGTAGTTTTATGGGAGGGCGGAAGTTAAGCCGTGGCTCATCCCGCTGTCCCATGTGTTGGCCAGACACAAGAACAACATAAAGAAAACACGAAAGTAGAACATAAAATCCACTTGTACCGAGAACTTATATTTAAGCGACTGAATTTTTTTCTTCTTCTTGGGATTTTGCTACTTTTCACCCAAACACAAGTATATCTGTATCTCTCTTTCTCTCTCATCTATCTTTGGTGTGTGTGTGTGTGTGTGTGTGTGTGTGTGTGTGTGTGTGTGTGTGTGTGTGTGTGTGTGTGTGTGTGTGTGTGTGTGTGTTCCAATCTACAACAAGAATTGGAAAAATAGGTCAAGTTTTCTTTTACTACTCTGAGGGAAATTTGAGCTCGGAACCCTACAAGATAAAATAATTGAACATAAATGACGAGTCAGGAAAAAAAAAGTTTTGAAGGTCAGTCGTGTGTCATCCGTAGCAGCGGAGCAACGAACCTGAGCCCGTTTTTCGTCTCACTTCCTGTTTTCTTCTGTAGACGAAAACACTAACAGTTAACTTTTGTCCGAGGGGCGTGTTTTCCTACTGTCTTGTGTCATTTTCTTTATATGACATGCAATAAAAAGAAATGTAACCCGTTTACAAAGATATTATGTAAGCAAAATGGAAATGGTTGACCAGAAGTAAGTTAAAAAAAAGAAATTTTTGCGGTCTTTATGATTATTAGAATGAAATATTTGTTGACCTGAGCATATTTTTGTTCAGACTAAGTTTCTGTAGATGTAATGATATCCAGAAACACGATGATGTGTGTGTGTGTGTGTGTGTGTGTGTGTGTGTGTGTGTGTGTGTGTGTGTGCGTGTGCGTGTGCGTGTGTGTGTGCGTGCCCTTCTCCGTTTAGGTGGTGTAAATGTGCCAAAGTTACATACAATGAAACACATAAACTTCCCTTAAACGAATGTGCAATTGTGAGAGACATAACTTGAATGATCGGTGAAAAGGAGGAAGATGAATAGGAAGGAGGAGGAGGAAAGGGAAAATATTAAGGAAAGTCAGCGTGAGAAAGGAGGTGAGATGGACGGATGGATGGATGGATGAATGGCAAGGTGTTGATATGGGATGAGTTATTGAAGTGTAAGGGCGTGGTGGGAGTCACTGGTGAACACGTGACCAAACTGTACCTAATGAGGACGAATGGTTTGGTGGAGTGCATGACGGATGAGAAGATAAACAAGTGAAGGCAACACACACTTCCTCCCTCGTCAAGGAGAGAAGTATTGAAAGTGTATGGAACTTGAATGTGACTTGTTTGTTTAAGTTTCATGGGTCACTTTCCACTCTATGGTTGAAAATACGTATTACAATATCATTCAGTTTGCATAGATTTTCAAATATTTTTTTCTTCTTGTATGTGACTTTAGTTTGCATGGAGTAAGTATGTGTCTGTTGTATGATATGGTGGTATGTGCTGCGGTGAGCTGTAGAGGCAACGTTACCCTAATAAGTGCCTACAAGATCTAATCAAATAACCTGATGGGGTTTTAGTGTCATCCCGGCGAAGGGTTGGCAACCTAAGGTTCACTAGTGTGCTGCGGCAAAGCCTTACCCGGGCGGAGAGATCCACTCAGGAAGCAATAAAGGAAGCTGACTCTTTTGTCTCGATCTTCCACTGACTTAGCTCCCCCGGCGGTCATTTGCAGCAGGTCACGCCTCTCCACCCTTAGCAAGGTGTTGGCCTGGCATCTTGGTGAGAAGAGGAGGAGGAGGAGGAGGAGGAGGAGGAGGAGGAGGAGGAGGAGGAGGAGGAGGAGGAGGAGGAGGAGGAGGAGGAGGAGGAGGAGGAGGAGGAAGAAGAGGAGGTGGAGGAGGAGGCTGGACGATGTAAATAGAATAGTTATGTTGCAGTTGTAGGACAGTTTCCATCGCAGAATGATGTGTGTGTGGCTGTGAATAGCGAAGGTCAGTCTGTTGAGGCGGGAGTGTTGCTGGGCGGCAGAGGTGACGTGGATGGGGCAGCGTAAGGGAGAATAATGATGCTGAGGAAAGAAGTATTCATGGGAGTATGCTGCACTCAGTGTCCCGCGCCATGCAATTTATGACCAATACTGAGGTTGATAGGCGAGGAGGAGATGGGGTGTCGAAGCGGAGAATGTGTGGGTGTGTTTGCAGGGGGAGGAGGAAGAGGTAAAAATGAGATAAGGAGGAGGAGGAAGAGGAGGTATATACTTACTACCTGCACCGTATTAAATGAGTAAAGGTCAAAGAGGAGTGGAGGAAGAAGGGGTGATCGAGCAGACAGAAACTGATCTTGGCAGGTGGAGTTTCGTCAAGTCTAAAGTGGCGTAAAGGGAAAGTTGGGGAAAAGCGTCTTGGTGGTGGAGTGGATAGAAGGAAAGTTGCATCACCGTCACCTTCACCAATTACCGCCACTTCACGTAGATGGAATATAAGAAGAAAAAAAAGAGCAACACTTAACACTTCAATAGTTATCAAAATTGCAAAAAGAAAAAAAAAAAAAAGGAAGAGAGAGAGAGAGAGAGAGAGAGAGAGAGAGAGAGAGAGAGAGAGAGAGAGAGAGAGAGAGAGAGAGAGAGAGAGAGAGAGAGAGAGAGAGAGAGAGAGAGAGAGAGAGAGAGAGAGAGAGTTAACTTACCTTCTATATGAATGAGTTATGGTTTATTGTTATATATTTTGATTTATTTCGTGGGATTGATTATTTTTTTGCGACAATTTGCTGGTGACACTTTGCGGGACGGGAAGAGGCAGTGTGTATCGGGGGAGAGCGATGGCGAGGGCGGAGAGACGGCCAGATTGAGAAGACCAAGATTAATGGCTGGAAGAGGAAAGATGGGAGTGAAATGATAGGTCATGAACTGCGAATACCTCCTCCATCACGAGACCGCCACCTCTTCCTCCTCCTCCTCCTTCTTCTCCTCCTCCTCCTCCTCCTCCTCTCTCCTCCTCCTCCTCCTCCTCCTCCTCCTCAGGCTAATCATATTCTTCTCCAGCCTCACTTCCATCATCCAATCCTTCTATATATTTTTCATTTTCTCCTTACTCTCTTCTTTTCTTTCTCTTCATTCTTCTACTCTTCTCCTTCTCCCGCGCAGAATATGTTGTCAGTCATATAATTGTGGTGCCATTAACAACAAAAAAAGAGAGAGTAATTAATGAGAATGATGCACTTGTTTCATAATTCCTAATGATAATAATAACTCATTTAAGTTTTCACCAAGTAGCATTCCGCGTCAAACAGGCATTTAAGGAAGCATTCATTAGTGACATTCTCTCCTTCATTCTCCTTCCTTCCCCTTTTTCTCTCCCTCATTCCATTTTTTACCCTCACTTCATCCCTCACTCCCTCCTATGTATTCTCTCTCTCTCTCTCTCTCTCTCTCTCTCTCTCTCTCTCTCTCTCTCTCTCTCTCTCTCTCTCTCTCTCTCTCTCTCTCTCTCTCTCTCTCTCTCTCTCTCTCTCTCGTTCCTGTTATCTATTTCGTATATATAACTCTATTTCCTTGTACTACTTCCGCTCTTATCTCTATCTCTCTTTCATTTTCCTCTGTTCCCTCTTCCTCTCTCTCCTCCGCTGTCTGTCCGTCCATCTTCCTGTGAATTATCTCTGCAGCTTCCATAACTCTCCGAGGAATTATGGTAAATATTTTTTGATTAAGTTATTTACTTGAAAAATTGTTCGTTGTAAATTTTTTTTTCTTCTTCAGCCTTCAGTTACAACGACTTCGTTTCACTCTTTTAATGAGTCCGTGTTTTATATATATTTGTTTATTTAAAGTTTTATCAGTGTAGGAAATAAGTTTTTTTTATGATTTTTTTTATTTTTGCCCAGTGTGATTGGATTATTTTTCTTCTTACATGTATTTTTTTTAGTGTTGGACTCTGTATTACCAGTTGTAAAGGAAAGAGAAATATGAGAGAGGTGGAGGAAAGAAGGAAAGAAAAGGGAGCAGAAGGGTTGAGGAATATGTGAGGAAAAAGAATGAGGGAGGTGGAGGAGGGAAAAGGCGAGAAATATGTGTGGTGTGTGTGTGGAGAAAGAACGTGATTTTGTGGAGTAACATTAATTAATCTTAAGTTTGGTTTATCTTTTCATTCGTGTGTTAATTCTTCCTAAAAATTGATTGGCGTTATTAATCCTAATTAATTATTCTTATCGACATCCTTTTGAAATTATTAGTGCAATTTTTCAGAATATTTCCTTTCTTCACTTTATAAATTTCAAAAAATCATGTTCTTTTATTAGTTTTTTGGTTTTCAACGTTTTTCTATCCTTTTCCATGTCTAGTTTTATTTATTCATATATACGTAAGAATGGCTGTAGGTGCTGAGTAAATCATTCTTTATATTTGTCAATGCTGTTTTCTGAGTCAGTCTCTCATATTTACTCCGTCAAATTATTTCTTCTCCTTTTTTTTGGTAACCTTCACTCCCTCTCTCTTATTTCTGTCTAATTCATCTCAGACCTTTGCCTTTTCGCCTCTGGTATACATCTCTCTCCCCCAATTTCCTCTACCTTTTCTATATCTTCTCTCTCTCTCTCTCTCTCTCTCTCTCTCTCTCTCTCTCTCTCTCTCTCTCTCTCTCTCTCTCTCTCTCTCTCTTCTCTCTCTCTCTCTCTCTCTCTCTCTTTTGTCTCGTTTCTAGGTCTATTTTTCCACTCTCTGATTTCTTAATGTCCCTCCACTACTGTTTTTTCCTCCCTTACTCGTTTTCATTCCCCCTCTCCCTCTCCCTCCCCTTCTCTCCCTGTTTCTTCGTTTCTATTCTCAACATTCTCCCTCTCCACAAATACCTCTTTCATCTTTTTTTTTTCAGCTTTGATTGCGTCTTACTTGTCATCGAATTTCCATTAAAAAGCGCTGCTCCGTGAATTATTACTCCCCAACTTTAATTAGCCATATATATTAAAGTTCTAGTCGTGTTTCATTTAACTTCGAATTTGTTTAAGTTTTTTTTTATTTTCATCTCTCTTCATATTACTTCCATTTGCTGTTTCTTTTAATTTTGTTTGACCTTTTTTTTCTTCTATGGTGTTCCCTCCCGTCTTTTTCTGTTGAAGTATCACACATTATTTGGTCTTCCTTAAATCTTCCTTAATCTGTAACTTCTTTGTTACTTTTATAGTTATTCTTTGTCTAGTTTGGGGACTGTTAGGGTGTTTTTTGTGGGTAGATGACGGTGATTTGACGTGAGTGTAGCTGTTTGTGTATGTTGTGTTATTGTTTGAGAGAGAGAGAAAGAAAAAAGAGAAAGAGAGAGAGTCTAAAATACCACAAAGGAAAGGATGGACGGTGTCTGGTATCTCGTATAAGTGTGAAGGTTCTCGCGTTAGTAAAGGTGAGAGAGGAAAAGGGGAAGCAGAGGAGATACTAGCGTGGGAGTAAGTACGTGTAAAACAAAGTAAAGTCTTGCGGAGTGAAGGAGGAATCGTGTGTGTCAGACTAAGCGTGTGTTGGTGTGAGATGAGGGAGCTTACTGCGTGGGATATGCAAACATTAGGGTCAGGATTGGGTTCTCTGGGGTGTAGTAGTGCACATAACAACAGTAGAGGAAGTTATCAGTGGCTGTAATGTCTGTAGGAGGCTTGAGCATGTACGTTTAGATAAAGCAGCTGTGTGTAAGGCTTTTGGGAGTAGCTTTGCGTGTACAAGTATTAGCATGTGGCAGGGAATTTGTGGGTTGTAGGAAAGCCTGCTATGTGCGTGTTTGTTTGTATTAGTACTTGGAACAGGGAGTGTAAGGTCTGTGTGAGGAATTCTGGGCTTGTATGTTGGGTGAGAATGGTAGGTTGTGAGTCCTGTAGAAGATTTAGATGTAGGAGTATTGAGGTTAGGTTAGGTTAGGTTGTGGAGGTCATAGAGGTTGTGGGTTACAGTTAAGTTTTGTAGTGATGGTTGTAGCGTCTTAGGAAGTGTAGCATGACCTTGAGATGTTACTTTTTTTTGCCGTCCGTAGCTACTGGAGAGGACAGGTTGTATACGGGTCGCCTGATTTATGTGGGACAGTGAGACCGTTTGTATTGTACTGGTGTGATTTTTTGTAGTTTTTCTCTTCTCTACGGTAAGAGTTTCTGTGATTGATGTTCATTTATTTTTTATAAGATTCATGGAGGTAGACCGTTTCCTTGTGGATTTGTTTGTGTTTTACTGTTTGTTTGTTAGTAAGGGATGAGGATGATGGAAGGGAAAATATGATGATAAAAATGATAATAATGCTAGTAATAATAATAAGAAGAATACTAATAAAAAGGAGAATATGAATGCTCTTACATTGCCTTCTCTCTCTCTCTCTCTCTCTCTCTCTCTCTCTCTCTCTCTCTCTCTCTCTCTCTCTCTCTCTCTCTCTCTCTCTCTCTCTCTCTCTCTCTCTCTCTCTCTCTCTCTCTCTCTCTCAAAGAATATTACACTCACTCACTGACATGGAGGAAATTACTTGTCGTTGCTCACCTTGAGAATATTACTTGCACTTCCTCACTCACTCACTCACTCACTCACTCACTCACTCACTCTTTCCCTCATTCACTTCCTCTCTATTTCACTCACTCACTCACTCACTCTCTATTTCACTCACTCACTCACTATTTCACTCATTCACTTCCTTTCTATTTCACTCACTCACTCTATTTCACTTCTTACTCACTATTTCACTCACTCACTCACTCACTCACTCACTCACTCACTCACTCACTCACTCACCAAACTCACCAAACTCACCCGCCCAAAAAAAAAAGTTTCCCTCACTCGCTCGCTCACCGCTGAAATATATAAAAAATGAGAACCACTCCACTGTAAAAGTATTGCTCGTCTCCGAATCACTCACACTCCGCATAATACTCCTCGCCCGGGCTCAGCATTACCCTCCTTTTTCACGCTGAATGTCTCGCTCACTGAAAAAAAAAGAAGAAAGGTGGTAGCGCTCTCCACCCTCCCTCTCTTTCTCTTCTTCTCTCTCCTTCTCTCTACTTCTCTCACCATCTCTCTCCTTCTCCTCCTTCTCCCTTTGCCTCCTCAACTCAAGTAGGACAGTGTTGTGGGGAGTACGAGAGGAGGAGGAGGAGGAGGAGGAGGAGGAGGGTGGTGCATTATGGGGGACATCAAGGAATAAAGAGCATTTAAAAGAACATAATGGCTTACATGCCTCATATAAATTCACAATGGGCCACCGACTGTCATCCTTCTTACTATTACGCTGTGAGGCCGCATGCTAAGTGGCTTCATGAGAGGAGGTTTTTGTCCTTGCTTTCTCTACCAATATTTACTCTCTTATTCCTTACTCTTACCTTTCTTCCATCTTTCTCTCTGTCTATCCTTCTCTCCTTTCCTTCATCCTTCTTGTCAGGTTTCATAGGATCTCTTCACCTCACCTTTCACCCCCTGCAGAACATCATATCACATCTCTGTCTTTTTCAACACTCGCCTCCACACTATGTCTTTGAGGTCCTCCACTTTGCCTTCACCTGCAGAATCTTTGCCCCACATCTTTCCTTTTATTTCTCACACTCATCTGACGGTCTTCTAACACCTCGCATCGCCTTACTCATGCAGCCTCCTCCTCCTCCTCCTCCTCCTGCTCCTTCTCAACCTCCTCCTTGTCCTCCTTCTCAACCTCCTCCTTGTCCTCCTCCTTCACCTTCTTCTTCTCCTCCTCCTCCTCTTCTTCCTCCTCCTCCACAGCTCTCACCTAACAGCTTTCACGGCCGCCCATCATCACTTCCATCACCAACATCTCTAAGCCTCATTTTCACAACTATCTTCCATCTTCTCACTATTTACTACCTCTTTCATCTTCTTCTATTCTTTTCTTCTATATTTTCTTTTTCTTTATCATCTGCGTTTACCTTCTTCTTCTGCTTCTTCTTCTTCTTCTTCTTCTTCTTCTTCTTCTTCAACTTCTTCTTTTTCTCTCTCATATGTAGCATCATTCTTATATCTTATATGTAAATGTGTGTGTGCTGTGTTTTAAGTTTCTTTAGTACACATTCAACAAAAAAATTTTCCCACCTGGTCTCTCATCTCCCTTCATCTGGCACTAAACTTCCTTCAACCTTCGTCTTTGTTTATTTTGCAGCATCATGCGAGAAGGTACGAGGTGCTTCCATTCTGTCCTTTGCCTGCATGACTTGGAATTCCAGCTTTAGGTTTACATATTTTTTCGTGTGGTGGTTTATCCTGACTGACTTGACGGACGCGACTCTAGACCTCTCAGATACGTAGAGTTTCTCATTTTTGTAATTGTGATGCTGACGTGTGGCTCAAGATATCTCAGTGCAACACAATTTGGGAATACTAAAAAAAAAAAAAGGAATAAAGAAAAAATAAATTGGACCTGGATAAATGGCTCTACTTCTACTATCACATCAATAACACCATCATCATCATCACCATCACTATCAGCTATCTCAACAGAAACAGGACCGTCACCATTATCCCTTTCCCCACCACCACCACCACCACTAATGACAATGCCCCGCTATAAGAACACTACAAAGGCAGCATAGAAAACGAAGAGAACGAAGAGAGGACAAAGCCATCATGCACCTCAAAAAAGAAGAACATCAAAGAAGCTTCATGATCCACCCTTAGCCTCTCGTCCTTCCTTCCTTCCCCGTTCGGGTTTGTTGTCTTACAGAATCATGTGTCCTGACGTGGCTGCGTGGGCGACTAAGGTGATGTATTTTTTCCCCCAGACAAGACCAGGTGTCCTCGCGGCTCCTCCTGGCGTTCCCTCCTACAATGGCGGTGTAACTCGTGATCTTAATAGTAAATACTTTATATACAAATATTTATGCACACAATGGATTTAGCTTCCGCGGCCGTGTAGCTTATGTGGACTATAAACCTTTTTTAAAGTTTGATATTTATTTTCTTATATTTCATGGACTTAATAGGGATGTAAATGTTTAGGACACAGGTAATACGGTTTCGATAGGCAGCAGGTGTTGGGTGTTTGGGGTAGTCTGTGGCTGCGTGGAGGGGAGTTCCGGGATTAGCTTGGGGATTAGAAGTGCGGGAAGGTTGGTTTAGTGATGAGGCTGGACTCCCTCATCTCTAGCTGACACTGACCTTTCCTGGACCTTTCTCTTTGTCCGACTTGCAGCGTAGTAGTACAGAACACAGGGTTACCATTTTTCGTTTTATCCTTGTTATTCAGGGACCCGTTGTGTTTCTTTCTGTAAACCTGGAAGGGAATGTTTCTGTGCCAACACATATAAAGAGTCTCAGTCTTGCACCACCGAAAACAAACACACAGGCAGGGATGCATAATATTACGTTAATGTGATATTGGGGAGAGGCGTTCCCAGAAGCCATCGGTGCCCAGGAGGAAGGAAGCGGCGAGGCGAAGCGAGACGAGGCGAGGGGAGGCGAGGCTGGCTTCACTTCACTCAGTAGAGGAAATCAAGTCAAGGTCTTCTCGAAAAATTGATATTCTGATCCTAATTGATTGCAATTGAATTTTAAATCCTCTAATCTGTTTTTAAAGAAGCTTTTAGATTATAATCGGCAGCAATTATTAACCAGCCTAGCGCTGTCAAGGTATCATCACTTGATTTTAGTATTATTTATTTTCTAAAGTTTATATAAAATGTTGAAGGAAAATGGAAAATGATGTCATAAAAATATTACAAACCTTCTCTGTAACGTATTATCTATTATCATCGATGGAATACTTCATTAAATTCAGAGTCAAACAATATAGGTTACGGACTTAATACGCCGTGTTTCCTTACCTTTGCGCCGCTGCCTCTCCTTTTCTCGAAACGTGATTGTATCCTGAGCCATCGCTGTCGTGTTACGAGCCTCGCGCCCCTCCCACGTAATTAGTGGAGGATGCCAGCGTGGGATGTCGGAGTGGAAGAGAACGTCACACAGGTGGAGGACGCGGGCACTCCAAAGGGGAAGAGATCAAAGGGAAATAAATATTAAGCTTACATTTTCTCCAGCTAAGAAAATATAAATAAGCAACTTTGATACTTAAGGTTGATTTACAGTCTAGGAACACAGGGTAAAGTTTTCTTTCACTACTATGAATTGTGTCACTGTTCTCTTTCGCTTCTTCTATCTATTTCTTCCTGTTCCTTTCATTAATGCAAGTTTATCTTTTCCACGGTCTTACGTTTCTCATTTGATGCGTAAATGAAGGTGCGGGGAGGCAGCTGCTGGCTTCCTTCCACCTCATCAAGCCTGGATGGACGACTCTCTTACATTAACACTCATTGATTATTTGCTCTTTACGTATGCCTCTTCCCTGCCTCTAAACCTTCCTTTCCACTCTCCCTTTGTTTTACCCTTTCATCATTTCCTCTTTCTGTTCTGTATATCGAGTCTCTTTCCCTATCGTATTTCCCCTTTATTCCTTTTTCCTGTACCACGTGTCTTTTCCTTGCTTGGCCACGAGGGAGTATCTTGAGTCTGTTCGTCCCTTCCCTCGCTGCTCGAGTCTCATTATGTTATCCAATGGCTTGGTCTCCCTCCGCCCTTACCTGGGTGTTCCTTTATTCTTTGGTGATATCAGGTTACCTCGGTCTTTCCTGCGTAGTCAGAGGGTGATTTCGTTCAGTAACGCGTTGTAAATTGTGCATTACTGACTGTCTTATACTTTTCATGGATCGTATTATTTTTCCCCAAGCATCGTTTTAATTTGATTTTAGGTAACCAATAACACTGTCTCTTACGTCTGTCCGATTTCCAATTTCTCTTTCAACTTCTCTTCGAACCTTTCCTTCTCCGTGTTCGTGCCTCCATCCTTCTCTTACCCACGGCCCGAGATCTTTTCCCGTGCCACTTTTCCCCTTCATTCTCCAGGAGCCAGCCGTAAAACTGCATAACGGGTGGTCTGAACGTCAAGTCAAATGCGGCAGTCACTGTAGATCAAGGCGAGAGGGCGAGGATTCTCCCTAAAACTTCTTGGAGCATTGAGACTTGGGTTGTTACTTGTGTCCTTGCTTCTGTTGGGCTCAATGTCTCTAGTGTCTCTCCGCCGCCTTGTCCTCCTCTGTCCTCCTTGGGATCAAACTCGTTCTCCGCATTCAGGTTCTGCTTGTTTTCGTTTTCCTAGTTGTCGTTTTTTTCCTCTTCGATTTTTTCCTTGTTCTTCTACTATTGTCCTCCTCCTCCTCCTCCTCTTCTTTCTCCTCCTCCTCCTCCTCCTCCTCCTCCTCCTCCGCCTCACTTACCTTTATTTATCTTAGCCTGTCTTTATCCGACTACTGCTGTATGGCGCCGAGGCTGTGTGTATGTTTGTTTACCCTTATTTCCGAGACGGTGTCGTATATATCAACAAAAGAAAGATAAATAGTTGCTCATTGTTTTTTGTCGTTTTTTGCGTTGCTACACTGACAGAAGAGAGGCATCGCTGTAGGTGGAGGGGGGAGGTAAAAGATAAGTAATAGGTGTTTTTTTATGGGGGGGTGGGGGGATGAGGGAGGTGCTGTGAGAATGGGAGGTAAAGGTGTGAACAGATTGGTATTTTTAGCTTAGTGTTCATGTAATTGGTTATTAAGTATATTATTTTTCTTACTTGCCTTCTGTATTCATGGTGTAATTGGTATACGTAATTTTAGCTTTTATTTATTTATTTATTTATTTATTTATTGTTTATTTATTTATTGATTTATTATTTTCCTTTCTTTCCTTTCTCCATTATCTTCTTGGTCCAGTTGTTGTTGATATTCCGCTTTTAAAAAATTTTCCTCTTCTTCTTTTTCTTCTTCTTCTGATCCTTCTATCCTTCCTTTCATCCATTTCATGCATCCCTTTCATTTCTTCTTTAACGTATTTTTTATTTTATTTTCGCTTTTAAATCTTGTATATCATATGATAATAAAAGTAAAAAAAAACATTAAGTTCTCACAAAGCGTATCAATGGCCAGACTTTTATTACGTGTTGGTCAGTTAGCTACATGGAATAATTGTTTAGTCATTAATTAGTCATGCTAATTACCTCTATCTGCGCATAAATGTAGCGTTTATAATCAACTGAGGCGTCGTCCTATTGAAATATTTAACACCACTTTTTTATGTATATAATGTCTCACTCCATCCACGGTTTAATTTTTTATAATGCAAAACAAATCAAAATAAAGATAGAGAAGTTGGTAGATAGATAGGTAGATAAATAGGTTGTTATATAGATAGATAAATAGATAGATAGATTGAAAGAGAAAATTAAAAGTTACATATGCAAAGTTGACACTTATAAAATGTGATGACATTGTAAGTGTTTCTAAATGCTCTCACCACTAAGGAGGTGCATGGTTTGGGGGGAAGGGGAAGGTTAAGGGGAAGGGGTAGGGGAAAGGGAGGCAGGGTATCAGGCCCTGAGAGAGGAGGGGGAAGGGCAGCGGCATGACTAATGACTGGCTCGGCGCCTTGCGTTTATCAGCTGGAATGGTCGGCAAATGTGACGGCGACACAGCACCGCCTCACTAGTCTGAGATAATGTGTTTGCTTGGTGGTGACTCGTGGCGGCTCGGAGGCGCGGCTCATGAAGGGAACCAATGTTTTATTCACTAAGGATTACCTGATACCTGCATGGAATTAATTTTAGCAGCAAATTAAAAAAGAAATGTATTGATTTTCTCTTATATGAAATTGTTTTGATCTGGTGTCCATTAGATAAGAGATTAAAGTGAATATCAGGCTTTTATGGAACTGCGCTCTTTCCACAAGACCGAACCACGTTGTAAACAAAAACTGTTACGCCCGAGTGCTGTTTGAAGTTTGTGAAAGCTTTACAGCAGATTTATCTTTAATACTGGGATACATTAAAACATGATTTAGACACCATGTACGAATCCTGTCTGCAAGGACGAAACAGAGGCGTTGGAATAAAAAAAAAGTTATAGAAAGCCAAACAAATCCTGCTTCAGCTTTATGTCGCCCGGGATTAAGCAGTTTTATAGGCCATATTTTTCTCTGCTTTACGTTAAGATAATTTTTTCTCGAGGTAGTAAAGTAGTGTCTTCCTGTCAGTGCTCAGTGTTTGGTCAGCACACCCTGGGGGGAGGAAGGGTGATGGTGTTCGTTTTCTTGAGGCAGCAGTGATTCCTGTCTTCGTCCTCCTCGCTTGTCTTCACATTTCACTGAACGTCCTTTCTGCTTCTCAAGGCTGAAGAGTTTTTGGTTGGATATTCTTTATACCTTAGATTTATCAGTAATCTAATCATACACACACACACACACACACACACACACACACACACACACACACACACACACACACACACACACACACACACACACACACACACACACACTTCAACCCAACACACATACCAGCCAAGTATTTGAATAACACCTGGCACTATTATAATTTAGTTTACTCTGAGCCAATCGCCTCCCGCAGCAGCTACCCTCAGGAATCTACACGGCACCTCACATGACAATACCTTCCTCACCCTGCCCTGCCTCGCCCTGCCTCGCCTCGCCGCCCGCCACACCAACACGCAGACACTGGTGGCGGCGAAGCAGGACCCGCCGAGTAGCCGTGACCGTCGCACACTACGTTGTCTCCACGCACACTTAGTCAGTGCCAGCCGCGGCCTTCACCAGACAGAAACAGTGGAGTTGTTTCTCTTTTCTCGCTTCTCTTTGTTATCGCTTGAATTTTTGCTCCTACTCTTTTGTTAGTTGTTTTGATGTGGTTGTATTTTCTTTTTCTTTATGATTCATTTTGGCTTTTGTATTATTTTTTTTTTTTTTGGTCTCATTTGATATTTCGTTGCTATATAAGTGTTAGTTTATTATTTTTTTTTGTATATATGTTTTTGTTCATCGTCATTCTTTTTCCTTTTATTATTGACGTAATATAGTGTGCCGTTAAAAGTACGTCCATGCAATATTAATGACTGCAATAAACTATAGGGCTTTTTACTTTCCAATAAGGCCGGCTTGCTATATTCACACGAAATAAACAAAACTATGTAGTGTATCATATTCGTAAACCAAAACACACGCGCTTTCGTACTATATGTATTCTTCAAATGAGTGACTTATTGACGCAGATAACACCGTCTCTTCTGACCTAATTATCAAATGTAAAGGTTAGGCAATAAGAACACTGTTTACATGTCCCTTACTAGTACCACTTACACTCACTTGACCTTTCTGTTTAATCAGCAGGTGTACTGTCCCCTTCACCTCCTCTCTCTGTCCTTTGGTAATGATGAAGGCTCCCAACACCTCACTCCTATCACTCTACTGTCTCTTACTCCTCATTTTCCTCCTCCTGCTCCTTCTCCTTCTTCTCCTCATTCTCCTGGTCCCTATCCACCACCTCAGCCTCATTACCTCCACCAACATCTCCTTCCTGGGCCACGTCTCCTTCGCTGCGTCCTTGCAATACTAATGACGGTGCCGCGGCGCCTCTCCCTGGGGGCGTTGGCAGCTTTGTCGTGTTGGTCGTTGGTTCTTGGTTCCTGAGGTCATGATGTCAAGGTCACGACTGTCATTCAAGGCCTTCAGCATGAGCACTGCACTCATTCTTTTTTTTCTCTCTCTTTCTATCTCTTTTTCATTGTACGTTAACAGATATCAAGTTTAAGAAGAACACGTAAAAAAAATGTAAGAAAAAGTAGGAAGAGAGAGGAAAATTTTGTTGTTTTATCTTCTTTCTACTCATACAAAGTGACAATCTTACCGTAATATATCTTTTCTCAAATTCTCGTAAAATTTTCCTCCGATGCTGAATTTTCCGTAACAGTATACAGAATTATTAAGCAATACAGCAAGTCATACCCAATGCATAGGAAGTGTCTGGTGACGTGAATTGCTCTCCATTAAGTAATAATATTCTCGCACCGCTGAGTAGTGGAACATAATTAAGTGATACACCACCATGTAATTCTGACTCCTTGTACCGCTGGTCGTGTGTCTATGTTGGTTATGAAGCAAGAATGGTTTTGTGTTCGCAGTGCTGGTGTAACGTGACTTTATGGATGTTCTGTAGGTGTGACTTTTCTGTGTGTAGTAAGAGTGAGGTGTACAACTTTGTGAGTAAATTAATACTTACATGACTACTCAGAGGAAAGTCTTGTATCTTTTTCACTTCATTCTCTTTACGAAAAGTTTTGGTTACATACTCGCAAAATGGATGACCTAGGAATGAAAAGTATAAAATCTTGTGTGTCGGTCTCCTAAAAAAAAAGGAATATTTGAGTAGTTTTTTCTATTTATATCTTGGCAGCTTGATACTCTCTTCCTGAAATCATTTAATATAAAGGAAGAAGAGGAGCGGAAGTCAGTCTGTATTCCCCGTTAACACTGCTATGCTTTCAAATAGTTGGATATTACCGATAATATTCCATTGAATCCAAATATTTCTTGGTGCAAATGAAGACGTTCTTGTGCCGAGAAAATGGTTTCCTTTTGTATCGACTAACGAAATACCATTGTTTCGTTCACGCCTTCAGTTCTGATGGTGATTATATGACCTGCTGTTGTTTCTTGCTCCGCTTTCCTCTCGCTTTGCCTTTTTTTCCCACTCTGCTTCTTTCCGCCTTACCTCTCCTTGCCTAGTCTCTCCCCGCCCTAGATATCCCTTCCTGCCCTCTCCTTCCTCTCTTATACTCTGTTCATGATGGGTAATAAAGGTCTAATCCATCATATTTGAATCTCTATTATACTTTTTTTCAGTAGATATTTACCTCATTATCTTTCATTGAAGATTTGATGGTTTTCCCTTTAACAGTGAATGAGAACAGTAGCTTCACAGTTCCACCATTTCCCTGCAACACTGTACACCTATGAAGGGCGTCCCGCTGATGTTGTTGTGTTGCCGCTGGTGTGATGGTTCGATGTTTGCCGCGTCCCTGCCTCGATGTGACTATGTTGGGTCGTGTCCGTGAGGTTGGGGTGAATAACTCTGCTTTTATAGTCAATGGTATGGAGGCTTGTCAGGCAGGCGAGGGCAAGTAATAACAGCAGAGACACGCATAATTGCCTTCTATTCAAAACAAGTTACATGTAGCCGGTTATGAAACTACCTTAATACTCTGCAACTCCATGTCCAAGCATCGCATGGTAAGGCTGCTACACGTTTATGCTTAAGAACCGAGAAGCCAGAATGACCTCACTTCCTAATCTGATCCGTCGTGTGTTGTGTCAAGGCTCAGGAAATGATGTGAATTGGCTACACGGGCGGGAAGTCTAGACGCCGCACTGTAGTTGGCCGTTTCAGTATCGCCCCGATATCTAACGTTCCCCAGAGCAGCAAGTTGGGCTCGGGAATGCCAACTGGAGGGATAGGCTGCTGGTCGTGTGAGGCACAAGTTTGGAGGCTGAGCTGTGTTCCCTTGCGTGCTCCATATCCGAGATTCCTGACCAACGAGGCTGTTTCATCACTTGTCACTTACGTCATTCTTGGTATGGTCCTCAAGTCTTGTGTTTGATAGAATACTTGTTGGTAATATGACTGACTCCTTGGATCCTGGCCGCCACATAGTACTCAAGGCATCCATCACTTAGTCTCTCTCTAATCAGTGCAAAGAATATAAAACTTCATAAAAAGACCATGAAAATATAATCCGTGGTAGTATTTGGTAAAGAATAAGAATGTCTACGTGCATATATTCAAATTTGCAAGGCGCTGAAAAGAAGTATTGTTATTAATCCTCTGAAGAATAAAGGCGACAAATCATGCACATGCAAGATTTATGAGCCTCGTTTAATGGGTGTTCATGCACCGCCTCCCCTCTATGGCGATAAGCAAGCGGTGAGAAGATCACGATTTAGAAACGTCACACTTTGAGTTATTTGGCAATTTGTGACCCACTGTCCATCTCCGCGGCGCCTCTGTGAATCCTGATGGGAGGAGAGCATCACGGAGGGTGGCTCACTCCCCCAAGAGGCATCTATCTTTGAGCCTCGCTATCCCGCCTGCCTGAAGAAGGATTCATGGGGTACTGAACACCTGAGAAAAGGACTCGTGTATAGAATTTTTTTTTTTGCTATGATTTAAAAACAAAATATAGTCTCCACGCATTTATCGACATGCGTGAATACATTATGCAAGTATGTGTACACTGAAAGCACATACATTAAACGATGAACACACACACACACACACACACACACACACACACACACACACACACACACACACACACACACACACACACACACACACACACACACACACACACACACACTCAACAAACACACATTCACCCACCTCATCAATAGTGGAATAAAAAGAAAAATACCACAAAAGTCTAGGAGTGACTGTTGAAAAGTGTCCTCAAAGATCGGACTGAAACACTGCACTCCGGGGACCAACTATTTAATCTGGGGAGAACCAGCAAGAAAAATAAAGTATTGGATAAACGTTCGGCAGCCTCTAAATTTGGAACGATTGACCCGATAAAGGAAAACAAAAAACAAATAATAGCAAAAAGTAAAATGTGATGTGATAAATTTTCACTTGTAGAAATTGAAAAGGAAACACGAGGCAGATGGAGATGAGAAAATGGAAAAGAAAAAAAGTATGTCCCGCCAGATTCCAAATTTATGTCCTCAAAGTGTTGTTATAGTCTGTAGAAAAAATAATGCATATATGATTTTTTCTTTTCAATATTCGATACGTTTATAACCTGACCTGTTACTGTGTGGACATTTCCTGACCTTTTGTTGAGAGAGAGAGAGAGAGAGAGAGAGAGAGAGAGAGAGAGAGAGAGAGAGAGAGAGAGAGAGAGAGAGAGAGAGAGAGAGAGAGAGAGAGAGACAGAGACAGAGAGAGAGACAGAGACACAGACACAGACAAGAGAGAGAGAAAGAGAGAGAAAAAATAAGTTAATTAATCAGAACTTTGAACTTGATGCTTAATAACATTTTCAATCATTGTTGTTCATTGTTGTGGCTGAAGACCTTCTATGAGTGTGACCTGAACTCACTTGTATAAATAGAACAATAACAACAACAACAATAATAATAATAACAACAACACAACAACAACAACAACAACAATTACAATGCGGATCGATGCACCAATACGGAGGAAGAGGAGGAGGAGGAGGAGGAGGAGGAGGAGGAGGAGGAGGAGGAGGAGGAGGAGGAGGAGGAGGAGGAGGAGGAGAAGGAGGAGGAGGAAGTAGAGGAGGAAGAGAAGGAGGAGGAGGAGGAGGAGGATGGGGTGGCAGAAGCGCATCCGATTTACGTCATCAGTGAAAAATGTTCGCGTCACAGTTCATTGATTTTTACGACCATATAACTCTCCCTTGTCTTAGGTAGGTCCTCCCCTGGCCCTTCGTGGACTATGAGACACCCCTTGATAACGCCTATTATATCAGCGGCAGGTGCGCATTCAGACCTCCTCCCTGCCCCGTGCTGCTGAGGAGACAACACTGCGGGAGGAGCCTGGGATCGCAAGCCTTGTTTTCCTATTTCACCAATTCAATGTTGAGGTAAAATGTTTATATCCTCGCGAAGCAGATGAGGAAAGAAGAATTGCCAAAACAACATTGAGCACGCACTAGTTTTTCCAAGAGTTAATCCTCAGGAAAGACGAGAGAAGTGCTTTGTTTCCCTCTTAGCAATAGTGGAGAACGTGAGGAGGAAAAAGAGGAGGAGGAGGAGAAGGAGAATCAGAAGCATAGGAAGGAGATGCTGTGGGCAAGACTAAAGGTATTACAAGCTTTCGGGGCCCTTGCTTGTATATATTACCAGCAGATACTTGATGATCGCGGCATCTTAAAGTCTCACACGCAATTAACAGCTTCCCGAGGCTACAATTCTAAGTCTCCGAGGCTATAATTCTGGTGCTATTGAGAGGTCCAAGGCCTTAGAAGGGGGTCGCTGCTCCTGTTTACAAGGCAGTCACTCAGGAGCAGTGGCAAGTTTTCCCCAATACGAGGCCCGGGCGTGAGCGTGTGAAAGGAGGTGTTCTTAAGTGAAATAGATGGCTGGTGTGATACTCTTGACACCATCGCCCACGACACCCTTATCCAGGAAAAGTCACTTGTTTTCCTGTGTTGTGCTGCTGTGTTTTGATTTTCTTTGTCTTGTGTTTCTTTTGGTATGGTTTGTATTACTTAGTGGAAGGGTGTTTGAATGCAGTAGTGGAGGAAGGAAGTTAAGGTTAGATCGTCTTTCATATGTATTAGGCCGTTTGTCAGGTTTTATTTACTTGTCAATTCTATTCTTTGGTGGGATTATTGCATTTACTTTTGATAGACAGTAACGCTATCATAGGCTTTTCAGAAATTTGGTGAATCACTTTTATGGAAAATTGATTGCTTACATTTATGCCGTATGGTTTGGGGATCATTATTTGTATGTTTTACCTCAAAGATTGAAACTTAACGACATTCTCTCCCTCTCTCTCATTTGGTTTCGGTTCTTGTAACAAAACAGACTCTCTCTAGTTTATGAGGGCAGCTTTGAGGTGCTCCTGGTCCTTCCTCGCCGTCCCGCCGCCCCGCCTCCCCTCGCCTTCCCGCCAGTGATATTGGCCAGACATAAGCTTGGAAATTGGTTAATGAATTCGCCCATCTGAGAGTTATGGTGACGTTATGCGAGGCGGAAGAAAACGGGGCGCGAAGGACGGTGTGTGTGTGTGTGTGTGTGTGTGTGTGTGTGTGTGTGTGTGTGTGTGTGTGTGTGTGTGGGTGTGGGTGTGTATGAGGTAGATGGATAGAGATAAATATATATATAGATAGATATAGATAGACAGATAGATAGATAGATAAAAAGATAGATAGATAGATAGATAGATTGATAGATATATAGATAGATATATAGATATATAGAAAGATAGAAAGATAGATAGATAGATAGATAGATAGAGAGAGAAAAAAAAAGGTATAAACAGGCAGATATACAAACTGATAGGCAGACAGACAGATGGATAAGCAAACAAACAAGCAAAGAAATAGACAAGTAGGCGTACAAAATCACAAAAAAATAATCACAAAAAAACAAAAGAAGATCCATTTTCTTAGTTACTCATCAGGAAACAAAAGACGATCAGATACAAAAAAAAAGAAAACAAACAAACAGCATAACACGGAACGTTACAATTTATCTCTCAATTACGTTATATATAAAGTGTGACGTGGGGAGAATAGACCAATTTGAGACAGTCTTTTGTTGGGAATCTCGCCTCCTGCCAGGGGTGTGTGTTCGTGCGAAAGGCGGTGTTGACCCTGGCATTAGATTGGACCAGGCACCTTCCTTCTGTGACGTGAATCTCATTTCCGAAGCTTTCTGGTTAATGGCTGAAAATCTCCCATCCCAAACATTTTCTCTATCTAAAGGTGAACGATTATTATGGAAATGATACGTACTTTTCCAGATGTCACTACGAATTTGACTCTCTCTTTTTCTCTCTCTTTTTTTATAGTTTGTGGTCAATGATTTTTTTCCTGTGACCTTGAAAACCGGTGCAGGAATACAGGAGGGAGATAAACCTGCTTATTCTTTCCACTACAGAGGCGCGCACGCACATTCATTCTTGCCGGAGTGAAAATCGATGTACCTCCCCTGTGTGTGTGTGTGTGTGTGTGTGTGTGTGTGTGTGTGTGTGTGTGTGTGTCTGTGTGTGTATTCTGTAACTGGAACTTGTTAGGTCTTTGAGGGTGACCAAGACAGCTGTTCAGTCCACCACAAACAAGCCTGAACCATACGCCTCTTTTTTTTATCTCTCTTTCTATCTCTTTCTCTTTCTTCTCTCCATTTCCCTTCTCTCCCTACTTTCCTCCGTCGTCTACAGCTGCATGTGGAAAGTCTAGTGAGTAAATTTCCAATACGTTCGCCACCTTGAGGCTGAAAATTTCATTACTCGGAGACTTTTCTAAACTGAATCGTCTCCTGCTGTTACTGATCTTAATTACCCTCACGCCGATTTACGTGGAGGAAACGTGGGCGTCCTTCCTCTTGCCTGGCTCATTACCTCTGGGGATTGGGCAGCTGATGGTCTTGGGTGGAGGTTGGGGGGCAGGAGGAGGCGGCAGTAACCCACTCTCTCTCTCTCTCTTTAAGCTCCTCCACACCTTCCTTGAGGCTCATCCACCTCAGAGGTCTTCAAGGTCCACCTCTTCCTTACGTCCCTCTGCGTTCCACTATTTGTCCCACTCAATCCCTCTTCATTGCTTCTTTCTATCCCTCTTTCATGCTCTTCCAGCGTTTCTCAATCCCTTCTTTCATCCCTCTAGGCCTACACTCCTCCATTAAACTCCTCCATCACCCTCCCTCCTTCTTTTCCTCCATTCCCTCCATTTTTATCTCCGCCTGAGTGTTCCCTTCGGGGCATCTCTCTTCGTCGCTCTTTTCACTTCTCAACACCTTCACCTGCATTGTTTATACCCTTCACGTATGGGCTATTTTTAAGGAGCACCCGGTGTCTTCAGGTGTACTAATGAGGCCCAAAGAAGGTGTAGCTTAAGGCCTCCCCTCGCTGGCCTCCATCGCCCGATTCATGTTCTTCCCCGCTGACTAAAACGACCTGTTCCTCAAAACTTTGTTAAAAAAATGCATAATATGTTTTTTTTCGTATTTTCTGGCGCGTGGAATGGCAGTGTAGGAATGGCCCGCTGGAGGGGAAGCGGGACTAGTGGCCGTCAGTGGAATGGGGATACTATATTTTTTTCTGAATCCGGTGAATTAATTAAGGGATCTATTAGGACGATATAGCGTAGCGCGTAAAATTACCGTGTATAAGACTGCGCTCTGCTGAATAAATTATCGTTCCATTAAGAAATAGAACGTGTATGATGGTATTGTTTTGCACTTATATATATTTATTTATTTATTTATTTATTTATTTATATATATATACTTTATACACATTTCCTGCAAACTTTATTTTTCTCTTTGATTTTAGTCGTGGTAGAATTCAGTGCATTTCTGATGTTGCTTGTTAAGGAAGATTTTAAGCAATTACTACGGATTCTTCTAACACTGGTGGAAGATGAAATGGACCTAATTACGCCGCTGACATTTTGTTTGGGATGGAAATATTCGTAGGAAGGTCGAGGCGCCACGTGGGGGAAGTGGGCAGTTATCTCTTCTCTCGGCTATTTTTTCTTAAAGGACACGAGATTTTGATGGCCTCTGAATCGATTACGACACCAGCTGCCTTCCATCCTCCCTCCATACTCTGTACCGGAGTTTGATATGTGATTCGAATACTTTCCTTAAATCCAAAATAAAGATAGCTTTCAATATTTAAATAATAGCGGTTCATTAGGATTTTTTGGGGATGGCCACGTGTCCTTAATTGGTCATATGTTGAAGGAAAAAAAAGATATTAATGCTGGCTTGGGAAGGTGGAGGTGGGGGGGAGGGGGGGCTGGGAAGGGAAATTAGACGCCAGTGAGGTATATTTCGCTTCCACGGTCAGGTGAAACGGTTCATGTCATTTCAATACTGTGTAACCTTTTCCTGTGAGCTTCATCCCCATCCCTTGCTTCCTCTTTTTTTCAATCTCCCTTATCTGCTTTCTTCCTCTCCCCTCTCCTTCCATTGGGTCGAAGGCCACCCACCCCTCATCCCCGGTAGCTCAGGGGATGTCCAACTCAGCTCATATTCCTCAATCTTTTCTCATTATTCAGCTATTTGAGGATTGTTGTGGCCGCCCCGTCCTGCCTTTTGGCTTCTCCGGGTTTAGGGGATATTGACGACTGTCTCTCTGTTGATTTGTAGCTGCGTGATGTGGCACGTATATGGGGCGGAAGGGTGCGGGTACGACGTGGATACTGTGGGTGCAGGTGTGGGTGGCGTGTGTCTGACGGGTGTAGGAGAGCGGAAGGTGTGGGTGTATTGGTTTAGGAAAGAGAGAGAGTGTTGGTTTCTGTTGCAGGCAGCTTAAAGGTTAGACGTGGGTGTCGGTGAGGGTGGAATAGGGAGGCGTGTATCCATGAATGTTCTAAGCGTGAGGTAAGGGCGGGCGTGTGTAGCTGCTGGGCGTGGCGTGTTTCCTTCTAAGTCTTTTGCTCTTGAACTATATTATTGGTGCGCCTGTCTTGTCCTGCTGTCTTTTCCTGCCTCGGTCTGAAGGTTCAAGTCGGTGGGATGGAGTTGTTTTCCCTACGCAAAGGTCTCGTCAAGTATTTGATTGCCTTCCTGACTCTGCCTTAATGGGTCTGGATCTGGGTCAGGCAGAATGTATCAATCTATCTATCTATCGTCTCTCTGAAGGTCCGGCGTCAGTGGTTTAGCTGCTGCGACTGTCTTGTGTTTTTGTTCCCAGTGTTGGTGTCTTGTTGAAGGCGATACTACTTTGATTAGTGTAGTTTTGGCATCACTTATACTTGCAGGTTGTGATGGTAGTTATTATTAGGAGATGGTTTTAAAAGGTCATGGTCCCTTGTGTGTGTGTGTGTGTGTGTGTGTGTGTGTGTGTGTGTGTGTGTGTAGGTGTGGGTGGGTGTATGTGTGTGGGTGGGTGTTTTCTGTCTCTTTGAAGGTGGTGTGTCCAGGGTAAATTTAAATGAATATTCAAATTAAAAATCATCCAAAGTTGAACTGGCGATGCAGTGTTGAGGTGGTGGGCCGAGCGGGGCGGGGCAGGATGGGACGGGACGGGGCAAGACGGGACGGGATGGGACGGGGCGGGTTGGGAGAGTACGGGGCCAAGAAGCTACGTCATGCGAGAGAGAGAGAGAGAGAGAGAGAGAGAGAGAGAGAGAGAGAGAGAGAGAGAGAGAGAGAGAGAGAGAGAGAGAGAGAGAGAGAGAGTACTCATTTCATCTTTCTCATACTGGATGTTTAGTATCATAACCGGAGTGATTTCAGTACATTTACATCTTTTCACCAGTAACTTAATCCCCGAATCAGGAAATTTTTATTTTTCTCCTGCTTTTCCCTCTTGGAAGTGAATCTGGTGCTTTATTCAAGAGCAGAGTTGAAACCCGTGTAGGTTGGCGCCTCTCAAGGGTGGACGATGATAGAGCTGCTGCTGCAACCCGAGGGAAATTCTGGCGCCTGATGGAGGGAGGATGCAGGGAGGGAGGGAAGAAGAAGAAGGATAAATGGGCACCAGGGTTGACGGTGGTACATGATGGCATCGCAAACTGTTTCTTCATGAGTTGCAGAACGCATGCGCATACTCACACACTCACTCTTCCTTTCTTCACGCACAGAAAGTCGACCATCTGCCAACATAAGACTATTGGTTTTCGCCCTCGGCTCGTGATGGGGGAGGCAGCTTGGGGGGAGAGGGTATAGTGGGCTTCGTGGGCTTAACAGTCTGCCTCTCTAACCTAAGTTTCAAGGATTTGCAGCGCCGTTATTGTAGCCAAGAGTTGCCCTTCGCTCGGCCATTACTGGAGAATCACGCCGTGGTTCAGCCTCCAGGATTTTCGCCGGTTAGATAAACTCTTACACCTCACGTAAAGGTTGAAGTCATGGAAGACTCACACATGGAAACCTCTTTAACTCAGTCTAATTACCGTTCTGTAAATTGCATCAGATTCAATAACAGTGCAGTTGTATGGGGCGGTGAGAAAGTTACTTTAACTCAACACCAGTAAAAGGGTTTGAGAGGATTTCAAATTTCTTTTCCTCGGAGTCACTTGTGTATGTGGAGAGTGTAAATGTATTTCCAGATGCGTATTTGTGGCGTGGAGGAAAGAGGGACGTGGAGTGTGTGGGGGTGAGGGTGTGGGGGTGAGGGTGGGGGTGATGCAGGTCTTGTTGGGGAGGGAGGCTTCACTGACTTGTTGACATGCTGATACACCTCGTAGACTTGAGGGGGATTCGGTAGTTTTTCGAGTCTGAGGTGTAGACAGAGGTATCGAGCGTGGAGGAAAAGGTGGTGGATAAAAGGGTGTTTTGAAAGCATGAGGAAAGTTCGACGCTTAATAGGGTGCGCAAGGGCAAAGTTAAAGTTGTTAATGGAAGTTTGGCTGAGAGACCGAAAGGAAGCAGGGTCAGATTCCACGTACCTGCTGTGACGGGTTAGATTTATCCTTTGTCAGGACCATAATGAACCTCGTGTTCCCCTGCCCGTAAGAAGGACCGGCGACCATAATTTGTCTGCATCAATGTTCTTGTGGCCGGGCAAGGAAGCCGCTCACTGCCGCCCACCCGACGGTCAACCATCGTCCCGCCCCGCCCAATACACTCCTCCCGCTCTCTTAAGCCTGCAAGGACTTCCTTCTCTCCCTTCTTCCCGCCCGAGTTGGAGTTTATTGTCCACTAAAATTGTAAATGCTCGCCGTGACAGTACACATGCCAGATTTGTTTCCATAGACAGCAGTGATGTGGAAGATTTCATGGTTCCTTCTGTCCTGTCACGCTTTTGTGCACATGCTCAGGGAAGCTCTGGGGCGAGTCTCGTTCAATGTCCCTTTTAGGAAGTGTGCCATCAGGGGCAGGAGTGATCCCTCTAAAGGCCAGCGTCTTAGCTGAAGGAAAGCGGCAACTCTTGTGAGGAAAGCGTGTCACCAGCCCAGCGATGAATGGAGAGGAGGAAAGAGCTCGTATATAAGTAAGAAACAGTCTTTATGCTCCCTCTCTTGACGGGCCAGAATGGGTCGCTGTGTCACTCTGCTGGAGCCCGTGCAATAAAATACGTGATAACCCTATGGGAGGGAGAAGGAAGTGCCACATTAGGATATTTATTGCAATTCCTTGGACTTGTCTTGCGAGGGCCGGGGACGTGTGGGGGCGGTCACGGAGACGGCTCCCGCATTAGTCACTTTTCACTCCGGCATCCAAAACATCGCCGTAACTTAAACCGTAAAGCAGGAGAGTAAGGAGATGGTGGGGGTGGGAGAGGCAGGGAGTGGCAGTGGTAGGAGTGGCTGTGTTGTTCCATTTCGATGCCTGTGGAAAATTTTTAAGCCCCAGTAAGAGTACTAGGGGGTGGACGAAGAGGATAAGGTGGCAGCTCCATATATAACAATTTGTACCATTCAAGTTTGGTTAAAATTTTTACGTCATTACAAGAGTCGGAGATTAATGACTCTAAACGTTCTAAAGTTTGTAATACGTTTTCCTTGAGACGGAGCGATTTCAGGATTTAAGTCGTCAGGGTTTTTGTGTGGCGTGTATTTGCCAGGCGAGGCGTGTGGATGAGGCGTGCATGTGCTGGGTGAGCGTGCGTGTGCTGAGGGAAGCTATGCTGGATGAAGCGTGTGGGGTGCGTGGGTGAGGCGTGTAATATGCTGAGCAAGGCGTTGATGTGCTGAATGAAGGTGTGGGCATTGTGTGCAGCCTGAAGGTATTGGTTGAAGCGTGTGGGTGCGTAGGTCAGCAGGGTGTGGCGCGTAGGTGACTGACGAGCCAAACAGAACTCACGGTACAAAGCCGCGGAAGAAGACGCCTAGAGAAGTGGGTCCGCCAGTCGCCGTGCAAATGTCGCGATCAATGGCAGACTCCGTATCGATTGTCCGAATGTAAAATTTATGGAATTCTCTGTCGGCCACTGGGTACTGCGTCGCTGGTCCGCCGCCTTCCCTAGCCGCTCGCTTCCTGTTACCTTGCAGCGACTAGGCAACTGTGAGGACGCTACCTTCACCCCATTCCTAGGTGCTTAATCATTCTGACCTTTTGATATCCTCTATGTATTATTTTGGTACCTCGTTGCCACGTACGGTCGCTCCATCCCCGTGTATGTCTGGTGCGCTGGCAATGTGCTCGTGTAGTAAATCTTCAGTTGTAGGAATATGCTGGGTGGGAGGAAGGTAGTGATAATCATACACCGTGTTCAAAGGTCAACACCGGAAGATGGACAGGTAGAGTGTGTGCCCTCTTGGTGTGCTTAGATAGCGCCTCCCCGGAGATGGTAGGTAGTAGTACATAGATACACAGAGGGTGACTACGTGGCTGGTTCGATGGTGGATCAGGAACTATGATGATACAATGTAGGGTTGGCGTTATGAGTTTCTTCCTTTGTTTTGAGTCTCGTGGATTTTGATGATGGATGGTTTTTAGTCCAATAATGTGACGTAGATGGTGTGATATTTGTATAGGAAGGAAAGATGCCAGATAGGTTCTTCCAGTAATAGACATGAGCAAGTTTGTCATTTTTGAAGTTTATTCTTTACTTTTATAAGTTTCTCCCTATGATGTCTAAATATAATGGACCTTTAGTTGTTGACACACACACACACACACACACACACACACACACACACACACACACACACACACACACACACACACACACACACACAACACTAACGAGAAAAAGCAAACCCTAATATCAATGATTGCTTTAGTGGAACAATATAATATTTTTTCTTTTTAAAAACAAAATCACACCCAACACGGCACACTCCCCTCCGCGTCCCTGCATCGTGGCTGTGGCAGTGACCAAGACCTTCCTGCAGGCGGTGTGTTAGGTCACCTCAGGCAATAGTTTTCGCCGCGCTGCTCCTCCCGGGCCAGGCGAGGCGGCCGGATATTGCCTGGGGAAAGTGCGAGTTTAATATTTCACCGTGTTTTGCCCCGGAATTTTTCTCTTCATCGAGTTTGCATGTCGAGTTTCTTCTGTAGCCCAGATAGCGGTGGCGGTTCCCTCGAGGGCGGGATTCTGAAGACTCTCTGGAATATTCTTGACCTAAAAGTTATTCGGGTAAGGAAGCGGCGGCCAGAAATAGAGCGATACAATAAGGTGTTTTCTCGCCATGGCGGGGAAAGGCGATTTAGTTCCGACATATTTCTATGTAGTCAAAGTTTAGTGTAAATACAGAGCGTCAGCGTCTTCCTGGTTAGTAGTTTATCACTTTATGTTGCACAGGAGGACGGAAAGAACTCAAGTTTAGATCGCCTTGCTTCTGATCGAGTCTATAGAACATGCCTAGAGTCACTAAGTCTTGGTTTTACAGCGAGAATCTTTTCGTGATACTGAAAGGTAGCCGAGGAAGGGGAGGAAAAAGGGAGGAACGGGAGGAAGGAGATAAAAAGGAGGGAAGGAAGTAAAAGAGAAAGGGGACTTGGTTAGGGATAAGACAGGGAAAGGGGAAAGAGAAGATATTCGAAGCAGGGGAGGAGGGGCGTTTTCAAATTATATTTTTGCCCTAGTTAAAAAAATGATCGTAGTTTTGGGCAGAATCCAGAAGCAGAGTAATTAAATGCAATATATCTTATAAAAAGAATGTGTGGCTATCCTCTGGACTGAATGTTAATTTCTTGAAGCTGTGTTGGGTGCTGCGTTGTATATCCTGCTAAAAGTTATACAGTAAAAGATTAACCAAAAGTTTTAGAAATATATTGCAGAGTATTACTTCTTACATTTTACTGAATATTAGTTCAAACAAAATAAAGCTTCGCGTACATTTTCTTATAGTTAGTTAACGTGAAGTCCTATGATGTCAGTCCACGTAGCAAGTATCCTTCCCTCGAGTTGTAGCTGCTGAGGGAGGGGATGAAGGTGCCGTGTCGCCCCGTCGGGAGGCAGCGGGGTGCAGGTGTGTGTGTTGGCCGCCCGCTGTTGACTCTCCTAACACGGGCAGTTTTGTGAAAGCGGTAACAATGCTGTATCTTTTCCCGTTTCTCCTTTGCATTGCTGTTTCACTTTGAATTCCAACTCTCCTCTTCGTTGTGTACTTTTCATTGTGGATATATTTACTGTGTTATGTGGAAGTGTAATATTGTTGCTCCTGGGTATAGTGTGCATGGTGGTACTTCGTCTCAGATTTTACAGTAGTGAATGATATGAAGTAATATGATGAATGTCAATATTGCTGTCTTCATCAGTCTCTTTATCTATTGCTGGGTTCCCTCTGGTAATATTATTCCTGTTTTTTATGTATACTTCTTATTTTCCGGGAATGTTAATCGCTGAGGCGACTCCTATTGGGAAACAACTGCAAGAAGAAGAAGATAAAGAAAAAGAAGAAGAGAAGTAGTATTTCAAACTTTTCTTCCTAAACTCTTTTTACTGATTTTGGTATAATTCACGTTTCAGTTTCTTGGTATATTTCTGCTTCTTGAGTCACCATCCATAAGTGTCTCGTGTCCTTCCTCTTCTTACTTCACCTTCTTTCCCTTCCCCTCCCCGGCCTTCCCCTCCTCATGCCTCTTGTCCCTTGCCTCCCGTCTCAAGTAGGCTATTCCCCACTCGTCATCGGCGCCGCTCCGTCCGTGATGCTCAAGTTATGTAAATTGGGTACAACTTTCCCTGTTTCGGCGGCTTCGTCAGCAGCCTCCTACAGCTTCATGCAAATCCCTGCCAGCTGCCCTCATCGTGTACACCAGCGCGCACACGGCGGCTCCGGGTAAACACATACATACATACATACGTGCACACTCATATATACATACAGGCACGCAGTTGCATTTTTCCTCTTATGTATCTCATATTTAAGTGGGTTTTTATTTAGATTAAGTGTGTTCTCTTGCTTCAGATTTAACGGTATTACGTGTTTTATTTGGGAGATTTCTTTAATGTTTGGCCTAATTTTGTTTAGGTTATAATTGCTCTTATTATTATTGTTGTTGTTATTATTATTATTATTATTATTATTATTATTATTATTATTATTATTATTATTATTATTATTATTATTACTATTATTATTATTGTTATTATTATTGTTATTATTATTATTATAAATTGTAATATCACTATTATTACTGTTATTATTATTTGTATACCAATATTTCTGCGACACACACACACACACACACACACACACACACACACACACACACACACACACACACACACACACACACACATGCGTTTCTGATTCGACGTCATAAAATGACACTCAACTGACACTCACATTAAATTCCTTCGATCTTCATGCTGAGCAAACTGCGTCGAGTTGGAGGAGCAGGTCTCTCCGCGCCTCCTCTGCTTAGATTGCGTTGTTGAAACTCTTATTACATATATGAAGGAAACTGCATGCAATATTTGCTGTTTTATTTAATATGTTGCAGAAAGAACGTTTAGAAAGTATTTTCTATTTCTGTGTAAAATGAGAGGATTATACATCCGAAAAATGGGTTCAAAACAGATCAAGTTTACATGAACGACTGTCATTAAAACTTGAGTGTCTCTCATGTTTAATAGTGGAAGTAAAACAATAGTTACCTTGATGTCAGGCATTATTATAACTGTGGTTTGTGCACCTGCAATGTCCTCACTGTAGGAGGTTTTATTTTAGTATTGTCTTTACATACGGTGTTATTTTTGATCAAATTGCCATCATAAAATATTTTCGTGCGTTCTTCCCAATAGATTTGTTTTATTCATCAAATTTGTTTTTTCTCTTCAAGTGGTCCTTGTCATGCATATTTTTAGTATGAATCTGCACTTTTATTCTTTATATATATTCTTTTACGTCAGACTGTTATTATTACTATCATTATTTTACTTTTATTTGGATATTTTCAACGCTATATTTCTCCTCTTTATTAAGCGGTGCTCACTGTATGAATTTTCTCTCCAGATTGTTCTCAGAGTATATTTAAATTACATCAAAATGGTTGCCTTGCTTTACTTTTACGTTTTATTTTTTTCTTCATCGTTGCCGGGACCACTTTTGTATCCTCGTCACCGCCTGTCGTGGGCGGGGCACAGCGGGGCCGGGTCTTCCTTGTTGGTGTGTCGCTAACCTCGGCAGGACCCTCGGGGGTGACGCGGCCCTCCAGCCTCTTCGATATTCACGAGGCCTTTGTAAGCCAGTCCAGCCTCCATTTAATATTCTGTGGGGAAAAGTACGCGGCGATGGAAACCACGTGTTTAGTATGCGGACATCCAACCCTTCTCTTAACCTATTCCACCACCACCACCATCACCACCACCACCACCACCACCACCACCACCACCACCACAACCACCACCAACACCTCTTTCTCCCCTTCCATTTCTTCCTCTTTGTCGTTGTACCTTGCTTCCTCTTCTTGTTCTTTTTGTTCCTGTTCTTCTTGTTCTTCTTGTTTTTCTTATTCTTTTTGTTTCTGTTCTTCTTGTTCTTCTCATCAATCCGCCTCCTCTTCCTCTATTATCACCACGGTGCTGTTTCTCCCTCACAGAACTGAAGCCTTCAGACTTAACTGTTTCCTGCTGTTTGACTGCAATCATCTTAAACTTAGTTTAATATGTTTCTGTTTTTGGGGTGAGGATGTTTATTTCAAGTACATATTTTGAGCTCAAATTTACTTAAGAATTTATGAAAGTTAGTACCGTAGGAGGTATTTTTCTTCCATCCACAGTTTCTTCCCTCCAGTCGCACCTCCCCGAGACACCTCTCTCCCAATGTCTGTGAAGACTAACTTTTTTAATGAGTTTTCTCCTGCGTTAAACTTGCTTAATCCAATGCTGTGATATATTCTCACCCCGGCGTGGGACGCTGCTGGAAAATGTAAAGTATTTTAAGGTTTCGTAGCGGCTTTGGCTATTAAGGCGCAACAGTTCTGTAGTAAAGCTGGTGTGGGGCGCGTTCTGCAGCGGCTCGTTGTGGCTCATGTGACGTTGATTGTGATGCTGAGGATTGTTAATGAGGTGGCGGCGTGCACGATACAGGCCAGGCTGATAACGAAGTGTCGGTTAGCCACAACGAAGTCCTGAAGTTAGACTGTGGAATTACCTAACACCCGAGGAGCCCCTTAAGCCAGCACGTCACTCAACACAGCCCTAAACGTGCCCTGCTCTGCTTGACGTGCCTGCATAACACAACCTTACATCACCTGGAGTCTCACACTTCATTTTATTAACAGTCCCTCTTTCCCTTTTTGTTTGTATTTTCCATGTTAATTTTGTTCATCTATCTTTTGATCCAAACTTTCCATGCCGCCACACTCAGTCTCTCAATACTTGTTTGGAGTCCACGTGAGGCATCTCCTCCCTCCACACCCTCGCAGGGGCGTCACGAGGCTGCGACATAGTGCGATTTGTCATCATCTGCCCCGCCTCTACGCCATTTATCACTCTTTTTTGGCAAGACCTGTAAATTGTTCACCTTCTGAATTTTAATGCGAGGTATTCTCCACCAAGGCAAGAGTGTGTGAGGTTATTATTTGGTGCTTTTGTTTACTCGCTGTGCTGTCGTCCCTCGTAATCCTCTCTTCCTCCCGCACTGCTTCACTCTAACGATCTCCAAAGTGATGCACGGTGTTGGCTCGTTGCTGCCACCTCGTGGAAGGCAAGCATGCTAATTTGGCCTAAAACAAAGCTTTCACTTTTTCATTTTTATTCTAGTGTGAAGAGAGAGAGAGAGAGAGGGAGAGAGAAAGGGAAACAAATAACAGTTCTCTTCATGATAAAAGCACTATTACCCAAAGTTTGTAATTGTAACCTTAATGTAACAGGAAGTTGAATGTTAATTAGACTCAAGGAAGACAAGAATTTCCTCTAAAAATCACTTCGAGCATTGTCCAGATTCTTTGTTTCTCGTTCCAATAGGACTCCTATGACTTTCACACTTCTAGATGGCTGGTATTGTCTTCAAGTAGCTCATAGGGACACAATATTTCTTTGAGGTGATGAGATTATTCGAGGTTGTAGGACCGCGGGAAAGCCAGGACGGAGGGATATAATTGGCTCAAGAGTGGAACAGTTTGCACACCGAGTCTCGATTCTTCATTCTCTTGTCTGAGTTAATTGAGATACCGTTCATTGAATCCCACTATGAGGTGCCCAGTCCGAGATGTTGGTTGGGTGTGGGATGTGACCTTGGGATGAAGAGGTGGTTGTCAAGATAGGGCGAGGTGTATCCCATCCAAGACGTGCAAAATTAAGGTGCGGGGAGAGTGTCGGCTCGAGGAGTGTGGTGGTGGTTTAAAGGGAAGGAGAGGAAGGATATGAGGTGGTGGAGATTTTTGGTTGATAGCACAAAAGCCAT
>JAPQNM010000008.1:7512831-7540331 GCA_029783475.1 Metacarcinus magister
ATTATCATTCCCCTCCCTTCCTCTCACCCGACCCGAGGGCAAGAGGGTACTATATGGATGCGGTTAGATCCCTCAGTACGCATTATGGGGAGGCGTGACAAAGGGAGGATAAAGGGGAGAGTGAATAACTTCCCATTTACTGTCTGTGGGTGTGGGTGTAGGGGGAGAAATGGGTGGCTGGTTGGGTGGCTTGGTTTTCATATTCTTTTTCATGCGATTTGATTTTTTTTCTTTCGGTTTTCATAAGTTTTGAGAATTTTTTAAAGACTCCAGTTAAGTTTTCGTGCTTGTGGTTCGGTTATCAGTCGTGTCCTGTCGCCGTGGATTCGTTTGGGTCTAATTTAGGTCATCGTAGGTCAGGTCAGGTTAGGTAATTTTGAGAGCATGTTGGGTCTTTACGTGGATTTATAGATATTTGTGGGCCGTTCCCTTGATCCCTTAACCACCCTCTTTGATCCTTTATTATCATTATTATTATTATTATTCTTTACTTCTATCTTTCTATTTCTGTTTTGTGATTGTAGGTCTTTCTTTAGGTTTGATTTTTTTCTTCTCTCTCCTCTTTAGTTCAGCAGAAGGCAGACTATCCCATACTCTTGATATTTGTATGTGTTGATTATCCCTTTCTTACCTGCCACTGATTTCCTTTCCACTCATCCCATCACCCATCAAACCTTCAACTTTCATCCACCATCACTCATCACACTTCACCCTTCAACACCATCGCCTTTCACATCCTTTCTCCCAATCCTTCCTCATCATTCACCAACCTTTTACACCTCCGCCAATTCTTCACACCTTCCTCATCCACTAGCGTTTCTGCACTCTACTCACCAAGCCCTTAACCCTTACTCATCTACTCCTCACCCTTCACTCACCCGTCATCTTCCTCCACCATTCCCATCACCAAGCCGGGCACAGAGACCCACTTTGAGCTCTCAAGGCGTAGGAAATAGATCATAAATTTTTCCAATGGACATCATTCCAATCTTCTTTGAGGCATTGGGTCAGAAACACAGTGGCTGGCGCGGGGAAGAAGCTGCTCACGCCTCACGAGCCTTCACAAAGCACATACCGCGACACACAAACCCGGAATTGCAACGCCGAAAAAAAAAAAGATAAAAAAAGGAGCAAAAACTATATTTCCTCTCACTAGATTGCTTTTCTAAGAGAGGGTCTATATGGTTTTTTTTTTTTATTATATTCGGTGTTTTTGGTGTATGGTTTATGTTGGTTTTCTTATGCTACTGTATTTTTATTTTTTTATCTCTGGTGTATTTTTCGATTTCTGAGTTGATATATCTCCACTCCCTGCCAATATACCTAACTTTTTTTTTCTTTTGATCTGCACTACGAGCCATTGATGACTGTAACATTTAGTTTTTTCATAATACCATACTTATTATCTCTTGATCTTGTATGCTTTCGCTCCTCAATCCTTACTTTATGCCTCGATGCTATAATCTACAAAGTATTAATCTCTTACATCTACACTCTTAACCTGAATTCGTTACCTACTCAATCTCCATCATTTATATCATCTACTCTTTGCGTCTACTCAGTGCCAACCTCAATCCTCATACCCCTTTATCTCTTCTTTCACCTCCCATGAGACCCAAAAAATCTTCGGTCCTTACCTACCAATATCTAGGGACACGGACAAGCTGGGATCAGTGGGCGTCCCATTACTCGGCGAAGACCGTGTTTTCGGCGCCAGCAACTTTCCAGCTGGTAATCCCATTCGGCCATTAGCAATATCTTACCTCGCCGGCTGTCCTATTGCTTCCCATGGCCCGAGGTGTTCCCGCCATACATCGGTCCCAGAAAAGAGGAGGGACTGCGAGGAAGGGCGCCGGAGAAGTGACAGAGACCATCGGATGTTGAAAGTGCTTCCGCCTCCATTAAAAGCGTCAGTGAATGTTCGTTTGGGTGAATAAATGACCCCAGGTACCTCATTTTTCTGTCTGTCTGTCTGGCTGGGTGGTTGCCTTTGTGTCTATTTGTCTGTTTGTTTCCGTGTGTCTCTTACTTTATCTGTCTGTATTTATATGTGTTTGTCAATCTCATCTCTCTCTATCACTCTCATTACTATTCACTCCCTAACTTCACGTAAATTGATGTAAACTAAAAAATAGAAAGGTACAGAAGACCCCCTTGCAGCATCCCGAGTAAGGACAGTCACATCCCTCAAAGGACTCTTATCACGGCCTCTTCCGGTGTAACTTTCCCATCATGGCACCTTTGAATGCCTTTATGGAGCTCTTACTAGGCAGACACCCACACCCTGGACGTGTTAGAGGGCGGCGGGCGGTGATTGGGTGGGGCGGGACTACGGTACGAGAGAGAGAGAGAGAGAGAGAGAGAGAGAGAGAGAGAGAGAGAGAGAGAGAGGGAGAGAGGGAGAGAGGGTAGACGGTGAACTGTAACGAGGGGTAATGGGGGAAAGAGGGGAAGGAGAAACATGGGATGTCTCAGGATAGGGTAAACTTAGGATAAAAAAGGGAATAGGATTACTTTGAAATAGGATAAGACAAAAAAAAGAGGAAATGACAGAAAGGACCCGGAAAAAAATTGAGGGAGAGAAAGGATTGAACGAGACAGGGCAAGATTGAGAGAGAGAGAGAGAGAGAGAGAGAGAGAGAGAGAGAGAGAGAGAGAGAGAGAGAGAGAGAGAGAGAGAGAGAGAGAGAGAGAGAGAGAGGAGAGAGAGAGAGAGAGAGAGAGAGAGAGAATGGTGG
This sequence comes from Metacarcinus magister, assembly GCA_029783475.1. NCBI lineage: Eukaryota > Metazoa > Arthropoda > Malacostraca > Decapoda > Cancridae > Metacarcinus > Metacarcinus magister. The sequence goes on from JAPQNM010000008.1 coordinate 7,515,570, forward strand.
AACGGAACAAGGGGAAACGGATTGGGGGTTCGGGGAGGGAATAAATGGGATTGGGCAAGATTAGGGAAAGGAAAGAAACGGAGTGTACCAGAAAACAAAGGAGAGGAAGTGAAAGAATGGAACAGGACAGGACAAAATTGGGAAAAGAGAGGAATGAAACAAGCACAAAAAAGAGGACCGAGTAAGCGAGAGAGAGAGAGAGAGAGAGAGAGAGAGAGAGAGAGAGAGAGAGAGAGAGAGAGAGAGAGAGAGAGAGAGAGAGAGAGAGAGAGAGAGAGAGAGAGAGAGAGAGAGAGAATAAAAAATAAGTTGCCATTATTGAGTTTTAAAAGGAAGGAAAGAAACAGGGAAAAATGAGGAAAGTGAAGAGTAGAAGTGGATGGATTAGTTTCAGGGGAAGAAGGAAGGAGAGGAAAGGGAAAAGTGAGGAAATTATGTAAGAAGGAAGGAAGGAAGGAAGGAAGGGAGTGAAGGAGGGAGGTAGGTGTTCTTTCAGACTACCTTCCCTCTCTCTTCTTTGCCCTGAGGTTGAAGGGGAGCGAGTGATGGGAATTAATGGTCGTTACGTTGTGTTAATTATCTCGCATACCTTGTTGGCTTAACGAGTTACTATATATCCACACACACACACACACACACACACACACACACACACACACACACACACACATTCTTTATATCTATTTATCTATCTATTTTTCTATCTATCTGAACTTACATTCGTCTCTCCTCCTCACCCTTTCTGTCAAGCTGTCTGTATCACAACCAGGATCTTCACACTCCTCCCCAGTCATCCCCACGCCTCCCCTGCCTCCTCACCCGACATTTTTCCCGCCTACCGTACTCTCTCTCTCCCCAGCTAGCCTCCCCACACACTACTCAAGGCTGGCCCCTCCCCAGCCCTCTACAACACGAGTGTTACGAGTACTTTCCCTTCGTTGCCCACCTTCGAGTTTTTGAGCACCTTTTTTCCTCTCGCTGTAGAGTTACGATATGGTGCTAGCTTTCAATAGCATCCCTTTGTAGTGTGTGTGTGTGTGTGTGTGTGTGTGTGTGTGAGTGTGTGAGAGAGTTTCTGGCTCTCTCTCTCTTTCTCTCTCTCTCTAGTGTGAAATGTATTCATATATATATATATATATATATATATATATATATATATATATATATATATATATATATATATATATATATATATATACATACATACATACATACACACATAGCCTCTTTGAGTCTGATCTTATTTGTTTGTGTATTTTTCTTTGAGTTTGAAACGCTTCAAGTCACACACAGATTCAACTTTTGGGAGTTAGGAGTCGGGAAGTTTTGGTTCGAAATGCAATCTTGTCGCCCAATGCTTCCTTCATATCCGTGGTTTAAGCGTCTTGTCTGGCCCTCGACACGGATCCTGTTCCGCCGGATATTCTGAGCAGCGGCTGTGTCGTGAGTAATATTGGTTCTGGTTAGTCTTTCTATTGGATGAAAAGAAGTCGGATGGTGGAATTCGAAAACTTATTAATTTAATATTCTACTCAACCAAGAGTTCATTACCCATTCCTACTTCAACTCTCTTATTTCCATTTTTATCTTTATTTTTCGTTTATTCCGTCACCACGTTCTCCCGTAGCTGCTGACTGTGGCATAGGCGAATTTTTCCTCGTAGTGGAGCAGCGACGAGTCTTGTTCTTCCTGCTGACTTGGACTCGTGGGAGGGTCGGGGAAATATAGAGCAGTCGTCGCGTCCGTTTGCGTCACTGGCAAACTCTCCTCCACCACTTACGTGAAAACAAGCCGCCCATTTGGCCCCGGCGTGCCCTCGTGGCCCCCTAGTGGAGCCACCTCACCCCTCGTCACTGCCTGGCCTTGGTTGAGTGCCGGGGCCAGGGGCGGGCCGGCCAGCTGAAGACGTGGCATGATGGCTCAGCCTGGAACTCTGTGTTTTGTGACAGCAACGGGCTTAAGGCGCAGAAGAATGGTTTGGTTTAGAACTTTGCAATTGGTTTGTGTCGTCGAGGAAAGGTGGCGTCTCTTAGGTGCTCTTAAGAGACAGGATGAGCTGCCATGTTTTATCACACGTGCAGTTTCTCCTCACTTCAAGAGACACAGAATTTTACACACTTACTGAGCTGCATTGTGTGTTTCTTCTATTGCTGTTTGTTGTTTTAATTTGGTAACAGGATTTGGACAGACCAATTCATACTTAATCATGTTTCATTTAACCATGGTAATGAAATGCTTAATTGTGCAAACATAAGTACTTACAAAATGCATTCCTGTACTTGAGTTGTTTTTAGGAATCCTTCTTGTCATTCCCTGCCTCACAGTCTTTCCTCTTTCACATGGCTCTTTGCACACCTGCTCCCTCCCTGCTACTCCAGCTCTCATCAACACCTGCATTCACTCACTCCACGGCGCTCGACACGCTGCTCACAATAACCCACAAACACACCTCCCTCCGTCACCCTCCCGCCACACCAGCCACTCCACCGACGAGCAGCATAGTGGCCAACGAAGCTTTTTCTTTTCTTTTGTGTTTGTATATGTGTGTTGAAGTTTGTCGCAGTGAGATCTTAGCGAAGTGAGGATTGAGGAGCCGCTGCCACAGTCTGTTTCCCTTGGCTGCCACGAAGGTCACGACGCCCCCAGTCACCTCGGGACGTACTTGTCTATGCGTTGTCTTAAGACCCAAGGATTTAGTTGATTCAAGGGGCTCTGTTTTGATGAGGGGGCAGGGACGTAATTGGACCAGGACTATAAGTAAAGTGAAAGTTAAACTAATTGAAGGGGAGAAAAAATCGAAAAAAAAGGCGCTAGTATAAGAAACTAATAAATGGCTATTGCAGTCTTTGGCCGCAGCGGTGGAGGGCTGGAGCGTCGGCCGCAGCGGAGTGGTGGTCATTAGGCTAAACTGAGGTGATAATCTGTGACCTGGAGTGATCCCCGTCCCTGCCGCCTCTGCCGCTGTCATTATGGCCACTCCTCCTGTCGTTGTCTTCCTCCTCCTCCACTCCTTTCTCCTCCTCTTTCTCCTCTTTCTCCTCCTTGTGCTCCTCCTCCGTTGCGTCTTTTCCTTGTCTTCGTCTTTGTTCTTTTTATTTTCCCTTCTTTCTCCTACATCTTCCCAGTTCCTTTCCTCTTTTTCCTCTTCCTGCTCTTCCTCTTTCTCTTCATTCTTCATTACCAACCATATTTTCCTCTACGTCATCATTTTCCTTATTTACCTTCTTCTCTTCTCCAATCCCTTCTTCCACCTCATCCTCATTTCTCTCTCCCTTTTCCTTGTCTTCATTTTCCTTGTCCTTCTCGGCCTTCTTCATCCTCCTCCACCTTCCATCTTCCTCAGTGCCCCTTGCTCCTTATCCCCCTCCACCCCCCCTTTACAGAGGCGACCCTTGGATTTGTGGGTTCGTGAGGCCACAGCCATATATACACATCAATGGATTTGAGAGTCAAGACCAAGGACAGAGAATCGCGGTGCATATATTTACAACTATCATGGTATTGTTGTGGCCTGAAATAACCACATCGAAATATAGATCAAGTCGTTACAATAGGATGAAAAAGATGATATAGAAACGTATAGAAAATGTTGTGTTAAAGATATATAGTTACGTTGATTGTAGTATGTGTTGGTATTTTTTACTATTTATATTTCAGTTTGTTTTTGTATTTCTTGTATACATATAAATTTTATCATAAATTTTTTCACAGTTTACAACCAAAAGTTTCCTCTTCGCTATATATAAAGATTTTCCTTTTTTAGCTTCTTATCAATCATTATAGTTACTTCTAAAATGTTCTAATGATCTCTCTTCTTTTCTTTCCCTATTTACTACTAACGTTCTCATTTACTATCATTCAGTCTTATTCTTTTAACGTTCATTTCCACCAGTCAATACATCCTTAGCTTCTCATCCAACTCATCACCATTTCCTAATCAACTCCAAGTGACGACTGCAGGACCAAAGGAAAGTATTTAATCCTCCTTTAGGGCAGGGATGAAACAGTCTTAAAACCGTAAAACCATTCAGAGTTGACGTAAGAAATGTGGATGAGTTCAAAAAGTCCTCTTGGTGGGTACTCTTAGCATAGTATGTGTTAGTATTCTTCCCTCGTGTGTCCCTCCATGCAAAAGCTGGCAGTGGGTCGTGTCTGTCGGCGGCAAACCAAGCCACGTCGCTCTTCAATGCCTTGGTAATTCACGTCCTTAGGCAAACAAGTGACACTGGAAGGAAAAAAAAAGCCTGACGTTGGATTTTTCACTTCATCTTGTTTGTGATTTCATGCTCATTTTTTTCCCGTTTTCTCTTCGCTTTGTGGTTCTTGAGTGGTGTTGTGAGAAGGGCGGGGATGGGAGACAGGGTGGGGGGGGGGTTTGGGGTGTAATTGATTAGTGAAAAGGTAGTGTGGGGGTTCTCTATTTATAGTGTTGTCAGGTGGTAATGAAGATGGTGATGATGAGACTTGGCTGGGGTGATGTTTTTCTCTCCTCCTATTTCTCCTCTTCTTCCTCCTCCTCTTCCTCGTTTTATATCTCTACCCCTTCCTGTACTTTTTCCTCCTACTATACTTCCTCCTCCCCCTCCTATACTTCCTCCTCTTCCTCTTTCTTCTTCTCTTCTTTTTGTTCTCTATTTCCTCCTCTTCTTTCTCCCTCATCTCTTCTATGTCTCCTCTTCCCTTTTTCATTTAGTTTCTCCTCTCCTTCGTTTGTCTTGTTCCTTTTTCTCCGTGTTTTATTGTTATCTTGCTTTCAATTTCGTTTTCTTATTTCAATCTCGTTCTCATCCGCTCTTTGTCTCACTTCCTGTTTTTTTTGTCTCTCTCTTCTTTCTTTTTCTCGGCTATGTCCTTCTTTCGCTATCTCATTCTCATTAACTTTTTTGTTTTGAGAGAGAGAGAGAGAGAGAGAGAGAGAGAGAGAGAGAGAGAGAGAGAGAGAGAGAGAGAGAGAGAGAGAGAGAGAGAGAGAGAGAGAGAGAGAGAGAGAGAGAGAGAGAGAGAGAGAGAGAGAGAGAGAGAGAAAAAAAAAATCTTCTGTTAGGTGTATTTTGTGTAAAAACTGCTTGTTCTTGTTAGACTGACTGATTGATTGCCTTGTTAGCTGACTGAATGACTGACTGACTGACTGATTGACTGACTGACTTACTGACTTACTGACTGAAAGGCTTGCAAGGTGTGTACCATAAAAAAAGTAGCGATATTTTGGCCAGTGATTCACGTAACAGGTGATCGTCGTGCTAGAGAAAACATCCATACCTGACATTCAATTAAGATCATTAACCGAGCCAAAAAAAAGGTAATAAATCAAGAAGTGACACTGTAGGAGACATCACAAGACCCTCGATGCTGCAATTCTAGTATTATTATCATTATTATTTTCTTCATTTTCTAACGTGAACATTTTTACCTGAAACTTCCTGTACCAAGGTTGCAACTCTAATTAAGGTGATTATAAAAGTTCACCAGGTATGTGTAGTCAGCACGGCGGGAAAGTAAGTTGGTCTCTGCTGGTCTCCGCAGGTTGTGTCGCGTCATGCAATTAAGTTCTTTGAGTCATTAATCCCGTGACCTTGAGGCTGTTAGGAGGGCGACCTTTTGGCAATGACCATCGTATTTTTCTTGTCAATTGATCGTTAGTTACCTCAAGTATTGCTTTCTCTTACTTTCTCTCTCTTTTCCTGCAGTGTTGCTAGTATATGGAGAGAAAGTGTTAAAAGGTAGTGGAAAAAAGAGTGAGAAGTGAAAACAACTATTAATTTATGAGTATGGATGATGGTAAGAGGGAATAGCTGGAAGTATGAGATTATGAGGTACAATACGAGAATGAGAGAATGGAAATAGAGGAATTAGCTTGTGTATGAGTGACTGGAGGTGAAGGTAAGAGGTGTGAGTGTGAGGATTATGAGGCTGTGAGGAGGTGAGGGAGTGAAAGAAAACGAAGGACTGGGAAAGGAAATTGTGTGAGGAGGTGGTTCATGTCTCCCTCATTTTTTTTTCCTGCGGGGGTGAAAGTTTTTTGTCCTCATAATTATCAGGGCCATTAACTTGAACGCCAAGCACACCTGGGAGGAGGCCGCCACCACTTCAAGTTAAGGAATTTTATTGCCACTGATGGGAATAATTTGGTGCTATTTATTATTTTTCTTATTATTCCGTCGTGAGTTGAGAAATGAAAAGGGGGGGGGTAATTTTATTTATTTATTTATTTTTTTTTAGTTTTATTCTTATTTCTTGAATGTTTTTTTTTATGAAAGTGTTTGGTGTCTGTCTCTCCCACTATTTATTTCTCCCTTTTTGTAACCATACTAATTCTCTCTCTCTCTCTCTCTCTCTCTCTCTCTCTCTCTCTCTCTCTCTCTCTCTCTCTCTCTCTCTCTCTCTCTCTCTCTCTCTCTCTCTCTCTCTCTCCTTATACTACCTTTGCATGTCTTCACTCATACCTTCCCTCCATTCTTCCCTCCCTCCCTCCTGCCTTCCACCTCCTGCCTTCCTCCTTCTTTAGTACCACACATCTGCCTCGCAAAATGCCGGAGGAAATGGCTCGTGTACTCAAAGATGATTTTAGTGTTTTTTTCCTCGTTGGGGCTGAAAAGTATTGAGGCAGCGGGAGGCAGGCAGGCAGGCAGGCGAAGGAGGGATGTGAGGCAGGTTGAGGCAGGTCCCATTACTTTCACCTGTTGGACGAATTTACGCTTTGAGTTGCTTATAATTGAGGTCATATGTATTTCCACACCCTCGTCCCTCGCCCCTGTTTCGTTTTTCCACTTGAATGTTTTTTTTTGTGTGTGTGTGTGTGTGTGTGTATGTGTGTGTGCGCCATCCTAATCTAGGTTCGTTTATTTATATCGTTAAATGCACGCCCTAAATACCTGTCACGGAACACCAGCATGAGGTGTGCTTGTTATGACACTTGCCTTTCATCACCTCTCCATTTCATACTTCCCCTACCGTCTTTACTTCCTCTCTTCCTTACTTTTTTCTTCCCTCCCTTTATCATCAGCCTTTCCGCTTCCTCACCAGCAACCACCATCAGGGAAGTGTAACACCCAAAATAAAGTTCGTAATTTTGTCTAAATACTTAGTGAACACGCCAGAGGTTGAGTCAAAGTCATAAGTTAATTAGCTCGAGTTACAGCGGCCCAGTGGCTTTATCCGGCTATAAAGATCAATTAGAAGCAGCGCCTGTTGCTGTTACGTGGAGACTCGGGTTTAGGCCACGAGGGATGGGCGTCGCTCCTGCCTGCCGCCGCCTCACAGTAGTGTTGGGTGTGTTGGCTGTGTCCTGCCCTCTGTCCGTCGTGATGGAACGTGACTACTTTTAACACGCGAACATTAGGACGCCTGCCAGCCTGCGGCGCGGTAAGTCATCCCACACCGGCTGTGTAATTACCATTATAGATGTGATTTATGCGGCCTTGATATATGAATCTGTCATTACTTACCTTACCACTAACGTCAGCGTCCACGGGAAGGCTGGCATGACCCTTTCCTCTCCTTCAGAAGCAGATGTTGTTGAGGGTCATGGTGGCCGGAGGAGCACTCAGTCGGTACGGTGCATGCATTTTGTCCCGGTAAAAATTATGCAGATGTTTACTCCACTTGGCAAGTACAGACGTAGGGGCCAAATGGAGGAGCGGCTGCCAAAAGTTTCTACCTTTGGGGGTTTGGAGAGTACACGTCACCCTTCCCTTCCCTAACACACACACGCGCACCTACATGCCTGTCTCTCATCTGTGCACAGTCCACTACCGACACCACTGACGTCCATTATCACCACCTCGGCGTGTCAAAATCTCATAACACACTTCAGATATTTGTTTCCCTCCAATGTTTTTTGCTGATTTATTTTAAGATTGTCATGCAGACAACCTCATATATTAATAGTCCGCTGTTATCTTTTTTATGGATATTTTATAACTTTGGGATCAGTGTTAAGTAAGTTTTATGGAACGATGATGGGCGAGTTGGCAGCGGCAGCGGCAGCAGAGTCTCGAGGTCAGTTATAGCGAGGTGAAGCTTGGTGTCCAATGGGTTTGGGACGCTGCATGGGCCAATACATAGTTAGCGTGTGAGTAGTCAAAGGGCGCCGCCAAAAGTAAGGTGTAGCGGGGCGTGTCCTCTGGGTGAAGTAATGTGTGTGTGTGTGGGGGGGGGTGTATGTGTGTGTGTGGGGTGTGTGTGTGTGTGTGTGTGTGTGTGTGTGTGTGTATGTGTGTGTGTGTGTGTGTGTGTGTGTGTGTGTGTGTGTGTGCGTGTGCGTTTGCGTGTGTGTCTCCATCACTTACCACGCCATTTAATATAAACGTGAGTCAACATTTTTGTATCGGCAGTGAGCGCGTTGCAGTAAGAAGAAATCTTTAATTTTTGCAAAGATATCGACTCAAGGAGCCAATTTATATCACCCTAACTCGAGTTTTGCAAAACTTTCCTCACAAAATCTCTTAAAACGAACTTAACTACATTTAACTCAAGAGTAAGACCAAACGACGCAGCTAAATCTGATAAACTTTCGGCCACACTCGGGACAGCCGCTTCTGTTCTCGAAGTAAAAACCCCGAGACGAAGTTTTGACACAAAGTTACTTGGAACTAAATTGAGCGACACTTCTTAAATAACTCACAGATAAAACTAAGGAGGATGCGAGGCTGGCGACCACTGGGGCGACCCGCGGCCCACGATGAGGCGACAACAAACGACGCCTGACGAGAGTGGCTGAGTGACGGAGGAAAGCAAGGGGAATACCTAGATAGAAGAGGGAAGAGGAGGGGAGGGAAGATGGGGAAAGCGTAGGGAGAAGGGAATGGGGAAGAGATACACTATTCCTTCACACTCCTTCACTCTTGTTGATGCTCGCCTTCGTCACTGCTCCACCACCACCATCACCACCACCCACTCCACCACCATCACCACCACCCACTCCACCACCATCACCACCACCCTCACCACTACTACAAATCCACCCACATGCTCTCCCATAGTGTTGACAGCCATACCTCACCCCAAAACACACACACACACACACACACACACACACACACACACACACACACACACACACACACACACACACACACACACACACACACACACACACACACACGGTCATTCATTCTATTTTTATCTCGTTCGTGAATTCCAGATGCACGCACCTGATAGGGTGAAGCACAGACTGACAACACTCCCTCCCTCACATAATACTCTCTCTCCCTTACATATACTCTCCCTCAAGCCAATTCCCTTCTTCCTCCTCCTTTCCCCAACACACTCTTCCTATCCCCAGCCTCCCCTTATTTTTCCAAGCCTTTTACAACCTAGTCCCAGCATCCTCTTGTTTTTTTTTCTCTCTTGTTCTACGTACCCTGCGCCTCCTCTACATTCCTCCAGCATCTCCCTCATTTCTCCCAGCTTCCTCCCACCTCACCCGCTTCCTCCACCTTCCTCAACCTGGTCTGCTTTCTCCCAAACTGCACCGTCTTGCCACAATCTTCTTTTCTCTCCCTCAAGTAGCCTCCTCCTCTCTGTTACCCCCACCTTCCCTTCCTCCTCGTCTTCCTCCTTGATGTCCCAGTGTGTGTCTCGTGGGGCCTGGGAGGTGCAGGTGCGGGCTAGCTGCGTGATAGGGACACAGAGGGAGGATTGTTCTTTCCTCGTGTTTCTTTCAATTATTGTTATCTTTGTCCTTCAGCATGCAACCTCTGTTCTGTTTATCTCAGTTTTACTATTCCTTTCATGATCTTGGGGGAATTTTTTCTTTGTTGCTCTCAAGGGGTAAACTTTTTTTTTCTTTTTCTTCTATTGTCTATTCTCCAAGGTAGTATCATTGGTGCCCTCGCCCTTGTGTGGCTTCATTACGGAGGTGTTTATGGGGTTAAGGCGTGAGGGAAGGGAAGGTAAGGTAAGGTGTCTAAAGAGGGACATCCCAAGGAGGATATAGTAAGGAATGGATGTGCAGATTACATGAAGATTTAGCTTTGTAGTGGAATGATGCAGGGGAGAGAGAGAGAGAGAGAGAGAGAGAGAGAGAGAGAGAGAGAGAGAGAGAGTCTGTTTTTTGTGTATTTTTTTGGCATTATTCATTAACTTGTTCAGATGTATAATTGAAGCACACACACACACACACACACACACACACACACACACACACACACACACACACACACACACACACACAGCAGGGGTGACGAAGTGTTTGTTAAGGGCTATTTATCTCCACAATGATGTTCTTTATGTGTGTGTGTCGTGACAAAGGCTAAGGCGGAGGGAAGAGAGGGAAGAGGGAAACTTTCTCATCTGTATTGTTTGTCCTGTTTTTCTCTCTCGCTTTTCCTGTTTCTTTTTCCTTTGTATGTTACTCTTTTTTTTTCCCTGCAATTATTTTTTTTGTCTTGGTTCTTCTCTGTTTCCGTTGTTGTTTGTTGTTGTTGTTGTTGTTGTTTGTTGTTTTTTTTTGTTATTTTAAGTTGATGTTTTTCTTTTCATTTATATTTTTGTTTTAATTAGTGTTTTCTTTTTTATATGCGAGTTTAATTTCATTCCTACCTCTAATTATATATTATGTTAAGTGTTCTTTCTTCTTTTATTTAAATTATTCTTATCTATTTGCATTACAATTTTCCTTTCTTCCAGTTCTTTTTGACTTCATTTTACATTTATTTTTTTCATTCATACTTTCCATTCATCATACGTTATTCATCCTTTATTCTGGATTTGTCATGCTTGGTTTCCTGTATTCGTCATTCATCCCGTCCATTGTTCTCTCGTGTGCCGTGAAGAATGGATTATTAGTACCCGGCTCGCATAAGAAGCAAGAGATATTGCCTCCAGCCTCCTGACGGTAACTTATGGGTATTACAGATCAATGACCTTGAATTTATGACCTGCTGTTTGTTTGGTGCCGGGGCGAGGCGTGACCCGGCCTGGCTCACCCCTCGCAAGGAACGTTTTGTTTTTTTATCAGTATTCCATCGCGGAGTAGAAGTTTTATCAGAGGTGTTGTTGTTTTGTCTCGTGTGACCAGGTTTTAGAAGACCTTTTGGGTATGTGAGTGGTTGTAGTGTTTTTTTTTCTTTAGTTATGAGTTTGTGTCAAATAGCATAAAGCTCCTGAGGGAATAATACAGTTTAAATTTTTTGTTGTTGTGTAATATAGAAGTATTTTTCGAGGGATTTGAAGAGGTACGTCGTTTATTTTTCCTTCTTTGCTCTCATTTTTTCCCTCTTCGGCCACTCTTAAGCAGCCGAAAGCCTTATGCAGCTTACCATGTTTGATTTGTTTTTATTATGATTTACTGCAGTGGATGAAAGACAAGTGTGTACTCCACCCTAACGATCAGTAACAAATACATCTTGGTTATGCCTTTAGTATGGTGTAATTTCAGCATTTTTATAGAAGTGTCAGGTGAGTGTTTACCTGAGTGATGGTCTGGCACACCTGGCCGAGTGCTGGACCTAGCGTGAGGCCGCAGGTAATCATACTGGTGTAGACACTTGTTTCCATTGGGCGGCGAGTTCATTCAGGCGAGACATTGTAACAAACAGAGGCAGCGAGGACGAAGCAAGATTGCGGCACGGAAGGCAAATACTGAGGGGGGTGCGATAAGCCAGGGGGCGCGGCTTCCCCCCATTAGCCGAGCAGTAACGACGGCATCCATTGGCCGGCCTAACGACACGGGCCGTCTGGTGGTGGTGCCTGCGGTGGCCCTATCTGTGCTGTTTTGCTGGCGTCGGTGTCAGTTTGCCCCACTTGCCTGCCGCCCCGATGACTGCGACTGTTAAACGAATAACCATAATTTCTCCCACATTCGCCCGTTGGTGTGTATTTTTATCTTGTTATTTTTGTACTACGTGAACTTTGGTAACTTTTGTGTGTGTGCGTAGGTGATGGGGTGGGCTTTGTGCTGCTGTCTTGCGTTGCTATATTTTCCAGCACCTGTCAGAAATTTTTGCAGAGGTAAAGTTGAGTCATGTGTCTATGTCATGGTAGTTTGAGGAAGTTGTTGGTAAGCTCACTGTTCTATTATGTGAGGTGGGATGCGGCAGGGAGTGGTGGGGAGGGGCAGGGGGCATGAAAGGTGTGGGGGGTTGGCAGGGTGGAGGTGGGGCGTGGTGGTGCTAGGGAGTGTAAATGACCCTCACATCCGCCCATAATGAGATGGTCGCCAGTGGCCTCAGCTCCTCCCAGAATACTCAAGAGGGACGCAGCCTTAGCAAGTAACAAAGCAGCTCTCGTAAGGACGTGAGGTAATGAGGTGTTTATGCCACGTCTTTCATGGTGATCAAGACCTTAGCTCGTGAGGTCCCGGAGTGAAGGGATTGGCTCGGTGTTGTTGTCTTATTGGTGATGGAAAACCGAAATGATGCGAAGAATGTGGATGGAAAACGGGAAAAAATGCACTTGGGGAAACTATTGATATGTTGTGTATCGTGTGTGTGTGTGTCTGTGTCTGTGTGTGTGTGTGTGTGTGTGTGTGTGTGTGTGTGTGTGTGTGTCTGTGTGTGTGTGTGTGTGTGAGCATTGCATCATGTGTCAGTGTTTCCTGGCGCGTCACGCTGGCCGTCGTGTTCACGGGTCCGGTTATGATGGATGCGTCGGCGGCTATTTCTGTGTGGACGCCAAGACGCCTCGTGCCTCTCTTCCTCCACCTCCCCCTCCCACTCCCCCTCCCCCTCCCCCTCCCCCTCCCCCTCCCTCTCCCCCCTCACTCTATTCGCCACTCCTTGCAGTATCTAGGTCGGACGGTACTAAACACAGGGAGACAGACATGATCCTCCTCCTTGTCTTCTGGGCTTTCATTCACCTCCATCATCTTGTCATTGAATTGTAAACATTATTATTTTTTCTCCCGTGCAATTTTTTTCTATATATTATGATGTAATGATAACGGTAACTACGTATTGTGGTAGTGTTTGAGACTCTTGCTCTTTTTTACGCTCTTGCATCTTAGATATTTAACCTTGAAGTCGGTGCATTCGAGCCAAGGCGAAGCTGGACAGTTAGCATTGATTGTTTCTGACTATTAAGAGGCTAGTGTGTGTTAATGGTATGTGTGAGTATGTGGTATTAACTGATTAAAGATAAAATAAAGTATGAAAAAACACACACACACACACACACACACACACACACACACACACACACACACACACACCCGGTGGACCGTGACCCAAGATGTATGACGTGGCAGCAACTCTAAACTGCTGCACTTCACCCACTTGCTGTCGAATCCAAAGAGCCTGATTTCCTGCGGTAGATTTATGATAGCGTCAAGGACCCAATCCGGGAAGCAAATGTGGTCGATAAGTCACCTTCTGAACCTTATGTGCGAAATTAACTCGAATGTGTCAAAGCATTGTCTGGCCACGTGATGGTGTGTGTGTGTGTGTGTGTGTGTGTGTGTGTGTGTGTGTGTGTGTGTGTGTGTGTGTGTGCGTGTGCGTGTGCGCCCATAAACCTTAGTCTTTAGTGTGTCCTTGAAAGAAAAAGAAAATCTAATGAAAACTTACTTCTTTTATCCCATTCAAAACTACAGACAAATCCTTTTAAATTGAAATACAAATTGACCACATCTTTCTCTTACATAAAACTAATACTTCCAAAAATATACAAAGGGAGTAACAAGGTCAAGGGAAACCAGCATACAGTGACAGGGAGATGTACTGTTTGTGTGGCTTGGCGTGGTCTCGTCATCCTTCTGTGGTGGTCGAATCTCAGTTGCGTGACGCTGACAAGCCGCTCAGCCGAGAATCCTGAGTTAGTATTGTTAGGATGCTGGACGCCGTAGCTGGGTGAGGGAAGGAAGGACGGTGTGAGGGTATGAGATGTGAGGCTGAGAATGTGCAGTGTAAGGGTATGTTTGGGTGAGAGAATGGTGTAAAAGTGTGTAGATGATGTGTAAAGTGAGTGTATATGAGATGGTATGAATATATATACTGGGCAGATAAGCTGAGATCGAGCAGCATCCAGCGTACTCTCAGCGGTGGACAGAGTGACCCATCCTGCGTATCATGTGTGGGTGAAAGGAACAGTCTTGGTGCGCTGCCATGATCTCCTCTGGTCTATCAGGGAAGGGATTGGGTCGCTCTAAAGTTGAGTTACAATTAACATAGAAGAGCCAAACCAGACACTCCCTGTCTCTCCCGCCCGCCCTTACTTCCTGCCCCAGTCCTTTCTTCACTTATTTTATTCCTTCTGATACTTATTACCTCCTTCCTCTGCTTTCCCACCTCATTCTTTTCAATTTTCTTATTTTTATTATTTGCTATCGTCACCTTCTTTTCTTTTGCTATCGTCCGTTAAACAGAAAATCTACTGTAGCTCAAAATATATAAGTGATGTGCTTCTTAAATTCAACAAAAACATTTACTCTCCGTTTTCCTAACAATTCTGAGTTTTTTCTTTACAAGTTACAAAGACGTGCATCCCTTGAGGTTACATTTTCTCAGGTTTGTATAATATATTTTATTCCTTACATTTGAGTAAACTGGGTCATTTTTTTTTTCTTGGAGGCGATAACATTTCTTAGAGGGAAATTATGATATTTTCCTGGATTTTCTTGAGAGCAGGTGAGTTTCTGCTTTCAGGATGATCAAAGAAGGAAATATAATGTGCACGTGAAGGCCTTTTGAGTAATTTATTATGTCTTTGTGAAAGAAAAAACTTACTGGAGGAGGCGCTGGTTATCGCGAAGAAGTGGATGAAATAATAAAGAAAAAGGAAGTGGTGGGGAATTTAGAAGAGGATAAAGAAACCGAGGAGGAGAAGGAGTAGAGAAAAAAGAAGGAATTAGTGGAGCAGGGAGAGAATTTGCAAATACACATAAGTACAAAGGAAGGAAAGGTTAGTGGTGTAGTGTAAGAGAGTGGGTGGAGGATGGGGTGTGGGTATGGTGGTAGGTGGGTGTGGGGAGGGTACCGTTGTGGGGGGCACAGTGTAGTGGTGGGGGTTGAGGTTGGGAGGGTTTGTGTGGGGCTGTGTGGGAGTTGTGGTGTGTGGTAGTGCAGCCGTAAGTCTACAAGACAAAGCAAGCCTGAAGATGTCATTACCCGGCGCTGCGGCACTAACTGGCTGGGATGTACATGTTACGAGCCTCTAATATTGTTGTTATTATTATTATTATTATTATTATTATTATTATTATTATTATTATTATTATTATTATCATTATTGTTATTATTATTATTATTATTATTATTATTATTATTATTATTATTATTATTATTATTATTATTATTATTATTGTTCTTGGTGTTACGTTGTAGAAAACAAATTGCAGGATATTGTTTT
Organism: Metacarcinus magister; assembly: GCA_029783475.1. Classification (NCBI taxonomy): domain Eukaryota; kingdom Metazoa; phylum Arthropoda; class Malacostraca; order Decapoda; family Cancridae; genus Metacarcinus; species Metacarcinus magister. The sequence continues at coordinate 7,530,855 of JAPQNM010000008.1, forward strand.
ATAAATTAAATAGTTTTTGATCACAGCGTGTAGTCTTTTTTCTCAGGAAATAAAATGTTGGCGTTGTCACGTTCCAGCGGGTGGGCGTGGTGGTGGTGGTGGTGGGTGGTGGTGGTGGTGGTGGTGGTGGTGGTGGTGGTGGTGGTGGTTGATTAGTGGGTCTGTCTGCGGCTCACCGTGCAGGAATTAAACTTTGTATTGATAGTTTTACATTACGTGGGTTGGATGATGACGTAACTCGACCATAACCTTGAAAGAATCCGTATGAGGCTGCAGAAACCATACATAGTTGATGGTGGCTCGAGGATGGTGTTCGCTAGTCCACTGATATGATTCCTTCGCTCAAGCCTCCGTGTAACATCACATATCGATATCATGAGGGAAGTTATCAGCATATTACCGGTGCAATCCTTCAAAATTATCATGAATTAATTACAAATGTTTGCTCGCTAAGTGCTGATATAACGTATTTACTTCATGTCCTCAGAATGTGTAAACACTCGTGTGGTGACAAGTGATTTATTTTCCGTCTGAGGGTAAGTGAAAGGTTTTGATCCTGGTGAGTCATAATTTGCACTTAGATAGATAATATGACACGACAGTTCAGGGATTTTCAGAACTTTAACGTTTCCATCCATTTTACGATCCAGAGCTTCTTTTAAGATGAATTTCTGGCCCATCAAGATTTTCTAGCTAATGTGAAAATGATGCTGATTAGTTTGATAAGTGTGTCTCTTTGTGATTGATGGATTGCTTTTGTGTTTCCTTATAAGTTAATAGTTATCTTTTATATAGAGTACGAATATCTCTCTCTCTCTCTCTCTCTCTCTCTCTCTCTCTCTCTCTCTCTCTCTCTCTCTCTCTCTCTCTCTCTCTCTCTCTCTCTCTCTCTCTCTCTCTCTCTCTCTCTCTCTCTCTCTCTCTCGCTCGCTCTCTCGCATTCTTTCGGATTTTCAGTTCCAATAATTATGTAATTATCGCTCTTGCCTCTAAACTTTTTTTATCTTCAACTTTCTCTCTCATTTCTTCCATTTTTTCGTGCTTCCTTTCCACGTCCTATCCACTTGCTTCCTCATTCTTCTTCCTTCCTAACTTCCTTCACAATATCCTTAAGGTAAAAAAACCCTTTATTTTTTGTGCTTCCCTTTTTCTTATTTTACGTTCCTATCCAACCTTTCCCTTCCTCATTTTCCGTCTGTCTCTTCCATCCTATCAACCATCTTTATCTATGTCTCTTACTCCTTATCTCTCTCTCTCTCTCTCTCTCTCTCTCTCTCTCTCTCTCTCTCTCTCTCTCTCTCTCTCTCTCTCTCTCTCTCTCTCTCTCTCTCTCTCTCACAACTAACCCTCCTACCCACCTCTTTCCTCCTTCCTCCTTCCTCCTTCCGTTACCTCCACCGCACAAGGTCTCAGCCTTGGTCTGTTCCATTGTCTGTGCGGACGGCAGGAAGCCCAGCCGTCTGGATGTCCTACAAATCTACCTTATTTTCTGGCTACGAGACTTCCACCCTCACTCAGCCACCGCTTCTTCGCTATGTTTTCTTGGGTCCTTCTGGTTTTCTGTGGTTTTCCTCTCTTCCTCTCCATCTTTCCATCTCTCTCCTTCTTTCCTTCCCTGTGGGTCTGTGGTTCTTGGCTCTATATCGTTGTGTGTCTTTCTTTTTATATATATTTTTTGTCTGTGTTTGTGTATGTGATTCAGTGCTTCTTCGGTTGTGGTTGTTGCTTCGTATTCCGTTACTTTTATGTTCTCTCTCTAACCTTCTTCCTTTTATTTCTGTTATATATATATATATTTTTTTTGTCTATATTTATGATACCGAATAATATTTCCATTTATCTATATACACCCAAGCCTTGATAAATATATGGCCCGTATCATTTTTTATTTTTTTTTTTATATATATATGCTCTGTAATATATTAGTGGTAAGGTTCTGGAAAAACGACGCTTAAGTGAAATCTGAAAGTTAACAAGGTAGGTAATTGTGGACGAAGGGAGGAAAAGAAAGTAAGGCCATGCACTGAAGCCTTCGACCCCATTTTTTCCACACTGCTTGAGGGGAGGGAGAGAGGGAGGAAAGGGGGGGTGAGGTAGTTGAGAAGTTTAATCTGTGTGGTAATTACACCTCTGAAGTTGCGTGAGTTTATATTCCTGATGTGTGCAGCCTCTCGGTAACTTCCAAAAGGCACATGATATTAAAGAGGCTTAAGTTTGGTCATTATTCAATTGGATTTATCTCCCGGTCGTTAGCGGGTGGCGGTGTGTTTTCAAGCCATTAAATCGTGTCCGTTTCGTGGTATGGAGCGGGCGTGGCGTGGCGTGGCGTGGCATGGTGGCGTGGTGTCGGGTGCTCAGACTTGGTGGTGTTGTGACTGATCCTCGTCCTCCCGGGTTCCTGCAAGGGGAGAGAAAGAGCCTCGGTTGTTTCTTTCCTAAGTGCATGTCTCCTTCCACTCGTTTGAGGCTTTATGTTTGGTGTTAGTGTTCGTGATTGTGATGTAAGGAAGCCGTGTTGAGTATTGCCACTTCCTCTAGAAAAGACTTGTTGTGGTTTGTGCTTTTCTCCGTGGCGTGTGAGTGTCTCCTTTACCATGTGTGTAATGAGGACTTCTGCCGCGTGTGTGACAGTGCGCGGAATGGAAGGCCCGTTGAGGTATTATCGTGTTCCTGTGTAGAGCGAGAGAGTTTGTTTTGGCAGGAGTCAGTCCCTTAAACCAGCACCACTTTCACGTAGGAACTTTGGATGTGACGGAGTGTGGAGCAGCAGAAAGCAGCGTGAAGTGTTAGCTTTTCCTGTTGGAGAAGAGAGAGAGAGAGAGAGAGAGAGAGAGAGAGAGAGAGAGAGAGAGAGAGAGAGAGAGAGAGAGAGAGAGAGAGAGAGAGAGAGAGAGAGAGAGAGAGAGAGAGAGAGAGAATAAAAAAAAAAGGAAAACGAGAGGAGAGAGAGAGAAACATACAGAGATACACACGCAGAGACATTTCTTCACGAGAGAATGTTTCCTACACACAAAACAGGGAAGTGTAGGTGTGATGAGAGGTGCAATATATACTCTTGCACTTACGGTTCACTGTCTCGGTCTTCGTCGCAATTACGTCGACTCTTTTAACTTCTTTTTTGTGTGTGAATTATAGTTTTCCCTCCACCCTTTAGCTGCATGATGCACTGATCGCCTTGTCTTCCGCGCTCTTCTTCCTGGTTACAATATGTATTCTCCTCTCCCCTTCCCCTTCTGATATACATCGTCAGAGCCAACTACTGCCAAGGTCAGAGAAGAGCTGTTCCCTAAACGTATAAAGTGGTTGAAGTGTGTCAAGAATTTCATTAAGAGTAATTTCCTCACCTCAAGTCAAGACGAAACCTGCACTGAGAGACGGACGAGAAAAAAGACACCCGCTGAGAAGAACGTCCAGTGAAGGAGGGAATAAAGCAGACGTCAAGAAAACGAAAGGAGAAAGAGACAGACAGAGACGAATAGACCATCGTCCAGAGCAACAGTCCAACTAAGGAGGAGGAGGAAGAGGAGGAGGAAAAGGAAGAAGAGGAGGAGGAAGCTACCACAAGTCCCTCAATGTTGTGGTTTTCCTTGGGGTGGGCGAGGAAGCAAGGCTGTGAGAGGGTGGGTCCAGTCAGCTGTGAGGAGAGTGCTTATCATAACCTATCAAATTAAGTGTCTAAAATTAAGCATGACAGCGGGATCTAGCGCTTAGGTCTTGGCACGCTGCCTGACCTGCCTGTGTTGCCAAGTCTCTCCCCTCGGTTACCTCGTCCCTCCTGTGTGTTCCTCTCCTTACCCCCTCTTACTATCCTCCTCCTCGTCCTTTTCCTCTTCCTTGTTCTCTGTTTTCTCGTCCTGCTCATCGTTGTTATCGTAATCATTGTTTGTCATCATTCTTGTCCTCCTCATTCCTCTCCCCTTACTCGTCCTCCTCCTTATTACCTATTAGTTACCCTTCCCTTACCCTTCAACCTCTCTATCTGCATGCTGTTCACATACACCATACATAAACTATCGCCTTACCTTCCCAATCAAGCATTCGCCTTGCGTTACGCCTCTGAGATCGACCACTAATCAATACCTTAGAAGGACCCAATAAACCTTACATGACGCGCCTCCTGCTTCACTCTGCCACCGTAAAGAGAGTGTAAGAGATTTTTCTTTCTAATCTTATCTGTTTTCTTTTGCCTTAGTTCAAAGTTTGTTGAGAGAGTTAAGGAGGGAGCTAGAAGGAGGAGGAGGAGGAAGAGGAGGAGGAGGAGAAGGTGAGGCAGTGCAGGTGTAAGGGGAGTGAGTAAATAGTTAGAAGCACAGTGTTTAGGAGTGGAGAGAAAAGCGCAATTTGAGGGACGTGTTTTGAGTAATTAAAGGCAATGATGATGTGGTTAACCTAATTATTTTCTGCTGCCTTACCTAAGAGAGATAAATAGATACATAAAGTGTGTGAGAGAGGGAGAGTAATTGTAATTCTTAACGAGGCTGGTGTGGTCAGGTGAAAACACGACACTAAAACACGGAGAAAAGAGTTAGTTGTGGTATATTTGTTGCTTCTACCACATCCACGTGACCTCCTTCAGACAGTATTTATTGGCGAATCAACAACTTTCGAGAGGAGAGGATGAAGGGGGAGGTAGGTAGGTAGGTAGGTAGGTAGGTAGGTAGGAGCAGAAGGCGGAAGAGGAAGACCACGACAAGGAGGAGAAGGAGGAGGACGAAGAATCTTGCTGTATCGTCCCTTCCATCGTGTCTTCCCTTTAATTCTCTACCTTAACTCTTCCCTTACCCTTCGATTTATAAAAGACGTGCCCAGGAGACCACAAAATGGCCAGGGTGTCGAGGCAGCGATGTCATAAAAAAGGGTGAAAGTCTGATTAAACTGGAGCTGTTGCGTCATTCTTTATACGTCCTTGTTGCCCGGCGTGGCTGTGGTGAGGCATCAGCAATCTAATCTTTCCCTCAGAGGCAGCGAAGTGACCCTGGATCTTGTTTAATCGATCCTTGTAGAGAGAGAGAGAGAGAGAGAGAGAGAGAGAGAGAGAGAGAGAGAGAGAGAGAGAGAGAGAGAGAGAGAGAGAGAGAGAGAGAGAGAGAGAGGAGAGAGGAGAGAGAGAAAAAAGACAGACAATTAGATAGACAGAATGAGTGTTTTTGTGGTTGTGTGCTTTTACGATGCTCTCAAACACACACACACACACACACACACACACACACACACACACACACACACACACACACACACACACACACACACACACATACACTACTGGACACCCCGCCGCCAGGAGCAGAGTACGGAAGCAGTATTAGGACAGGTAGCACGTTAGGGGGACTAGAGATGGTCACTTGAGGGGGTCGCGGGAGCTTCCTACACGGGGGACGAGATTATTAAAGATGAAAATTGAATGTCCCGCTGGAAAAGAGTAGGACATGATACAGCAGAGGATCATTTGGAGAACTAAGCGAGTGGAAAGGATCCGGTGGGAGACAGTCACCCAGTCAGAGGGATCAAGATAACTTCGAAATGGTGCAACGAAATAATGACGAACCACAAGTTTGTTGATAGTCCCACACGGTGTTGAAGGAAGATTTGAGGAGTGAACCGATCCGCCGGGAAATGAAAATGACCAAAAGAAAAATGAGAAAATAAAAGAAGAACGGTGACGTGGGGAGGTGGGCCTTAGAGACACCGGCGAAATGGAGGTCACCACGGGAGAAATGACCAAAGGGTGAGATGATGATATCAACAGAAGGAATGTGACCTGGAGTGGGAGAGGATATCCCTGGGGGGAGGAAAATGGGCGGGAAAGAAAGAATAGGGAGCTAGAACAAAGAAGTTCAACTCGAGGGAAAGGATGACCCCCCGCTGAAATAATGTTGCTGAGTGAGGACTGACGGAGGAAGCGAGAGAGAGAGAGAGAGAGAGAGAGAGAGAGAGAGAGAGAGAGAGAGAGAGAGAGAGAGAGAGAGAGAGAGAGAGAGAGAGAGAGAGAGAGAGACAGAGAGACAGAGAGAGAGAGAGCATGAATGGTAGAGGAGCCGATCGTAGAGATGCTGGTGCAGTGTTGCGTGGAAGAAAGTATGAAAGGAATAGAGACGGAAATTCTGAGAGGGGAAACGAAAGAGATGATTGGGGGATAGATAAGATTAGTGAGAAGTTCTAGGAAACGAGAATAGCGGGATTGGGGGAGTGACCGAAATGCCAAATGAGGACGAGAGGGTGTAAACACAGACGGATGGACGTGGAATGATACCAAGGAAAGAGGATGAGCTGGAAAGGAAAAATAACACGTTGCGAATATATGTATCTTTTTTCCATTCGTATCTTTCATAGTCAGTCTGTAAAAAAAAATATTAATGGTTCAGAGTATAATTATATAAGTTGTCATTCATTACTGATTATTTCATTTTGAGTTTGCACAGTTTTTTTTTGATGACTTGAAATGAAAAATGCATTATATATATGTATGTAATGTATGTGTTTATTTATCTAATGTGTAGTAAATGCATAACCCGTAATTTTGTTTGTGTTGAAAGTAAAATTGATATCCATGAAATAGGAATGAAATAATAAGAATGCACTAATGAGGAGCAGAGAGAGAGAGAGAGAGAGAGAGAGAGAGAGAGAGAGAGAGAGAGAGAGAGAGAGAGAGAGAGAGAGAGAGAGAGAGAGAGAGAGAGAGAGAGAGAGAGAGAGAGAGAGAGAGAGAAAGAAAGAGAAAGAGAGAGAACTTTTGTAGAGTATTATTGTTTTGTTATCCACTTTTTTCAGGATAGACAAGTTTTAGTGAGATGTTTCCTGCGTCGAGAAAGTAGATGATGAAGAGTAGAAAACCGAGAGGGGAGGGAGGGGGGGGGATGAGGTGGGGGGCAACGGAAGAAAAGAGGGAAAGAGGAAAAAAGTAGTCAGAATACCCTGATAAATGGGTACACTTGGGTGGCGTGATGTGCTTAATTGTAGTTCAAATGTGATGGATTGTTTCTAGGAAGGAGGAGTTGAGAGAGAGAGAGAAGGAAGGAAAGAGAGAGAAGAAAAGGGATCAGGAGGGAGGAGATGGTAAGGAGATTAGAGATAAATATAAGAAGGACTGAAATTAATAGGAAAAAATAAATATAATGTATGTAAAGAAATGAAAATGAAAATGATATATTTGTTATAACTCGTATTTTGTTGTAATATATTGAAGGAAAGTCAGGATTAAAAAAAAACATTTACGTAGCAAGAAAAGAAACATGTATTATTGGTGTCGTTTTTAGGAGAGGAGAGAGTAAGTGAAGACAAGTATACGTGATAAGTGAAGACAATTCCTTTGGGTTACGTGATGCATGATTCCCTTGAGTGTGTAAATCCAGCACCACTGTCTCGCCGCTCGTCATGGCTTAAGACCCTAAGCTTTACCTCCTTATTAGAACACAACAAATCGCACGGAAAAGAAAAGCCCACAGTTGATCCCGCCAGCCGTCCTGCCGCGGCCTGTAGGCAGAAAAGGATCATGGCAAGCCTTGCAATCCTCTTACTTGGCATTCAGAAAACAAACGCTAAATATAAACTCATGAACTTTACCTTTCCTGAAGCCACAAAGAACCGTTGCCTAGAGCCTCCTTATTAAACAGATCCTCGGCCACGCGGGGCTTACTTACCCTCACCATCGTTGACGCTATTGCATGAGCCTTGGTAGTGATGCAGTTAACGTTTCTTCCACATGCATTTCTTTCTTACCCTGGAGGATGCGTGTGGGCAGTGACCTCGCTCTTTGTCTCTCTGTACTTCTTCTTAATTTGAAAGTCATACATATTTTGAAGTGCTTCTTTCATTAGCTCCTTGTCATCTACTTCCTTCTGGGACTCTTTTACGTGTGCATGTTTTAGCCTCGAAGCTCAGGTAACTTAAAGGTGGGCGTAGGATACTTACCTGGGCATTGACAACCACACCTGCTGAAAAAGATGAGGTGGTTGAGGGTGGAAGGTGGTGGAGGTCTGTGTTATGTGTGTGTGTGTTAAGGGCGTGACAAGAAAGGGTTATGTGGTAGGGAGGAGGAGGAGAGGGAGGATGTGGAGCGCTTGGTGACGGGTGGAGGCGAGGCTGTCTTCGCACGCTTCTCTGTGCTCCTTTGTTCCGTAACTTTGCCCGCCATTTAATTACTCTTCCTGACACTTGGTGGGAAGAAATGGTCAGTGTTGATGCTTATTGTCTTGTGTGTTCTTACGGCTTTGTGTTTTTTTTTGTTCTTACTTTTTATTTTGTTTTCTTCTTCTTCTTTTTCTTCTTTTTCTTTTTCTTTTTCTTCTTCTTCCTCTTCCCTCTCCCTCTAGTGAAGACAATTATTTCAGGTGAGTCTAGTTCAGGTTTTGCTTCAGTGTTATTGCATTTCTTCTTACTTGTGCTTTTTTTGTGTCTTTTTCTTTTTCTTTGACTTCTTTCTGTTCTTCCTTTTTCCCTTTTCCTAGTTTGTATTGACTTTTATTATATTTTTAGTATGTATCTTATTTCTTCTTTTACTATTATTTTTGTGTCTGTTTTTCTCTACTTGTGTCTATTCCTTCCATTCGTCTCAAAACCCATATATCTTTTATTTTCTTAACACATCGAGAAAAAAAAACTTTAAATCAGGATCAATTTTCGTTATAATCCACCATTTTTTTCTTCATATTCATTTCGGTTCCTCTTCCACCTTCTTTCCTCTGACGTCCCTGGTGTATTGATAGGAGGATGCAGTGTTATCCATCAGTGTTACGGAGAAGTGGCTGTGGGCGGCTAAATCGAGTGTTCCGGATCACAGATAAGTGAGGCCACACGCCGGGCCGCCTCATTTGGTCCTCGGGGCGCCCTCTCATCCGGCAATAGATGGCACCTTATCTATATTACCTTTACCCTCCGCCTCGTGATGGTGTGGCGGGGGGAGGGAGAACCACGAGGAAGGTGCAGAGGCTTATCGAGGCGCGTGAGTTTATTCTAAGCAAGTGTAGGATACAGGTGCGAGTGTAAGATTTAGTAGGATGCGCCAGGTAAGGAGAGGAAGGAGAGGAAGGTTCACCGATATGTATTGGTTGGCTTCACCCTTCCACACTAAGGCTTCATGGGAGGGTTATCTTGGCTTCTCCTTCACAGTCTCTTACCATGTGATACTTACAACCACTCGACGCTCAAGGGTAAAGACTTTAAGGTGGATATAATTTTTTTTCTTCTTTAAATTAGATTGAAACTTTGCCCTCACACAGTTCTAGTTACAGTGAGGTTGATGCCCGGATCTTTACAGTTACTCCTTCTTTAAGTTTGTCTTTTTTGCTACGAGATAATACGTCGTGGGAAGTTGCATGTCCTATCCTTGGGTCTATTTTTCACCTTGAGTTGCATCGGAGAAGGGAATTCCTGGCTATCTTTAGAAAGTGTGTGTGGCGTTTTGACAGCATTTACCTTTCAGTTGGTTTCTGCATCTTCATCATCTTTCTAGGGCGAAGAAACGTACGAAGGAAGGAAGAG
>JAPQNM010000008.1:7545331-7600331 GCA_029783475.1 Metacarcinus magister
CTCGAAGCAAATCACAGCCTGATGGATGATTTCGGCATTATACACCTGCCATCTCTGAAGCGGCGGTGACGAATGGTTTTCCCCGAGGCCATAATATTCTACAAACATGCCTCGCGGAAGGTTGCTTGAAACTTATTGGGAAGGACGAGCATGGAGCCATCTGGAAGCCCTAAAGGAAGCCTGACATAGTAAACAAATTAGGATCGTGACTCTGTGGAAAACGTGGTTATTAATTACGTTGGATTAATAGGCGTTTGTGTTACATGGACAGCTTACGAGGCTAGAACCAAGGTCTTTGTTATGAGATTAAGGAGATCGAAGGGAAGGAGGAAGCAGCAGCAGCAAGTCACGTGATTGCTTTAGATCGGAAAGTCAAGCAATAAAAGACTGCGAGGCGTTGAGAGCAGAGGGACGCTACCAACACCCCAACCAGCCCCACCCCGCCCCGACCCGCCCCGACTCGCCCCGATTCACTTCCCCCCCCAACCCAACCCACTGCCCCCCAACCCGACCATCCATAAACATGCACGACTTGCTCTTTACAGTTCTCTCCAGGAAACTTGCGGCGGCTAGCTGGAACGTCGCTCTGGCCGCGGCGCCTCCTGCTGGGGACCTCCACGGTATATCTGCCCTCTTAAAAATCTGCTGAGCTGCTCTGCTGTAGCTTTTGTGTGTCTCCCTTGGGGGTCCAGCTTCTTCCCCTTTGGTACCTTCGTGAATTCTCTTTCTATCTCTTTCTCTTTCTCTTTCTCTCTCTCTCTCTCTCTCTCTCTCTCTCTCTCTCTCTCTCTCTCTCTCTCTCTCTCTCTCTCTCTCTCTCTCTCTCTCTCTCTCTCTCTCTCTCTCTCTCTCTCTCTCTCTCTCTCTCTCTCTCTCTCTCTCTCTCTCTTTCTGCAGAGTTACGTCCCTGCAGTGTCGGTACTTGACTAAGTTTCTTCATTTTCTGATTATAGATATTGAGTATCATCTGCAGCTTCGTGATATTTTTTCTACTTTACATTGCTTTTACAATTCTTACCACGCGTGTCTTTTATGGAGTTTTCACGCAATATATTTCTATTATAACGATTCTTATCAACACGCATTTCTGTTATCCTGATCGTACAGAATGCCAAAAATAGTAGTCTTTGATCCTATTCGTATTTCCTGCAGACTCATTCACACACACATATATATACGAGCAATGAGGTAAAAGATAGACAGATTCACTCCACGCTGACCGACCCTTTAGTAGCGTGACGAGGCGTTCCAGCACACTGTGAACGCAGGTTGATGCCTCTCCTCTCCCTCTGGTTCTCATCCACGCACCCGAGACGAAACTAAAATACGAAATGATATAAAGTTTCGAGGCACAGCGAAGGGAAGAATTGTGGAGGGATGTGTGGGAGGATCCAATGTACCAGGAAAAGTGGAGGAGGAGGAGGAGGAGGAGGAGGAGGAGGAGGAGGAGGAGGAGGAGGAGGAGGAGGAGGAGGAGGAGGAGGAGGAGGAGGAGGAGGAGGAGAAAGAAAAGGAGAAGAAAAGATAATATGGGAGAGGGACGAGGAGGATAATGAGGACCAGGGGATATAAAAGGATAAGAGCAAAGATGAGGAGGAGGCAAAGAAGGCAAGGAAAAGAAGGGAGAAAGAAGAAGAAGAAGAGGCATATGGAGGAGGATGCTGAAGAAGAAGACTCCGAGGGTGAAGGGCGGGCCAATACGTTGCCTCATTTTCTTTATGGCATTCTCATCGGCTCTGCAGCTCGTCGGAATCGTGGTAGTGAGGAGTTTAATGAGGAAGGTAGAAGAGTGTCCATAAAGTTGGTGGTCGTGAAGGAAGTGTTGGCTGGTCTTCCTCTCTCTCTCAATTTCCTTCCTCTGCTTCCTTTTTTACTCCTGTTTCCTCCGCCCACCAATAGTTTGTATATTTTTTTCCCCACTTATTTCCTTCCTGCTTTCTTCCTTGTTATTTCTTTGCTACAGTATATTTTTTTTTCTGTATCTTTTTCTTTCTTGCCCTACTTCGCTTCTCATCCCATTCTTGATTTCTTTTCCAATCGCTTTTCATTGTTGTAAGAGATCACGTGCAGTTTTAATCCTCCTCCTCCTCCTCCTCTTCTTCCTCCTCCTCCTCCTCCTCCTCTTACAACTTCATTCCCAATCTCACTACTATTGTCTTATTCTTATCTTCACTTTTTCTCTATCTTTTTTAGCCTTCCCCTCTCCACTCTGCATTATTTTTTGTTTTACCCTTCAACGTCCGTCCTTCATATTCCTCATCAACTCCATCATCGAAATTCATCATCCTCCCCTCACTCTTACCCTCACTTGTGCTATTTTCATCCACGAACTTTTCCTTCCTTCCTTCCCTCCCCACAAGGCCATATCATCCCTCCTGCTGTGGACATCCCAGATTCCTGTCCCTCCCCTTTCTGTCTTGTCCCTCTTCCTCCTGCTCCTCTTCCTCCTCTTCCTCCTCTTCCTCCTCTTCCTCCTTACTGCCGTTTCCTCCTCCTTTCCGTGTCTGCATCTTTCCTCCAGCATCCGCATCTCTGAGCTGGAAACGGTTCCTTTGTTGTGGTGTTTCTCGTGTTGAGGCGTCTTGCTGGGCTGAGATTTTGCGATTCCACTTTGGAAATGTTTTTATCATGCGGTGATGTTAAACTCCCGTCGTATATTAATGTAGAAGTAGCGTGTGGTTGTACCCGAGTGGAACGGGAAGTGGTGGTGGTGGTGGTGGTGTTTTTTTGTATGTATCTTTAAATTTGTTTGCTTCCTCAATTTATTTTGAAGGTGAAGCGTTTAGGAGTGCGTGCAAGGAGTGAGTTGTCTGTATGTGGGTTTTAGCGTTAGAAGGAAGTGTTTAGAAAAGATATGGGTGGATGGTATGTGTGTGTGGTGTGTTAGGTCTCAAGAATACTAGACACTATTTAACCTAACCTAACCTAACCTAACCAAATACATGTAGAATACTTGGTTGTTGTATTTTTTCTTCTTCAACTTTGTGATGAGAAGCCACGTGTTAGGTGGTGGGAGGCTCTGGCTTTTCCGCGTCTCTCCCTTCCGTCCTTCACCTCTCCTTTTTCCCTTTTATGAATCCTCTTCCTCCACTTCCATAACCACCACCACCACCACCACCACCACCACCACCACCACCACCACCACCACCACCACCACCACCACCACCATCATCCAGGATCCAACTCCCTGACTTTCCTCTCCTCTCCTTTTTTTTTTTCTTTCTTTTCTTCATTCTCTCATTCTGTCGTCTTCCCTTCTCTTATCTTCCCTCCTCGTCTCTCTCACGCGGACGCCCAACGCCTCATAAGGACCAGTACCTTTGATCATTTCCGTGTGGGTTCGAAAATCGCTTCGTCACTTGGGAATTTTCCAAATCGCTTCCCTTTTTACTTCGTTGGCAACTTTTATTTCCGAGAGAAGATTTTATTTAATCGTCTATTAGTTCATTTATCCGAATCACCTTCATCAATTTTGACTGTCTGTTTGTTTGTTTGTTTTATTTTGCTTGTTTGTTTGTCTGCCATTCTGTTTGTCTGGATATCGATCTGTTGGTCTGCCTCTCTGCCTCTGTTATTTAGTTTGTCTGTATCTGTTTTGTTTTGTCTGTTTGTCTGTCTGTCTGTCTTTCTGTCTCTCTCTGTCTGTTTTACTTTCTCTCTCTCTCTCTCTCTCTCTCTCTCTCTCTCTCTCTCTCTCTCTCTCTCTCTCTCTCTCTCTCTCTCTCTCTCTCTCTCTCTCTCGCCCACTCGCTCAAGCATACTTCATTTTTAACTCGTTCAATCCTTGTAACTTTTTCATTATAATCGTCCTTCACGTGGGTGTTGGTAATGGACTTTGCTTCCTTCCAAACAACTCCTGCAGCGCCTCTTCATAGTCTCTCCTCGCACTGCTCTTCTGCTTCCCCACCGTCACCACACACACTTGTATAGAGAGCCAAGGAATCCTAATGCATCATGCTACACCTTTACCCTAGAAACACAGAGGAATGTCAGTCTGACTTTTCTATAATCTCCAAGACGTGTAGGAATCACAAACATTTCAATAGTAATGATGTATATTTCTTTTTAACTAAACTTGTGTCATGATGTTTTTGGTGGAGTGGTGTGAGTACTTCCTTTGGTGGTGTGGTTATGTGGTGTGGCAGCTGGTGGTGTGCAGGTGGTGGTGTGATGGCAGAGGAAGGTGTGAGGGTTTCCGTGATCAAGAGGGTCTAAGCGGAGGACGAGGTGAGCAAGGGGTCGAGGATTTATGTAATGGCGGGAGGCTGCCGAAGGTCTGCGTGGAGGGCTGAGCTGCAAGTAGTAACCTTCACCTTTAAGCCGATGGAAGGGACAGGTCAGGTCAGCGAGGGTCCGAGTGGCGGCTTGTTATGATGTGGTGTTTGGCGGTGCTCAGGTGGAGGCGATGACTCTTCTGACTCTAGCGTGAGGGTGGATGCGTGTACGTGGGTGGTAGCGTGTATTTGTGCGTGAATATGTGCGTTACTATAGGAGTTATATCACGTTTTTTATTTCGGTACTTCCTTCCGTAAGTCACGCGTCACATCCTTTAGCTGAGCGGGCAATGCAGTGTTACGGAAGTGCGCGTGATATGTATGGTCGCCGCGCCGCCATGCACCTCAACGCATCAGAATACCCTTTCCCATCATTAGGCAGTAACGGGTGACTCGATGGAAATAATATGGTGATTTCTGCCACAAAACTTCCATCTTGTCTCCGTCCACCATCAAAAAGACCCCGAGGTTGGTCTTACTCTGCTATTGCTAAATGTAGCGAGAAATCCTTGTGCATTATATTGGTTCCCCGTGTCGGCCATCCCTAAGCTGCCTCGGGTCCCTCACCAGAGCTTCTGTTACTCTGACAAACACCTGGACAGTCTCACAGCGGGGACTGATGCCTAGACGTAGTAGACCTGCGCTGCGATTCCCTGAGCGGACCGCCCCATCCCTCAGCTCCCTTGGGGTAATTGACCATGAAATATGGACTCATTTGTGTGCCAGCTCAGAACGCTCGCATCCATCAGTCGCGGGATGGAGAGCGGCCGTCACTCTCCATTGCTGTATTGATCTGGTAGCCTGAGTGCTGTTCTGTTCATTTTTTGTTCTTATCTACGTCTCATCTCCTTCAGCCTCCTGGTTCTGCTCTATCTCCCTCGACTTGCCTCTCTTCCTCATCTTTATTCACACGCCTAACTCCACTAACCTTGATTCTTACTCTCAGACTTGCCTCTCGCGTCTCCCTAACCCAATCTTCATTTTTTACCACTCGGAATCCGGCGAAAAAAGGGGCTTTTGGATTTTAATATGCATAACCTATCTGTTTTTCTATCTCTTTCGTTAAAGCTCTGCGACATCAACTCCGAGTGATATGTGACTGTCAGATTAAATCCCTCCTCGCTTTCTGAATTTACGTGGCTCATTTACACTTTTCCAATTACAGCGGGTTAGTTTACATCGGCAATTTACACCATTATTCTTTCCCTTTTCCTTAGCGGTCAGGGATAGCTGGGTCGCGAGTCTATTTGTGATAAGATCGCGGCAAAGTTTAGATTGTGCTCCGTAAAGCTGCACATAAAAGTGTTGGGGGGATCCTCCGGTTACCCGACCCGCCTCGCCTCGCCTCGCGCTGCTACGGGTCACGGGGTCAATAGCAACAACAACAACAAGATCCGTGACCGACTTAACCCCGTTCGTCCAGACAGCTAACACAAAAAAATACGCAGCTACGCTAAGAGCTGGAATGACAGCGAGCAGGCAGCCTCGTCCTTCAGCGTATTGAGAGAATCCAAGCAAATGGTGCAGTAATGGAGGAGAGGGGAGAGTAGAACAAGAGGGATACTGAAGGAACCTGCCAACAGCAAAGCACGTTGAGTAAGAGTGCCTGAGGGAGGGGGAGGAAGGGATAAGCTTAAGAGTCGGCAACGAGGGAGGAGGAGGAAGAATCTGAGAGCCGTGAGAATGGTTGGAGGTATTAGAGAAGGGAGGAGTCGCACTGTGCATTACTCCAAGGCTAGGATAATACTGGGGAAGCCTCCGATATCTTGGCTAGATTCATGACCCCCAATGGCCGTCGCTGGGGCTAATGGGTCTCCAAGGGCGCCCTTTAGACTTTCCTGCTATGCTATGGAAGGGCAGGTGGACGCGGGTTGTCGTTTGAATGCCGTGACGATGATATGGAGAGGGAAAAAATGGTGATGTTAGTGATTTTAATATTTTAGATGTTGTTGGTGTTTGTGTTTTTTGTCATTATTATTGTCATCATCATCATCATTATCACGGAAGGACTAAGGTTAACATTACATAACCCATAAATATGCAAAGAAGCCTCCAACATTTCACACTACTTCCCGCCACACTGTCGTTCTTCATTAACTTTTGGTGCTTTTTTGCTGTGTTTCTTAAGGGTTCCGTAGCCAGAAGAAGATCCTTCCCTTCGCGACATTGTTAGTAAATATATTCAAATTAGATGTATTGTATTCCGATACGCCTGTTCCCTTCTAGCCTCAGGCACCATAGCCACACCACCACGACAAGACCTGACGGCATCTCCAACAACCTTGGGGCGTCCTTGTACTTTTTTGGGGCTCTGAAAATAGATGCAGACTAAGGGCTAAGAAAAATAAGAAAAAAAGAGAAAAAAAAATCTTGCGACGGCCACTCCCTGGAGGAAGTGAGAACAAGTGAAAAAGAAGTCAGTTTTCAATTTCGGAGACTGTCTAATACTGCGTGTGTAAAGGTGTGAGTTTCAGAAAGAGGAAAGGGAACAGAGGAAAGGGTCTTGCCGCTGCCTTCCTCACGGTCCAACACTTTGTGGCTTAAGAAAGTGTGTCGGGAGTCCCTTTAAGAATTGTGTTGATCCTGATGCGAGATTTTTCATTATACAAATTTTAGTAAACACAATATTGCTTCCTAAAGAAACAAATAAAGTCTTAAAGAAAGTTAATTCAATTGGGAAAATATTTTATGATTTAGAAATGCTGAATGTTCATATGATTTTCGGACTAAAAGCATAAAAATATTTCGCCACAATATTCCTCTTTAAGTGTGATAAACAGACGGTTGATGGATCCACAACATCCCTAGTGTGTGTGTGTGTGTGTGTGTGTGTGTGTGTGTGTGTGTGTGTGTGTGTGTGCGTGTGTGTGCGTGTGCGTGTGTCAGTGTCTGTGTTTGTGTGTATGTATGAGCGCGCCTTAATAAGATAATCCTTCTCCCAATATTGGTAACAGTAGCAAGTCTCAGCCGAACGTAGGTTTTGCAAGTCTGGCTATGACAACACATTTACATATCCCATCACGAGGGAGATTAGTCGAGGCGGCAGCTGGAGCCCATCCCTCCCTCCCCTTCCTTACCGCCTCTCACTTCTTACCACCTCCTTCGGCGCCACCACCAGGCCGCTATCAGTCAATTGCAACTCTTCTCCCTCAGTATAAGCTTCTTGAAATTCTTGCTTCCTTCATTCTGTAGAAACGTCATGAAAGTAGCATGCATGACAGTCATTACATAGGCACAGCGTGGTATGAATAGAGATGTCACGGTTGGAGAGAGAGAGGGAAAGGGGAAGGGAGGAAAGGAGAGACGTAGAGGAGGTGAGAAGAATGGTTACTTGGGGCTTAAAGTTAGAACTCATTGTACTACTTCTTGTTGTATTATTGTTTGTTCAAATAAATAGGGACCAGCACTTGTAGTAAAAATAGACAAAATATTATGTACTAGATATAAAAGGTGTTAGTTAGATAGATAGGCAATAGCTTGACGAAAAGTTAGTATTTCTTCCTTCCGTCACTCTCCTTCCACTACTGTCTCCCCATTACTCCCTTTTCTCCATCACTCTCCCTTCCAACACTCTCCATTACATTTCCTCCACCATTGTCACTCCATTACTCTCACTCCACTTTCGTCAAATGCCACTCCCCTCCCTCCACTCCGCCTCATCCTTGTCCTTGTCCTTGTCATCGTCCTTTTCCTCCTCCTCCTCCTCCTCCTCCTGGTCGTCCTTCTCTGCCTGGTGTGAGTGGTCCTTCCCTGTTGGCTGGTTGGCCTCCATTAAAACACTTGACTCTGAGCAGCCAAGTGTCTCCGCTTCTTCCACTCGCGTTCGGTCGGAATCGGAGGCTGGGGATGAGAGGGATGGAAGGAGGGAGTGTGGAGGGAAATACTAGGAGAGAGGAAAGAATAGGAAGGGATTGGAAGGTTGAGGGAAATGGGATGATTGTGATTGGGGAAAAGGGTTTGATTATAGAAAGAAAAGGAGAAGGCAATGGAAGGCAGGAATGGAGGGAGGAAGTGTTGGGGGAACTGAACGTTTGCAGAACATTATGCTAATTTTATTATATAATTAGGTGCATGGCTTTCAATTTCCGGGAAGACTGTCCATTCTTAAGTTTTATTATTCAGTGTTGACCTGAATAATAAAGAAGGAAAAGGACAAAATTAGCAGGGGCGTGTCCTTGAATACCCTGCGGGCGGCGTGGGCGTGGGTGATGGAGGGTCGGTCCAGGGCCGCCGCCACTCCAGGCTGTTGGCGCCGCCCATCACCAGCTTCATCACCTCCACTCACCTGGCACAAACATGCCGCCTGATAAGGGGCGCGGACCAACCAAGAAAATAGAGGCGCAAAATCAATTATCAGAGCTGCTGAAGTAAAGATAGGCGCGCCCTTAGTGTGGGGTGAGACATGGCGACCGTCAGCCTTTGTCGACCTTGTTTATGTTCTCTATCTTACGCCTCGGGGCCACGCATGACCTTATCTTTTACTTTTTCATATATTTTACATTGTCACGCAGACTTTACGTTTAAATAGTGTAGTGAATGTGTCCTTGAAGGAGGCATGATAACGAGGCGAGTGAGGCGGTGATCTGCAGGCACAAGGCTCTTCCTCCCCGCGGCCAATGCTTCTGTCTTCCTGGAGCTGCTCGCATCCCCGCACAGGAAGAGCTATTGGACAGTTGATGAGATTCACGACCTTGTTCCGGAGGCGAGTGTGTCTTGTGATACCATCTGATGGAGGGGAGGGAGGCGGGAGGCGCGGGTCTCAGTTTGCCACAATGGGTCACGTGGTCACCTCTCCAGATCACTTACTATCGGGCTTTGGGTCCTTACAGTGACTTATTGTTCATTGTGGATTGTATTCAGACGATTGATTGACTGAAGCACAAGTTGTCGAGGAATTAGAGTGATGAAAGACTTAATATTAGATAAATCTTTATTCATAAGTGTGGTACTCCATTATTTAGTCTCATGAGGTGGTCTGGCTAGTTTATGTCTTTTTTCCTCTCCCTTGGTGCATATAGATTTTCTTGTAT
The DNA here is from genome assembly GCA_029783475.1 of Metacarcinus magister. Lineage (NCBI taxonomy): Eukaryota > Metazoa > Arthropoda > Malacostraca > Decapoda > Cancridae > Metacarcinus > Metacarcinus magister. Next base: position 7,554,636 of record JAPQNM010000008.1, read on the forward strand.
GTTTATTCGTGTAATGAAGACAGCTGTTCCTCAGTAACCAAAGCACATAGCTGAGCGTAGCAGGCCAATGGTGTTCTTGGAATCACATTAACCAACCGTTTGTCTTCATAAATCGCCCTCTCCTTGATGTTTTCACTCCGCCTTTCCAGTGCTTCAGGCGACTTGCGAGGCAGTTTTCTGTATCTTTGCTATCTTCAAGGCGGTAAGATTGACCTGGGAATTGGGGCCAAGAAGCGCGACGGAGCAAGACGCAAGGCAGGTGGTGACTGGAGACAATCTGTACGACCCTCATTCCGGACGGGGCTACAGCGGACAATTGAGGAACTTGGAGGAATCTGGAAGGCCGTTATTACCCTCCATTCAGGCCCTGGAAATGTGGTAATCGGGGGGAGTGGCCAAGTTCCGCTGTGCCGAGTGTTGGGTAGACGCTTTGCTCCTTGTCACGCCTTGGGTCGGGGTACCGAGGAGGGGAAACTAATTGGGAACATACGTGCACAGACACACCTAATAGAAAATAGGTGACGTTTGTATGTTTGTTATTGCGAAAATTCAGCGTTATTGGTATCGTAATGTAATTTTGTCTTATTTTTAACGTTACATTTTATTTAAAGTTGGAATTTCATGAAGTGTTAATACAAGACAACTTATATACACGTTATCTCTTCCCTTCATTCCTCTGTTCCTTCGCCTTTCTCCCCTTTCCCTCCACACCACAATCTGAGGCAGTGAAATAGAGCAATTGAATTTCTGATAACTTTGTGTTATCTCCAGTTGAGGACGGCTGACCCTTCGTTTATAGGACAGCCGACCAAAGTGTTGCCGCCCAATGGCTGCCTTGAAATGACAGGAATTGCTTGACCCTCTTCGCTCCCTTCCCCCCTTTACCCCCTTTCCCTCCACCTTCAGCTCAAGGATGTCAGGGAGGAAAAGGTCTGTAGCTGAGAGTCACTGGTGCTCGTCGGGGTGGTTGAGTCTGTACCTTGGAGTCTATTCGGCGTCTCGGTTTTGAGTTAAGAAGTAAATGTGAAATACTGCACGACTGCACGTCGATTTATGGAATGAGGACGGTGTTGGTCCCTTGTACTCGCTGACGTGGCTTCGTGTGTGTGTGTGTGTGTGTGTGTGTGTGTGTGTGTGTGTGTGTGTGTGTGTGTGTGTGTGTGTGTGTGTGTGTTGACCTGTTTGTTTTTTATATATTCTTTGTTTTTATCTTCCATGACACTAGTACTTCCCGTCCCGCGCCACGCCTGCTGGGGAGACTTGCTGCAGTACCGGAACGGAGTTATTGGGAGTTCACAGCCAGGGGGAAAAAACGAAAGAATAGATGGCTTTCCAATTCGGGCCTGACTTTGACAGAGTGACCGGCTCCCACTCGGCACCGAAAAAAAGAGTGCACAGACCAACTCGAGATTTTTTTCATAACTTCTTCAAGAACCTTAATGTCTTGGTGTCCATGAAGGCAGATTGCTGAGTAACTAAGTAACGTTGTCTGACTTCAAACATCGTAAAGTCCAGCTGTTATTTTTATCCCTCTCTGGAGGACTCTAACGTCCCTTAACTACCCAGGACTTGCCGCGTCTCGCCCCACATCACCATTAGCGTCCGCAGAGGCCCTGTGCGCTGCCTTGCCTCCCTCGCTACCCTATGGTGATGACCTCGCGGGAAAACTCATATTTTACAGGCTGTTCGTAGCAGGATGAGCCGCCCGCTGTACCGCGCTTCAGTTAATCGACCGAAAAATTAAAATCGATACAGGAGAGCCTGCCAGAGGACTGTTGGGAAGCTGGGAGGGAAGGACAGTAGAGGGAGAGGAAGGGAAAGAGGGAGGGAGGAAGGACACAGCCGCCTCCCTCCTAAGCGCTGACCACTGGATGATAATCTGTTGATGTCAAAGGAATACAAAGGATTATTTTGATGCCTCGTGGGTGTAAGCCTGAAATATATATGATGCTGACGCTTTTGGAATAGCATGTGTCTCGTATATCAAGATGAATGAATATGAGAGAGAGAGAGAGAGAGAGAGAGAGAGAGAGAGAGAGAGAGAGAGAGAGAGAGAGAGAGAGAGAGAGAGAGAGAGAGAGAGAGAGAGAGAGAGAGAGAGAGAGAGAGAGACTATAGCGGTAGGGGTAAGGGAGTGATCCTGTTATTAATCACCTCCAACACGATGCCCTTGGAGACACTACACGCCACCTATCTCAGTTTTGTAACCATTTAAACCTTAACATTCCCATAAACCCTTTTAATGCCCCACACATTACCATCGACGATCCCTGGCCTCCCTCCACGCCCACAACACCACCACTCCTCACCCTCCCCACCACCGCACCCTCACACCGCTTACCAGTCTCTTTTCTCACTCTTAATTCCCCTCGGCAGCTTTCCCCAACCCCTCGTAGCCGCACACTCCCCTCACGACCACGTAGATTTACAAGTTAACTGTAAACATTTCTTGGCATTTTTCTTTCCACGACATTTCTTTTGTGTACTGTGGAGAGATTGTCGGTGGAGGTTGGGTTTTGCTGTTATATTTTTAAGATGCATTTTATTGAATTGAAAATGGAAAGCATCGTTGCCCTCGCCTAGCCTTGACTCGCCTCGCCTCGCCGCCCGGCTGGAAATCTTCAGGGAATCAGAAAGTCAGAATAATTGTTAACAGTTCGTCCGCACGGCTACTACTCGACGTGTTCCCAAAACTACAGTCGTATGTAGGAACTTTGGTGGCTGCTGGATACCCTCCCACCCACTAAAGTTTGTTGTGTGTGGTATTTTTTTTTGGTGTGTGTGTGTGTATGTGTGTATGTGTGTGTGTGTGTGTGTGTGTGTGTGTGTGTGTGTGTGTGTGTGTATGTGCAGTAGGCAATTTTCTTTTTTTATCTTATATTTTTTGCTTCAATGCAGAGGAATAAAAAAAACATCGTTGGTCTGTGTAAGTGATAGACAGGTAGCACCACTGAATGAGGCTCTAAGGTATTTTTTGGGTTTTTTCTATGATTTATTTGCTTGGAATGTCTTTGAAACACTCACTCTGGATTTATCGTCATAGATTTTTTTTTATTTTTTTATCTCCTTTCCAGTGCTTCATATTCTCTCCCTCTTATATTTTCATGAGTCATCCTGCTTTAACCTCATCCACATTTTTATATTCTCTTTCCTTCTATATTTTCTGCATCATCTTCATCAACTTTCCCACTTCTCCTCTCCATCCCCTGTTCCACTTTTTTCTTTCCTTTTTTCCGTATTGTTTTTTCATCGATTTTCATCATCTCACCCGCCATCCGTCCTTCTATATTCTCTCTCATTCTTTTTTCAAATGGCGACGCACCGTTTTCTATCTTTCCAGAAAATCTCCCGTGAGCCTCCTTAATGTACGTGTTAGAATGATACACTCAAATGATGCCAAGTCGGCGCTGCAGGAGTCTCCCCTCGCCGCCGGCCGGGGTCCCGCTCGCCTCTACCAGTCATAACAATCCTTCACTTGCCCCGTGAAATATATTGTTAATTTTCTCCACCTTTCCGAAAATGGGAAGAGATTGGGGGTGATCCGTCCGTATTCCCTGGTGAGATGGGAAGTAGGAGGCGGAGAAAGAAAGAGGAGAAGGACGAGGAAGAGAGGGAAGGGAAAGAGAAAGTGAGACACAGGAGTGAGATATTCAGCTCCTCAAACTTCTGCTTCAGGAATGTTCTCGGGCTTGAGCGGCGCTGGAAACTTATCAATATACAAATGACTTAACTGATAACATACAAACTTTAATAAGAGAAACTACGAGGGCGCTCCGGCCTCTGCTATTTAACTGAGGGCGTCACGTTCTCATTAGCATCGGCGCGAGGAGGCTTAAGGAGGCGGGAGGAGCGGGAGGGGGAGGTAACGTGCAGGGTAGTAATGCCTTTATCTGGCGGCGGTGCGAGGGCGTTGAAGTGTGAAGTGGCATTACCCTCGCTGCCTTGGTCACGGACAGCCTGTGTGTGCACCAACCTTTAGGAATGAATTGGCAAAGGAAATTTATGTTCAGGTTCGCTTTCCTGTCGTCGTTTGTTTTTGTCGTTTTGAGTGTCGTTAGGGTCATGATGGTTGTTAGTGAGGTTATGTGGTTTTATTATTGCTATTATTATTTTATTTTATTTATTGTTTTGGTATCATTATTGTTATTATCATTACTATTATAATATCGCAATTATCCCACTGCTGCTACTTCTATTACCACCGTCACCACCTCTATTATGACTACTACTACTACTACTACTACTACTACTACTACTACTACTACTACTACTACTACTACTACTACTACTACTACTACTACTACTACTACTACTACTACTACTACTACTACTACTACTACAAGCATTGATTCTGGAATATACTCACGTAATTCATCAAATTCTCAATGCAGGCGAGGGAGGTAAAGATATCCTTGTCTAGAAAACTTTCCTTGCCAAAAGAAGTTTTTTACCCCCAAGGGACTTAAATTTTAAATGAAAAAAAATATAAACCAGACACGTTTCCCCGAGAATAAGAATGAAAAAAAAAGAAGAAGAAAACGCTAAAGACTAAACCAGCTTCAGTGAGGCTTAATTGTATCCATGATGAAAATATCAAATACAGGAAAATGAACGAAATTAATGATAATGAGGAGAATTACGAAAATCCTCATTACACTTTAAATAGCGAAAATAATCTCCTTGGAAAAGACCAGACACACACACACACACACACACACACACACACACACACACACACACACACACACACACACACACACACACACACACACACACACACACACACACACACACACACACAAGAAATAGAAAGAAAACACCACACATCCTCTCCCAGTGACTTGCAATGAGCAGTCTCAGCGTGGTACAAAATATAAAAACAAGAGATGAAAAAAAAAGAAAAAAAAGTGACGAGTTGAATATAAGCAAAATTGTCTTTTTCTCTCGGTCTTCAAAGGGCGGGAAGGCGAGGCGAGGGGAGGATAGACGAAGGCAAGGCAAAGACAACGAGGTTTATCACGCACATTAGCGAAAACTCGATCTGTGGGACATTAATCTTTCCAGCTAGCGGCCATCAATGACACTCCCCGCCGCTAATGGCCACTGCCTCTGTAATGACTGAAACTTATCTCCAGTCCTGTTGTTATTGCTTACCCTCCCTCCCCCTTCTCTCCCCTCTCTCCCCTCTCCCCTCTAACCCTTTATTCCTCTTCCTCCTACTCCTTTTCGTCTTCCTCCTCCTCCTCCTCCTCCTCCTCCTCCTCCTCCTCCTCCTCCTCCTCCTCCTCCTCCTCCTCCTCCTCCTCCTCCTCCTCTGCCTCCTCCTCCTCCTCCTCCTCTTCCTCCTCCTCCTCCTCCTCCTCCTCCTCCTCCTCACCCTTATCCTCTTCATCTTTATCTTTGCTGCTTCAATGAAACTTTTTTTTCCATCTTTTTTCTTCATTTTCTTCTTTTGTTTTACTTTTCGTTCAAGTTTTTTTTATCTTTAACCTTTGTATTGTTTTTCACTTTATTTTAAGCTTCGTTACTGTTGAGTTTCTTCCCGTCTTAGATATTGATAATGATAATAATAATAATAATGATGATAATGATAATAATAATAATAATAATAATAATAATGACTAATAACAATAGTAATAATAACCATGATTATAATTATGATCTTTGTTATATAATTACATAATAACACTGTGAGCAAGACTTACTTTCCTTTGCTTCTTATGCTTCTTCACTTCCTTGTTCCTCCCTCTTCTCTCATCTCTATTTTTCCTTTCCTTTCTTACCTCATTCCTTGGTCTTTCTTCGTTTCCTTCCTCCATTCCCTTCTTTTTTCCTTTTCCTGTTCTAATTATTTTCCTCTAATTCTCCTTTCTTTCCCCTTCCTCACCAATCTCTTTCTGTGTTCACCTGTTACACTGTCTCCTTCCCTCGCCTTACTTCCCTTGTCTTTCCTCTTTTCCTTGTTCTCCTTTTTCTTTCCTTACCTTCCCATTCCTCCTTACCTACACCTTCCTTCCTTTCTCTTATCCTCTCTTTCCCTTCCGCTCCACTTTGTTTCATTGCGTCTTTTCCCTTTTCTCCTTTTCCCTCCTTACCCTCCCATTCCTCCTTATCTACACCTTCCTTCCTTCCTCTTATTCTCTTTCCCTTCCGTCCTTCCCTCTTCGTGACCCTCATTCCGAGCATCCGTTAAGGTGTCCTCGAAGACTCACGGTAATGGCCTCAAGGTGCCTGGTTCGTCCCTCTGTCTATTGCCTTTCACATCCTTCAGGCGACGAGCTGGAAGTCCAACCCGTTCAACGCAGCGGCAGCACCTGAGTCCAGCGTTGTGTTCAGTACCCAAACGCTCGCTACTTGCTTGTTTCTGGAGCCAATCTGATGCGCCGCTCTGCTCCTGCCACGCTGGGATTGGTTAGGCAAGCGAGGGCAAGGCCAATTGTTTCCTTACTCAGTGCAGGATAGTTGTATCTAGTTTAGTGTCGCGCGCCAAGTACAGCCGGCCGTTTTAAGGCAATTTAGGTGAGATCGATGCTTATTTTACGGTGACGTTCATGGTTTTCTGATTACCATTTTAGTGTATCGTTATATCTCTGTTTGTTGGGGGAGGGAAGGTGAAATTTTGTTAGTCTTCTTTTTTTGTCTCCTTTTAGATCTTTCTTTTTTCCAGGGAGGGTTGTGGGTCATTACGCTTGCCGATCTTCACTCTAATGTTGAGGAATCTCCGGAGTGGTGCAGTAACTCTCGGCGCGGCCCCGGCGGCCTAAAGGTCACCTCCCAGCCTTTGCGGGGCGGCGAGGCGGTAGTGTGGCGGGGCGGCCATCACGGGTCGATTAAGGCAGGCATTATGATGCATGCTAAGTCAAAAGCGGGTTGAGGTGTCCGTAGAGTTAACCTTCATCGCCTGCTGCTCAGAGGTAGATTTTAAATACAATGCCAAGAAAAAGAAAAGAAAAAAAGAAGAAACATTGAGCACCAGTAAGAGGAAATCAGATTAAGGCCAAGTAAGAGAAGAAAGAGTAAAGCTGCCTCCGTGAAGAATCATGCTAATGGACGTGGGAAAAGTTGAAAGGTTCCAATATAAACCAATTATTTTGTAAAAAATCCTAAAAAAATTCAAAATACTGTGAATCTAAATAGGATTAAAGACTTGGATAGTAAAGGATTTCCAAGCAAATGGAAAAACATTAAATCATGAAGATAAATTTATTTATATATAATGCTGATAATTAGTGTTGATAAAAAATTAATACATAAGTTTATGATTGGTTGATTGAAAAGATATGCATCAGTGCCTGAAAATAAAATTGTCAACGTACATTCAAAGGAACGCGTTTTCGAATTATGCAAATCACCTTAATGGAACTTAATGGTTAGCTTTGTGCTTTCTAAGATAAAGAAATACAAGGCTGCTTTAGTCATTAGCCATCTTGAAATACAACTTAAATACTATAAAAAAAGACAATTTAATGATAATCAACAAAGCATCGAACCTTTAATTTACGGAAAACTCGAATCCACTTTCAGGTCACCTCAGTACCCATGATCTCCACCTTTGCTCAGTACCGCCTGCCACCACTGTTGTCCAATCCGCCGCCCTTCCCACCGGGCTGCCAGTGAGGGCCTCTTATTGAACCTAAAGAAGAGACGGACCCAGAAGTCTGGAATCTCAATCTTAGTTTATTTTTTCTTGATCGTGAGGAGCAAAAAGAAGGGATCCGAGCTCCTTCCCGGTCCATGAAGCAAGAGTTTACGTATTTATTTTCTATTTTCAAGAAAAATACAATCAAGATAGAAACGGTAAGGAGATATAAACCTCCAACACTCTATCATTGAATTTAATATAAACTTGGATGCACTTAAAGTCAGCTTGCATGCTCTTTGCTCTTTGTAAAAGTTTATTGTTCAAGACAAAGTAACTAACCAAGGGCGTGGAGACCCGAGCAGACCAAGTTTATTACCTCCCGGGAGCCCCTGGCCACCTCCCAAACCTTTACTGCTTAATGAAGTGTCGACCCTAAACTACAATTAGCCGCTTTTCTGTGGATTTTATTGCGAACTTCAAGGATTAAAAGCTATCGATTGAACTCGTAACTGTAGGTGAAGTGAAAGAAACACCGACCGGTCTTGAGTTGGGTAATGAAGGGTTGGTGAAGCGTGGACTGGAGGTGAAGGGGAGGGGAGGGGAGGGTAACCTGTGTGCGAGAGAAAGAGAGAGAGAAAAAGAAATTGGTTTACTGTCTAAAGAGTAACTTATATAAGTGCCCTTCTATTACCATCACTCGCCTGCAGGGGGCGCGCTAGCATCGGCCTTACTACATCGGCGGCGTCCTTCAGGTGGAAGATCAGAGGGCGGGGACGGAGCCACATAAAAGAGGACCAAAGAAAGGCGGGAATCTCGGTCGAGTACTGCGGCAGTGATAAGGTGACAGGGACTGGCAGGGACAGGCAGAGGTAGGGGGGGGGGGGGGCAGGGCTATCGGAGGCAGAGGTCGTTTTCATCACGAAGGCCGTAGAGGAGAGGTCTTCGGGGTCACACATAGAAGAAGGTGAAGGAGGAAGTGGCCGTGCCGGGAACGATGGGGAAAAATAGTGAGGGAGTTTATGAGGCGGAAGAAAGAGAGTAAATTGGTCAAAGGTGGTCCCTGAGACGTGTCCTTCAGGATATCTAATTAGCAGCGTCGGCCAGGTGGAAAAAGGATCCTACCTGTCACCTGCCTCGTCAGCGTGAAGCTTAGGACTCCCTTCTACTTGACTTGGCCATGAGATAGGATGAGGAAAGGAACAGTAGAGGTCAGGAAAAAGGAGGAAAGAAGATACTCGCTTCGGAAGAAAATTAATCCACCAAAGAGTACTTTTTAGTAAGCCCATTGACTTCCTCTAATCTTTATCCCTGTCTTCCCAATGTTCCCATAAGAAACTCCGAAGTGGCTTACAAGTTGCCTCCAGTTCTGGCTCGTTTTTCCTCGATCCGTTTTTTTTCATCTTCTCTCTCATCGGTGTCGTCTTCCTCGTACTCCCTCTTCCTCTTTCTCTATATCTTATTTTCTTTTTTCTTTTATACTCCTTTTTTGTGTCATCGTTGTCATCAAAGTCGTTGTCATTGTTGGTAGAGTTGTCACATTCTTCGTTATTGTAATTGTCACTTTCCCTATTAATATCATCATCGTCCTTGTAATAATATTTTTTTGTCGTCATCTTTGTGGTTGTTGTCGTCGTCGTCGTACTCCTCCTCCTCTTCCTCCTCCTCCTCCTTCTGCTTCTCCTTCTCCTTTTTATCTTCTTTTTCCTTCTCCTCCTCCCCCTCATCTCCATCCCTTGGACAAAAGCTTGGCCGCTAAACTGTTGAGTCACCGGATATGGGCAGCCAAACCTAATTATCCAAGTCGGTCCTCAGCAGCAGGCGGGGAAGGGAAGCAGCAAAACAGTCTCATACGTACACGAGTAAGTGGACCACCTCGAGGGGCAAGTGGAGAGCCGTGTAGCGGGAAGAAGGGACGGAAGGGATGAGAGACGGGGAGGGAGGACGAGGCCGCAAGCGTGTCACGTTGTCTTTGTGGAAAATTTGTAATCTCAGCGGCTCGTGTTGCCTTCTTGGGTTGGATGTCGCGAGGGATTTTGAGGGTTAAGGATTGTGTGGAGTATTCTTGTTTTTGTTTTGGGTTATTTGCTTACAAGTTTGATGTTTATTTAAGTTTCTTTTGGTAATTGTTCAGCGTGTATATGTTAAGTATATATAACTTTTTCCTACTTGTAGATAATTTACTTCTTTATTGGTTATTTCTATCTCTTACAAAGACAATTTTTCTTTTATATTCATGAAAACAACTAACAGTCTCCTCTTTGTATATTTAAAAGAAAAAAAATGTTCCCTTAAATCTTGATAATAATTTCACGTTCCCCCACGATGCTCTTTTTTCTTCCCTGTACACCTGAACCCTTGCCTCCTGCTGCCCCTCAGCCCAGTCTCACCTTTACCTTCCCGGTGATATGATTGCCGGAACCACAGACGCTCGCCCACCTCCTGCGGCTTCCTCCTCCCTTCCTCATTCCACCCTTTCCCCTCTTCTACCTAACCACTCCTGCCTTTTTGCCGTAATGTCTCTCTTTCCCTTCTGTACGGCACCTTTACTAACATTCAGGTCAGGTACATTTTGTTTCATCGTGTAGTTTTTTCCCCCTATTTTTGTGCAATTATATTTTCATTGTATAATGGTTTTGAATACATTTTTCTTAATTCGTTTCTCACTTCATTGAACAATTTTGCAATTTCATAGTTTTATATTGTGTATTTTGAGCGTTTTCGTGAATTCTTTTTAGTTAACCTTTTATTATAGTCATGACCTTCTAGTTCACTATAACGTTTTCTTTACATTTCCGTTGTCATTACCTTTAGTTCATTCAATCTACGTGCTTACACTGACCATCCTTGGCTCTCCTTACTGCCGCCATTCCTCTCGTCTCCTCCGCGTCACATCAAAGGCTGACACATTAGATTATCACCTCCATCACGTCGTCTTGTCTCTCTCAGGAACTAGGAGCGTGCTGGGGGTCCTTACCTGCTGTTTTTCTCTATTTCCAAGCCCCTCACAGCCTTGAACTGGGTACAGGGCAAGAGAACCTCACAAATTTGTTACTCACGCTAGATTTCCCCTTAAGTATAAACGTCTCTTCAAAATCCCCGGAACGTAGCTTTAAGTGAAATGGAAGCGACTGTTATTAGGGGACATTATGGTGGCCGCGCTGCTCGCCTTTCCCTGATCCAGTCTGGGTTGCCTCGTCGCTGCTCTGGCCACCCGTCGTTGTCTCCTCCTTGGTATGAAAAGTCACCCTCCGCCCTGGACGCTCAACTTGTCGTTCTGAGTCTGCGTAAAAATGGAAATTCGAGATTAAAAAGTCTGGGTTAGTCCGTTGTAGGTGAGTGTATTGCTTCTTCCGTCCACTCGTAACCCTCTTCCCATTCCTCCTCCTCCTCCTCCTCTTCCTCCTGTGGCTATCTTCTCGCCCCCTTCTCCTCGACCCTCCTCTCGCGGCCTTATGAGACCGCAGAGTAAGAGAGGCCTTAGAATCACTATGGTTTTCTGCTTTCTTATGTTAATGAAGGCTGTTATGGAGAGGCAGCTGTCGCCTCCACTCTAGCCTCTGGGAGATGGCGTGACGGCGGATGAGGAGGGAAGAGAAATCCTCGGGTGAGTGAGGCAGGAAGGCAAAGAAAAGCAGAATGGAGGAGAGGTGAGGCAAAGAGGGTGAAGCGAAGTGGAGAGGATATAAGAAGTTTTTGTTATGATCGTGGGTCGTGATGGTGCGGTAGATAGCAAGGGATATGTGTGGAGGCATTGTTGATCTGGTGGGAGGTGTGATGAGACGCGAGACCCAGGGAGGCGAGAGGACCTAAGAGTGGCTGGCTGGCTGGCTGGCTGGCTGTTGTGTTGCTGCTGAAGAGGAATGAGTGTGTAGGGACAAGTCTGGAGTATTTTCTGAGACTGCAACACACTGACACACACGCACACACACACGGACATACATATAGACACACACACACACACACACACACACACACACACACACACACACACACACACACCGATCCATTCCCATGCTAATAGTGTCCCCGGCAACCATAAAGTGGCTGTCCTTTGATGGGGTCACCGGAAAGCCCAAGATTCCCAGTGTCTGCCGGACTCTGCCGCCGCTCCCCCCCTTCCGACACCCCTCTTCCGCCCCTTTCAGTGTTCCCTTCCTGTCCTCCCTCTTCCTTAGCAGCATTTAGTGGCGTGTAGCAAGTCGTGTATATTTTCTATGACACCCTCGATGTTTCCTCAAGTAAAACATAACACCCTGCGGCGCCGCTCCGTAAGTTACACTCCCGCCGCTGATAGAGTTTCAAGCCTTTAAAAATTGTTGCCCGAGGTAGTATGTCACCCGAGATTGTTGTTTGTATTTGGTGTTGTTCTGAAGCGTTTTTCTCCCCCTGGTCGTTTGAGGAATTTTGTTCGGAAATTGGTCCTAATTCTCCGAGCTTCACTCCAATTATTGTTTTGTTCTTGTGTCGAGGCTCGGCCAATCAGCTGTCCACTCCAGGTATTGGTTATGCCGCTGAACGACCTGTAGCCATTCACAGTTTCAAATGTAACTTCAGCTGCAATTCAGTTAACTAGTTTGTTATTTTCTTTTTATGTAATTATTCTTTGGCGTCTGTTATTATGTTGTTCCTAAAAGATTTGACGCAACTAGAGTTTTGTGAGTAGCCGTGTTAAGAGTGCTTCCCAGCGTAATTTTGTGCACTAAGAGTCAAGTTAATGTGGTTGTTGACTTTTATACGCGCCATAATATTAATTTAATTTCCCATTTTCCATTTCACAGTTATCAGTTTAATTTTTGTTGACTCTTTCTTTCCGCTGCGTCTATTTTTCTTCCTCTCGTCCGCTTCCCAATTCCCTCCTGGTCATTTTCTCACTCTCCTTCTTCCTCCTCTTCCTCCTCCTCCTCCTCCCTGACATGAGACCCCTGATTGCTCTCTGTTATTTTCTCATCTAACGTCATTGTGGTGGCGGTCGGCCAGATGGTGCGAGGCGATGCTTGGTTCACGCTGCCCGCAACACATTCGCTTGAAGAAGAAAGTACTACGTGCTTTCCTTAGCGTGGGCATCTTATCGTGTCCTTCAAGAGAGGTGTAACTTCATGGATAACTTTAAGTCTGGGTCACACTTTGAGGTTCATGTGACGTCCCTCAAGGCCATTCTCATAACCTGGATCCCTCTGCCTTTGTTCCGCGTCGCCGTCGGAGGCTGTGTGTCAGAGTCGAGCCTCAACACTATCTCCTTTGAGGCTTTAACAGAAGGTTAGATAAGCGCTCGTAAACCCGCCGCTGTGACCCCATGTCTACCTTATGTATCTGGCTTTATTATCTCCGCCATTGAGGGGAGGGGAGGAGAGGAACAGAGGAAGGAAAGAATTGTTGTTTATGGTTTATGTTATGCCTCTGTGCACTCCTCCGTCTCCCTCCTTGACATTTTCCGTAACGTGTGTCCTGCCTGCAGCCATTTTCTCCTCAACCTTGCCTCTCGCCTCTTTCCCACCCATCATGAAACCAGAGTCCAGTTTTACCAACTTTACGGACTCACAGTGCTGAGAGTTGCGCTAACTTTTCACGGGACGCGAGTTAGAGATTGAGAGGCTCAGTTCAGTGGAAACTAAGATCTTCATGTGATGGTCACGGTGGTGGTGGTGGTTCATTGTGGTGGTGGTGGTGGTGGTGGTGGTAGTTGTAGCAGTTGTGATTGATTCTTCTTCATTGCACATCAGTTTATAGAATGAACACCAATTTTTTTTCTTCAAAGTCTTGCATCTTCATTCCATTCAATTTAAACTTCATGAAAAAATACACCAGGAATTTTTCATATTAACACACGTACCCATGAACCAACATTTTTTTCATTACATTGTGCCGTTTTGGGGGGATATAAAGTCGTGCTTATTACGTTAGTGAGTTCTTTTTATCGTTGCTATTAATGTTTTATCGCTAATGTAGACTTTATTTTTGTGAGTAGTTACTGAAATGGACCACAACCAAGTTATTGAAGTAGATATTATTGTTACATAGTCTCTATTGGCGTTTGTGTGTCACTCTTGTTACTATCACTACCAGGTCACTGTCACTATTGAGGCGTTTCAGGGTGTGTTATTCAGGGATACAATGACCTTTTTCACAACATCCCTAAGTGGAAGGAGCAGACCTGCGCCACATGTCCTCCAAGTCTCCTGAGGGCGGCAAGGCACAATTTATATGTGAGTGAGTCCGGCCATTACCCCGAGGACACGCCTGCCTGCTGACCAATGTGGCAAGTGTCCCCCCACTGACCCCACTACCCCTCTCTTCCCCCCTATGCACGTCCTATCCCCTCCCCCTCTCCCTCCACAACGTCTTAACAGCCACGCTTTACTCCTTAGTCTCTCTCTCTCTCTCTATTTCTCTCTCTCTCTCTCTCTCTCTCTCTCTCTCTCTCTCTCTCTCTCTCTCTCTCTCTCTCTCTCTCTCTCTCTCTCTCTCTCTCTCGTGCATCCCCTTCCTACTGTAATTCAATCAATGGATCACATATTGAAGGAAAACTGATAACGAAATTTCTTGGGCAAAAAATACTGGAGAGAAAGAGATAGAAGAAACATTTGACTTGAATGGATGAAACATATTAGTAATCGAGACGCTGTACACATTCTGGAGACGTTTTTCACTTCATGTTTTCCATCCGGTCTGTTCTTGGCTTTATTGGCTGCATTTTTCACTCCTTAAGCAGAGAATGAGAAGCTCTTTGTCACGTGATGTTGGTGTTTCAATGTATGTTTTGCTTACCTGCGATTTTTTCTTTCTTTTCTTACTTTTAATGTTCATATGTATAGTTTGGTTTTAATGTTCGTATTTAAGTTTGTTTACCATGTTTTGTAGTTACTTTATTAACCCTTAGTTGAAGTGTTTATGAAGGTTGTGTTTTAAGATTCGAGGATGGCAATGAGAGACCTGATTTTGAAAGGCGAGATGAGGTGAATTTTAAGAAAGTGTTGCTGGTTTGTGCAAGTTTCCTTTAAGCTTCGTATCTCAGTTTGTCTTCATCATCACTCGCATTTCATTCTTTTGTTTTCTTACGTCCCTCATTAGTTTTACCTTCATCACCACCTTCCTTCCTTGCCTCACTCTTCCTCCTCCTCCTCCTCCTCCTCCCTCTCTCCCTTACACTTCCTCCATTACCACACTCCGTCATACCCTTTTACTACACACCACCATCCCTTCTCCACACTTAACCTCACTCCCACACACACTCCCCACAGCTTCCTTCAGTAATCCCTCAGTCCTTAACACTCCTAATCACTCCTTACACTCCGTCACTCCTTCTTACTCTCTCACGTGGAGGATTAGGGCGAAGGAAGCCATCTGAGTATCCTGAAAAATCGGTCATTATACCCCCATTGAGTCCTTTAAATGACCACCACTTCTTCCCTCCTTGATGCCCCGTGGATGGGACGGCGCCTCCCTCCCTCTCATAACGCTGACGGGGCTGAAGGTGGTGGAAGATGGTGGTGTTTCTGTTCGTTATGTGATGAGTGGTGTCTGATGTGGAAGGGAATAGCGAGGTGTTATTATTATTGTTATTATTATTATTATTATTATTATTATTATTATTATTATTATTATTATTATTATTATTATTATTATTATTAGTTATTGTTATTATTATCGTCATAGGCTGTACGTTAAGCATTTTCTTTTCTTTTATGTGCAATTTTGGTTCTGTGTGCGTGTGTGTGTGTGTGTTTCTGCATTCACGTGTTAAGTATCCACTCTTAACACCTCCTCTTCCTCCTCTTCATCCTCTTTCCATCCCTCCATCTTCTTCAGCGTCTTCATCACGGGCGGCACACTGGCGGGTCTTCCTGTTTTCCTTCCCTTGCTCCCTTCCTCTCCTTTATTATGACATCCTCTTCTTTGTCCATCTACGGTTATCGTTTTCGCCCTCCCCTTTCATGCATGCACTCCATCCATAGTTCCTCAATGGCCTGCTTTCCTGCCCGTCCCTCTCCGCCGCGACGCCCTCCCCCTCCTCCCCCCCTTTTTGGACTCCTCGCACAACCTGTTTTCTCTGCTGGAGTCTTGTCGCTATGTCGGGGTGTCTTGTGTATTATGTTTCTCCTTCCTTTATGGGTAGTCGTCCCTCGCCTGACTTCCGGTGATGAGGTTTTCCTTTCTAGAATGCAGGTTCATGGAGGCTGCTGGCTGTCATGGCACTTTTGGCTGTGTGTGTGTGTGTGTGTGTGTGTGTTTTTTACTTTATTTTATTTTATTTGTATTTTTGTTTGGTATGAAACTTTTTTTTTGGTTTACTTTTCTGTATGTTTTTTGTACAATGTTTCTTTATTTAAGTTTTTATTTTTGTGTTTTGATTTATTTTTTGTTGCAATTTTTGTGTGTTGATTTTTTTCTAATTGGTTGTCCCTCCTCTTTTTGCAGGTAAATTGAGATACGCCGTTCAGTACAGTACAGGTTTGTGTTCCGAGTCTTAGTAGGTCAGGTCAGGTCAGAGGAAGTCAGGTCAGCTTAGGCCGCTTGTTGGGGCGTGAAGGGTCAGGTTGGATGATGTCTTCCTCCTCACCTAAGTACTGGGAAGGGGGAGGGAGAGGAGGGGAGGGAAGGGGAAGGGAAGGGAAGAGGATCCAAAAGGCTGATTGATGAGATAAACTTGTCTATTTCTAGTTTTTTTTTTTTTTAGGGAGACGCTCGCTGTCTTCTTTTCCATGTTAAGTTAAGAAGATTTTTAAGTGGCTTGCAGAGTAATTTTCCTCGTATTTTGCGTTACGTGGGTTCGTGGCGGGTGTTAGATTGTGTGTGGGACGGTGTGAGGCCGCTCGTCAGCATGATAAATCACCCATCGTGACTCTACTCCCTGAGGCTCCTGGAGTTGGCGTCTTGTACCCGCTGGAACACTAACAGCAGCAGCAGCAGAGAGTGAGAGATAGACAAAAAAACAAAACAAAAAAAAGAGTAGAGGGAAGGTTTCCAATAACATCGTCTCTCTTGTGCCCTGCGAGTCTCATCACTGACAGGATAATGTAAGAACCAGAAGGTCATTTGTTATGAAGAAGAATGCGGTTGTAGAAGAAGGAAATTGCGGGGCGAAGCCGAGCTGTGTTCTGGCTAAAGAGTATTATCACTGCACCTCAATCGGCTATATATCTTTACCTTCAGAAAGTTTAATAGTCTTCCTTCAAAATAATGGAAGGAGATGATGACCTGGTATATAAAGCATTTACATCATAGCGCTTATATATGCTTTTTCTTTTGATGTTATGTTGCGCTATGTCTCTCTCTGACGCGAGTGCTGCTGGAAGGGTTAAGGTGCTGAGTGTGACGGTGTAAACTTTAAATTGTTGACGAAGGTGGAACATTCTGCTGAGGTTTGCTGTCTAATTAGGATGCGTTGTTAAGAGGGAAGGAGAGCACGGAAAAAATGAAGAGGTTGAGAGAGAGAGAGAGAGAGAGAGAGAGAGAGAGAGAGAGAGAGAGAGAGAGAGAGAGAGAGAGAGAGAGAGAGAGAGAGAGAGAGAGAGAGAGAGAGAGTGTATTTTTTCCTACTCTCTCTCTCTCTCTCTCTCTCTCTCTCTCTCTCTCTCTCTCTCTCTCTCTCTCTCTCTCTCTCTCTCTCTCTCTCTCTCTCTCTTCTCCTGAGACATATTTGCTAGCAGCCGATTGCATCCGGATATTAGAAGTTTTTCCCCCACACTGGCCTGATCGATGTCGGTTATCTGAGGTGGACATCCGGAGCCTCGTCAATCCGGTTAAGGGAGTAGTGAGTGGTCGGGGGCACCGGTACCTCATCTCTTCACAGCATCCGATCTTACCTTGGCAAAAAAACATCACTTTTACTCAGGTTAATGTGATATAAAATAATTAGGTTAAGTGATAGGAATTAATTAGGAGTTAGTGTTTTTTTATTGTTTTAGTAGGTTGTAAATAGGTCTCATTTTTATGATAACTCTTAAAATGGCTTGTAAAAACTATTCTATTAAGATTTTGTAAGTCGTAAATGCGTTGTCTTTCATTATAACTGATTTTTTCTTAGATTTTTAAGGTATTAATGCGCCTTATTTTATATTTACCCTAATTTGCTTGTGGAAAGGAGTTTATTTTGCGGTTGTTGGTGAATTGTCGAGTGTTTGTTGATATCACTCAAAATCATGGGTAGGTGGAGGCGGTCAGTCTTGGCGGGTCTACTGAATATTTATCAGCCCTGCTCCACCATGGGTCTGATATATTGTTGTGTTGTGAAGGCAATATTGCAGGGCTGACGGCCTGAATATGCGAATTGAAATGAAGCAACACCCAAAAAAGGAAACATGTAGAATTTAATCTTTTCATGATGCGGAAAAATTCTTAGACTGAATTTTCTTTACGGCTTACTCTTGCTGACTCTAGATTGATATTCTCTTTATATTCATGAGTTGTAGACTTGTTTTACTCTCGCTTGATGTATGAGAGACCCAGCAACCCACAGTTACCAGACATCTTAAGCTAATAGGGAATTATTATTATCTTGTATATTCCACTTTCTAAATATCGTTAAGCAAAATTGATAAAAAGAGTATAAAAACAAACTTATACAAAGCGGCTTAGATAAGGTAACAAGTTTAAGGTAACACGGTGTAGAAAGAGAACTGAGGGAAGTTTGTGAATCTCTCTCCCTTTTTTTCTACTCTCATGTCAAGTCAGTTTTTCTGCTACGGACGCTGGGAGCAACGACACATTAGTTACATAGATAAATGAAGGGAGAATATATGTTTTCGGAGGTACAGCTGCAACGGGGAAGAGATAGCTCATTGGGTGTGTGTCGTGAGGGAAAATTAGATTACTTTGACTTGCCATAGGAACGTCTTTAGGTGGCCGGGTGAAAGGAGAGGAGGAGGGTGAAGGGAGGAATGCAAATTGGAGAGAAAGGGAGGAAGGAGGCTGAATGAGGGACGGAGTTTAGATAAGGAGAGAATGGAGAGACAGAGAGAGAAGTAAAGAAGTACAATGATGAAGTGTGATTGGTGGAGGTACTCAGATAGCACATAAATTACACCTTTTTCCTTTAGTTATTTGTTACGTGATAACATACAAACTCATCTTTACCTCTCACTCACTAAAACACTTCTTACCCTCCACCTCCTAATCCCTTCTCCATTACCTTCCCTATCTTTCATCCCCTTACCTTCCCTTACGTTTCTCTCATCCCTCCTCTTACCTCCCCTTACCTCCCACCCCTTACCAGTTCCCTTCGTCAGGCTTTACAGAAATAACTAACTGTTTCTGGCCAAGTGATTTGTTGGCGGCAGGTGTTGGTGACGAAGAGGAGGGGTGGGGGTGACCTCTCACTTATGATTTACCTGGTGACTTACCTGCCCACACCACATAGCCGCGCCCTCACTATAGCCACATAGCCATACTCACGCCACATAATAATATCAATAATTCGTGGTCAAGAGCTTGCATAGAATAGTAATGCCCATAATGCAGCAATATAGGATATACTCGGCCACACCCACGCCGCTACTACTACTACTACTACTACTACTACTACTACTACTACTACTACTACTACTACTACTACTACTACTACTACTACTACTACTACTACTACTACTACTATTCTATGGACGTATTTGTATTAATAAGATCGAAAGAAATTGAATACATGAAGCCGTTTTACTTGACTTACAAATGATTCTTCGATTTTTCTTTATCACTTTGTCAATAAGTGTATGTGATTTATTTTCCAACGATATTGAGTATTTTATGAATGACAAAATATTAGATCATAAAAAAGTGAGTAATATGAGTGAGAATTGAAGTAATGTTTTTGGTGTACACTGTCTGGATGATGGATGATGCTTCATTTACACCACACTCGTGCAGCTAGTTTAGGTGGTTCTCTTTTGTCAGGAAGCATCATCCAATATTAAGGATGAAACTTTACCGGCGATAAATAGTGAATGAAACGGCGATGTTGTTTAGGTCATGTCACTTCTGTCATACTTGAAAATGAATTGTGTTTATTTATTTATTCATTCATATATTCATTTATCTATCACTTTATTATTTTTTGGCACATAGTGGAATAATATTTTGATGAACTTAACATAGTGGAAACATGTGTCTCTGTGGTGTCTTTGCTAAGCTGACATGACTTCTGTAATAGTTGTCTCCCGTCACACTATGTTCATCTATACATTATGTTATGAACTCCGATGAAAAAGACCAACGTATGACTATCACTCCCGGGCCAGATACGTTTATATTACTGTTACTTTGAAGTGAGACATTGATATTACATTAAAGCAGTACTGTCCACCTCCTTTCACTTCACACAGCCGGACAAACACTTCATTAACCCGTGTACCCTGCAACGGAAAAAAAATCTTAGTCATTGTAACATATATGCACAGGTTATTACATTGTTAAAGTGGTATATACACATTTTCTAGTATGGCGTGAGGAATGTTAACAGCAACTCAATTGTTCCTTCCTGTGAACATTCCGGTATTGTGAATTATCGCTTTGTTGCCAAATACACCGGGAAGTTATATATGTGTGTGTGGCGTATATGTGTTGGAGTGGGTATGAATCCTCGTACTGATAAATCATGGCTCCACTATCACCCCATCAAGCCACTCTGATGACGGACACCAATGACCAGAAAGCCAAATGGACTACAAAGATTTACAGGCAAAGAATAAACACAGAAGATTGCCAGCAAGTAGTAAAATGACGAGTTATGGTGAACCTTTATACACCCCAGGCCACCTCCACGTCCTGCCCCCCCCATCCCCAACCCCCCACCTTACCTTGCCTCCCAACCGCCCCCCACCCCCCCCTCTACCTCGCGTGAGTTACCTGCACCATCGGGTCGACAATTTCACAATTTTGGTTTAAAGTATCACGTCCTTATCAGGGGAAAAAATCGCCTGTAGAGTACCATTTTCGTTTCCGAGGGAGCAGCAAAAAACATAGCTATTTTAAAGGTGGAGGGGCGGAATGACAGGCTGTTTAGTTCCCTCGCCCGCCGCTAGAGGCCGCCCTTCCGCACCTCCATAGTGTTGAACTTGACCTTCCCTTTTTTTTTTCTGAGTTAGCAGGGGAAAAAAAAAAAAAGTTACGTAATGGGAAATACACTTTTCACCAACGCTATGAAAAAATAACACGCGTATCTAAGCAGAAATCAAAATATATAGCTTTGTGAATTCAGCTTATACCATGCGTTTGTAAATCTTCTTATATATAGGAGAGTATACAGGGCACGGCAGTCAGTTTATCGTATTGTAGTTGGAGGCAATTCTATCCATGATTGTGTTTCAGGGAGGGGAGGGAAGCGAGGCTGTGTCCCGGCGTGCCAGGCTCAAGCAGGGTCAGGGTTGATCGGGAAGCTGCGGCGGCGGCGGCGGTGGTGGTGGTGATGGTGGTGGTGGTGGTGGTGGGGCTGCTGGTGGTGGTGGTGGTGGTGGTGCAGCGTGGTGGGAAAGCCAAAGCGAGGACGTGGAGGAAGTTAGTGGCAGGGACTGGGGTTAACGGGACGGGGCGGAGCGGGGTAGAGTCGGGGCTAGAGTTACGGTTGACAGCACTGAGAATATATATCGAATGAGAAGTCAATGAAGGGACGGAGTAAGGATGTGTATGGGTGTGGTGCCTTTAGGGGTGGAGAGGGCTAACTGAGGGAACTGAGCGGGACAGGGACTGGGCAAGGAACGGAACGGGGTGATTGGGAGGAAGGTACAGCGTCAGCGTGTTACAAAGTAGTCGAACAAGGCAAGTCGCCAAGTTGTACGCGGTGCAGAATCGGTACACGCTATAATTGTCGGAACGCTGCTATTTATAACCACTGATCACATATTTACTGAGTACCGACGTCAGATGCCATGACACAACACTGACTGATGGCAGATAACACTGAGCTCGTCTAGTGATGCACGTCTCCGCGCTGCAGTAACAAGGCTGCTTCATGGACGCTACTGTGGAGGTGAGCCTCGCCGGGCCTCCTGCCACCCTACCTAAGCTGTGAAGAAAACACAGACCTGCTTCTCGATGCTATGTCATTTGTTTTTTACTGCAATGAACAACGGCACTGGTCACCCCCCCTACATATGATTAGTTTCTTCCCTCTCCTCGAGCCTGATGCAGAATCACTAGTAGTAGTAGTAGTAGTAGTAGTAGTAGTAGTAGTAGTAGTAGTAGTAGTAGTAGTAGTAATAGTAATATAGTATATAGTAGAAAGCGTAAAAATTGTTTTAAGTAAATAAAATCACGTAAATATGCTAAGCCAAACATGCGTTGGGCCAAGAGTGAGTGTGTTAGGTTGACGATGCGGCAGGAGAGCACCAGGATATGTCACGAGCGTTTTTGGAAATTTCCTGCTGCGGCTGTATCACACTGGCTAATGGGCCGGCATTAGCGTGGCCGCGGCTCGCCCCTCGTGGATCCTCGAGCAGCGAGGGGAATCAGGATTTAGGAGTTGCGTTGATTTTAGCTGCAGCTTTGTGAGATGTTCGCAGCCCTCGCACCGCTCCCCAAGGACCGCTGGTGGGATGGCAGCTTGGTGACATGCACAGTGCGCCCGTCAGCTGCAGGAGCAAAGTCGCCTCTAATACCGTGGTATATTTATGTGTTTCTTTCTTTCCTCTTTTCTTTGATTGTCTTGTGATATTTTTGTCTTGCGTTCACATCTCATGCAGCAGCCCCGAGCATGGACCTCATTACCACCTTTATATTCACACATCTTGCGGCTAACGTGAACCTCACCTCATTATCACCGTCCCTTCCTTAACCTTCCTCCTCCTCTACCCCCTCACCACCCCATCAGCCTCATCCACGCCAATGCCAGCTGTCGGAAGACCACTTTAAGGGTGTTTTTTCTTCAGTCTAAATAGTATTGAGTACACTGGGATGTTTGTTTATAGAATTCATGATTTTTCTATGTCCCTTTGTTGTCGTCGTATATCAAGCCTTAACGCAGCGCGGCACAACAGAGGCTATTGTAAGTGGGTTACAATTGTCTCTTTAGGCCTTAAAAGCTTCACCAAGAAATAACAGACTCGTGTTGTGATTCTATTTTACAGTGTCGTGTGGGTGGTGTCTTCCTTGTCTTTTTTAATCGACCTAGTCTAATGGTTTATCTGTAGCGGCTGCCGTGTTTTCTGATGCTACAAAAAAAAACCTGGCAGTGAAAGGGAGAGAGACGCTGGTATAAGACGGCGTCCCGACAGAGTACTAACTGTCGCCCCGAGGCAGGTGTGGAGGGCGAGGGTGACCTGACATTTTGGCAGAAAGAAAAATCTACTTGTCGTCGTGACTTTACATAAACTAGGGTGATGAAGGCCCGCGTGACAGAGGCGGAGGCGATAAAACCTGCTTGGGTAAACGATGCAGGACTAGAGACGTCGGATTTAAGAAGAAATATTGGAAAAACAAATGACCTTCGTTTCTCTTTTATCTATAATCTACAATTCCTAGCTCTTTCTCCTTTCCCTTACCTCTCTGTTCTTCTCCTTCGTTCCCTTCCACCTCTCGTTCTCGCTCCCTTGCCCACGGTGGCCCGCCTAACGCTGGACTGAGACACTGGCCAACCTGTTTTTCTGCGGTAATGAAGGCGGCAGTGAGGGCCAGACACACTTACGGCTGAGTTATGCAACGCCCACAGTTTTCTTCCTCACGGCCATTACGAAGCAGAGTTTTTCGAGGGTTATCCTGGAAACCCAAGTGCCTTAATCTGACTCCCATGTTTTTCCTATTTTCTTTTTTCTTAAGCTCCTCTCCTCGCCAGCCAATGAGTTAGCTTCGTTTATTCTGGAAAATGTTCTTGCAAGCCCTTTGGTAGTTTAGGGGGAAATTACCTTGGTAGTGGATGTGCAGCTTTCTTGGAGGAGCTCAGGTAAGGCTTAAGGAATGACGGTGTAGAGTGTGGAAGAATGATAAAAATAACATAAAAGTAAAGATGTATTTAAAAGTATTCAGTGTGTTGCTTTGTATAATTGTTTTTTTTTAATCATTATCATAGTTTTCTTAATCATCCATTCTTTTCACCTGTTTCCCTCCCTCTCATCTTTGTTAGTATTCCTCCTCTTCCTCTTCTTCCTCCTCCTCCCTACTTTCCCTGTTAAACTTTATGCTCTATTCTAACTTTCCATTCACTTCTTTCCCTTGCATTTTCTCCCCTTTTGTCGTACCAGCTCCCCTCTCCTTCATTTACTCCCTCCTCATCCATCCCTTCCTTTCCCTCCATTCCCTCTCTTCCTCTTCCTCTTCCCTCTTCCTCTTCCTCTTCCTCTTCCTCTTCCTCTCCGTCGGGATCATATTATCATTAAGTCTGATTATATTTTTTACGCTTCCTTAATCTTATTTGTCGGTACTCGTGACTCCTGAAGAAAGTTTGCTTATCGCTCTTGGTGAGAAGTTTATGAATTTCTTCCCGCCAAATTTTCCCTCGAGTCGGATGATAAAATTGGATCATAAGGATATTTATAGATTTTTTTCTTCTCCCCGTCACCTTTTTGTTCATTCCTGGGATTTGTTTTCCTCGCCATGATCGGTCACGTTTTTGGTTTTCTGTCCTTATCCTTCCTTTATCTGTTGCATTTTGGTATTGATTTTTGCTTGCCCGACAGACAGATACTTGCGTTATGAACATCGACGCTGTGTCATTGCAAGCATCTGATACCTCTGGCGCCTGTATCTTCCTTCCTTCCTTCCTTCCTTCCTTCCATCTTCCCTTCCTCCCTTCCTTCCTTCCTTATTCCCCATAGACTCCGCCGTTAAGCTGCTCATCAATATTTTATCATCAATATTTAATTCGCACAAAGTCTTAGGCCATTAATTATACCAACACCCTTCTTGCCCATTTGTCTAACGCGGCGTGACGATTGGAGGAAAGAGACGGAGGAGGAGGAGGAGAGAAGGGAGTGCATAGGGTAAGAGTGTATTTGTGTATAAGGGAGAGGGAAGAGAGGGAGGACAGGGAGGAGAGGTTGCAGTGTAGTGGGTTAGGCAGGGTGGCAGAGTGTTCGTGTGGCGGGAAGGGAAAGGTAGAGTATAGAAGATAGAATGGGTATTAAAGGAATATAATGGGTTGGTAGATAGGATGGGCTGTGGTGTTGGTGAGGGTAAGTGTGGCAGTGTGTGGTGTGGCAGGTAAGGAGGGAAGGGAGGGAAGGGAGGGAAGGGATGTACAGGCGGTGCTTAGCCTGAGTTACCTCAAAGTCTGTTTACACTCGACACAGGTAAACAAACAACATTACCTCCCCGTGTTGGAGCGATGGTATGCTTAAGTTCACGTGGGATTTACAACCTTATCGTTACTACCACCACTACTATTATTATTATTATTATTATTATTATTATTATTACTACTACTACTACTACTACTACTGCTGCTGACACTCACTATTCTCACCTTGAATCTTACTTTAATTTAACACTTATCCTTCCTTCCTTTTCCACTATCTTTGGTAACCCATAATGCCTTCGCTTCCTTCTCCTCTTTGTGCATTTTTTTTCCTTCATGCTTCTCATAAAACGTTCTCATCCATTTAAGCCTTTGCCTTTCACTCCTTTCATCTCTTCTTCCATCCTTGCTACCTTCCCTCCCTCCCTCTTTTCTCACTCTCCCTCCTTGCTTCCCTTCCTCCCTTGTTCCCTTCTTCTTGCCGCCGCTCCCCAATACCCCATGCGTCATCCCCTCCCCTGCCTGCCAGCATCCGTCTCTCAGTGTTCGGAAACTTATAAGTTCGACTGAGGAAGCGGCTCTGTGGCCACCTTCCCCGGGGATCACCTGTGGCCAGAAGGGTCACCTGTGTGTGGATGTGACTCACCGGCGTATATATTGTCGTCACGAAATGGAAGCAAAAATAAGCTTTTATGTCGAGGAAAACACGCCACGTGAGTTGCTACGTGATGTGTTGTTCCGGGTATTGTTTTCCGGTGAGAGCATCGATAACAGTGTTAATGCTTCACGCGCGTTGGTGGCCTGGCACGGAGTGGACGTGTTTTGTGATTGTCGTGCCTGCCCGCCCACCTGGACCACTGCCCGTGTGTTATCTCGGGGCCGTGCCTACAAAATATTTCACACAGTGTCATTTTTCACTCAGCGTTTAATATTTTTTTTGTTGAAAGAATAATGGTGAGGAATAATAAAGTTAGGAAATTCTCTAATGGAGAGCGATGGAAATTCAATTAGTTTTTTGAGAGGAACATTACCATATGTATGCAAAAAATACCACAGTATTTATTTTTATCTAGGCTAGACAGTCTTGCTGCCTTGCACACCACATCGTAAACACCTCGACACTGAATGACTTTCCTCTGCGAAAAATGTATTGACAGTAAGACCTGACAAGAATTACCTGGTTGGAGTCCAGCTCGACCCAGCTGGCAACCCAGCTAGCCAAGGTCACTTGGACTCCCTGGCCTAGAAAAGCGGTGCCGCATCCTGAGTCTTGGCGGGAAAGTAGCTGATCCTGGGCTCCTGGGGAGAGTCATAGCTCAGCCCTGGCGTGACCTTTTTTTGACAGAACCTTCCTTTCTCTTCAGCAGGAAGGCACTGAACTTTATACGAAAAAAGAACATTCTTCTGACGGCGGTAGACCTTTCCCGACCTCAGGCCACAGCGGCCATTGTCATGCAGAAACTTGCCTCATTACTCACGCCTACTGATGAACCCACGGAAAATGGTCTTCGGGCCTGGACGTGCAAGAGAGAAAGGGAAGGGGATGGCAGGGAGGCGAGGGTCCAGGGAAGGGGATGGCATGGGGGTGAGGGTCCTGGGAAGGGGATGGCAGGGGGGTGAGGGTCCTGGGAAGGGGATGGCAGGGGGGTGAGGGTCCTGGGAAGGGGATGGCAGGGGGGTGAGGGTCTTGAGAAAGGCAGTATGGGGTCGGCTGTGATCTGTGGCCTCCAAGACTCACCATAATATGTCTTTGTGATACAGCTGAGGAAAGGGAGCTTCTGCCTCTCGGTCTTTCCCTTGAGGAATTTCCATTCAGTGATCAATGGAATTCTTTTTCTCGAGTTACAAAAGAGAATCGAGCTGAATGATCTCGTTTCAGTGTTTCGAAGCAGCGATGCGACCGTGAGGACGTCGCCTTGCACGGGGATGCTTCAAAGATTTACAGGCTCTATTTTCCTCTGAAGCAAGAATTATCGCAATTTTCAGCTCTCTCTCTCTCTCTCTCTCTCTCTCTCTCTCTCTCTCTCTCTCTCTCTCTCTCTCTCTCTCTCTCTCTCTCTCTCTCTCTCTCTCTCTCTCTCTCTCTCTCTCTCTCTCTCTCTCTTTTTCCATGAACTTTACATTTAGCTTATTTTCAGTTAGGATGAATTACTCATCTCCGTTAATCAGTTGTCCAAGTTGTATTTTCTATTATTGTTATTATTATTATTATTATTATTATTATTATTATTATTATTATTATTATTATTTTTATTATTATTATTTCTGTTGTCGTTTTCCTCATTTTCTGGCATTTTTCCGTCCCCTTGTTCCTTCCGCCGTGGTCGTCGCCTCACTGACTTTATGAGCCACTTGTGTTTTATCTTCCAGAATTTCGCTTCCAACAAATCAGTCTTTCCTCTTGCGGCGATTATATTTCCCAGCAAACCTTTTCCAATCTTCACTGTTACTGTTGCAGAAGGGAGATGGGTACTGCGGGGGGGAGAGAGGGGAAGGTGAGAGGGAGAGAGGGGAGGGAGGGATTGCTTCATCGACAAAGTTTGATTGCGTCGTCTCCTATTAAGGCCGCCAGAAAAATGCAAACTTTGCCTTGCAGGGGCGAAGTGAGGGCTCTGGTTAACAGTTTAGCGGTTAAGGTCGAAATCTCTGGATTAGCCCGTATTAGCGTCACCCTTAGAGCCACTTTGTACTAGGACTCACCGGATATTAACCGTGGGAAGGAACGAAAAGGGGGATAGGGAAGGGAGCGGAAGACTTAAAGGAAAGGAAATAGGGGGATGATACTATACCAAAATGATGATAGATTTAAATTTATACACATAATACTTTTAATACAATCCAAGAAACTTAATTCAACTTGACACTAAACTTTACACTTTACACCCCAACCAGAGTATTCTTGTAAATTAGTATTAGTGAGTTGATTAGAGAAGGTAGATTTAATTTTTCCCTTGAGGTAGATAACGAGTAACGAGAAGAGAGTTTGGGTTCAGTGGGCGGGCACGCTAAGGCTTCCGAAGTGGGTGTTGTCAGCGCCATAAAGAGCGCGATATATCACCTTGGAGGCTTGGGTTAGGCCTGGGCGCCTCCCCCTCGGGACGCAACTCACCGGGCAATGATTCATGTCTCCGTGACCTGCCTCCTTCATACTGACCTCACCAATGACCTCACCAATTCCTTCCTTGTGGTAACCTAAAGCATTATTATTGTTCAGTTTCTTAATTTTCATGATGTAATGTAAAGGAAAGTTGAAGGTAGAAAGTATATATGATTAATTTTTTCATATTGTAATTGTTATTTTAGATACTCGTAACTATATGGTATTGCGTTTAGTCATGTATTACCTCGACTCACCATGCTCCTCCCTTTTCATGTCCAGAGTGAGAGAGATACACATAAAGTTGTCGTGTAGTGGCAATGGTGTAGTGTTGTGTAGCTTTGGTGAGGTTTATTTAAGACATCAATGGTGTTAATAAATGGCATGTTGTGGGAACCAATAGAAAGATGCAAGAAAATATACTTGGTGTGGTATTTAAGTCTGTAACACTATCTTATTTTCTCTTATTATTTTTTTCTCTCTATCTCTCTCTTTCTCTTTCTTTCTCTCTCATTCCTCCATTCCCTTCCCCCCTCCACCAGCCTTTGCCCCATCTGCTGCCCTGCCGTCACCAAGTACTGCTCGGGCATTGACTGAGCATGGCCACGCGCCAAGCTTAGTATTAATTATACGACACGACACTTAGCTTGAATAGTAACAAAAAAAAAGGTAATTCGTCATAAGGAATGACGTCTCACGACAGCCACCAACGAGGCCCATCAACCCCCCCCCCTCCCCAACACCCCGACCTTACACCCCCCTGTTTAGGCCTGTAAAAGTTTGTATTATTGCGTTGTTTTTTCTTCCCGTTTCCTCTTCACTGGGTTCGGATAATGGAGCACCAAGAAATGAGAGTAGTGAAAAGTATGTCGTAGTTTCGTGGTGTGTATTTGGGTAACGGAGGAGGACGTGTGTTGATGGTTGTGGTGGTGATGGCGTGAAATGTGTTTAGTGATCAGGTGCTTGCGGTAGCAGGGGAGAGGAAGACAGGATGACAGTATCTGTCCTCAGTGTGACGCCTCTGCAACGATGGGAACGTGAGAGAAGCGGCTAAAGGGTTGAGATTGAGTGCGAGCGAAATGTGGGTTGGGTAGATCTGATGCTCCGCGTAATTGGTTCAGAGCCTGACCTGACTCTGGCCATTAATCTCGTCTAGTCTAACTTCCAGTGAACCACGGACAAGGTCCTCTTGTGTTCGGGAATTCCTTCCGGACTTGCTCTCCTTTCCTCTTCACTATTGAGGATTGTGACTTTGTTTACGAAAGGGAGATATTCGAGAGTATCAGTGGAGAAAGAAAATATGTAAATTCATCTTCGTCACCAATCTGAATGTTCTAGGTTCATGTGGTGCAAAGCTGAGAAGAACAAGGAAAGACCCACACTCACAGCAGGGACACAAAATATGTAGTTCACTCTCCACTATTTTTCGGTGAGGAAGTGGTAACATGTAAAGAAGGGGAGCCACAGAGGGAGATTTATACGAGGAGTGAGTTTGGGCGGCAGTATGGAGGCGAAGGGAAGGGTTTGGGTGGGCTGAGCGAGCCAGAAGAAACCTCCAGCAAGGCAGAGGTGACGTTTGTTGAATCACATGCCTCCCCTGCCTTCCCCTTCCCTTCCCCTTCCCTTCCCCTTCCCTTCCTTTGCCGCACTGCCGCCCTTTCACCTTCTGCTGTTTGTTTGATGCGTGAAACTAAAGGACAAACATTGTCCTACGTACGTGTACCATTGCTTTGTACTTGTTATTAAGTAATGAAAGTGACTACCATGTCTGTGTGTGCGTGTATACAGAGAGATACGTATGATGCATGTATTAGAGTTAGTGAGCGAGGGAGTGGGTTGGTGCCCGCTCCAAGCCCACCAGCAGGTAGGGTGCCCAGTGCCAACTTGGACGTGGCGTTGGGCGTGTGTTGCTCCTCGTCCTGATCCCCCGTCGCTTCTCCGTTGCGTTGATTCACCAAAGGGCAAGTAAGGGCCACGCAATGCCCTTAATGGAAGGCTAGGAGGATCATGACCGTGTGCTGGGCTGTGCCTTGTGCCGGATGTCCCTGACGGAGGCCCTGTTCGTGCCTCATCACTAGAGTTACCCCCTGAGAGGCCTCCCTGCCTCCCGCTGATAGTGGATCATGTTTGTGGTTCTGTGACTCTTATGATGAGGAAAACGTTGTTTTCAGTGTTGTGAAACATGAGTTACACGAAATTGTGGAACTAAACGAACATTATTTACATTCGTATTATTGTGAAGTAGCCACAATTATTTGTCTTATTGGCCTAGAAAATGCTGTGCAATGGCTTTATCTGATGAGAGTCAAGTACAGATAACCCAAACGAAGGATTGTGATTATTTCCGTCAATACCTTTAAAACCAGGTGATAGATATTTACATAAGTTTTGGTATTACGTTAAAGAAGATGTCTTCAATCTTCAATCCAAACGAAAGACAAACGGTGACTGAAGTGTTATGAATTATTGTGATTAACTAACTTGACCATCTCCCGCCCTCACCCTGCCTTACCCTGCCTCACCCTGCCAGCAGGGTGGCACGAGACCTTCACGCTGCCACACTCAAGCCTGGGTTGCCACGTGTCTCGGGGAAAATAAACAAGCAAATGAGTGTTGATTAAGTCAGTGTAAATAAGTAGATGTACAGTAATCTTATCAGTCCATGTATGCGTAAATGTGTGTGAACAAAACGTGTGCACATTGTCACAAACATTTTAGAGTAAAGTGAATAGTGTTTGTAACGAGGCAGCTTTGTAGTGGCGTGAACTGTGCTAGTCCTGCCAGCGTAAGCCACACCACAACGAGGGGCTCCGTGTTTCGCGACGTGTGGATATCAGGGAGAATTGTGAAAATATTAGGAAAGCTTCAGAAATAGCAGCACCTTAGTGTCTGGCACAGTGCAAGGTGGAGCCTGTGTTGGCGTGACCTTGAGGCTCACACCCCACCCACCACACACCACCAGACACGTGTGGACGCTGGACCCACGCCCCGCATCGTCCCTCACATACCATACCCTCGTGCCATTACACACACACACTTACACACAACAGGAAGAAGCCAACGTTATTTTGCACTTAAAAGATTATGGTTGTCATTTGTAGTTATTCGTTCATAATAATACTTACGTGCACTCTGTTTCCCTGGAGATGCATCGTGTTGTCTTTATGACGCTTGTTGTGGAATTTCATGAATATATTTCCTTTAATTACCGGATGCGCCATAATCGTGCTTATGTGTTCCCTCTCTTTGTTGTTGTTACTATGCTAATATTTTTGTTTGTCAGTTTACTAAAGTTCTAAGGTTCTGAGAGTTAAGGTTCTGCTGAGACCTTTCGTTCAGCGCCTCGACTCTTTCATAAATCACACGTGCCATTTTATCTTCCATTTTATTATAATCTAAATAACTAACTCACTCGCCGACGAAGAATAAAAATCGGGAAAGACTCAAGTTCCTATGTTCCTACAACTTTCGTTCGGCATAAATTTTCGTTTACTGCATTGCGGGTCTCGTACACACTCGAGGGTGGCACTGGTCAGGAAACGAAGGTGTTGTGAGGTTGTACTAACTCACCCCGAGTACACTAGACCCGCGGGAACGAACGGAGCTATTCTGTTAACGAGTATTTTCCCGGCTCAGGGGAGTGTCGGGCAGGTACTGGGTGTGGTGGGGCCGAAGAGAGAGAGAGAGAGAGAGAGAGAGAGAGAGAGAGAGAGAGAGAGAGAGAGAGAGAGAGAGAGAGAGAGAGAGAGAGATTTCGTAGGAAGGATAAAAGAGGAATATGTGAGTGTGTATGCATTTCTTACGGATGCCTCGTAGCAGTAAGGCAAGTGGGATAGGGTTCTTTGGGAACGTTTTGGGAAAAGAGAAGAGTAAACATTATTGCTGCCATCCCCTCCTGTCTCCTTGCATACTTTCTCCTTCCTCTTCTTCCCCTAATCATTCTACTGGTGAGAAACGAGGCAGAAAAGTGGCTTCTTCCCGTGAATTGCTCCTCATAAGCATTCCAATACGTGGTAAGATATAAATATTGTGTTGGAAATAAATCCAAAGTAAATAGTGTTTTGAGCATCTCAGTGACCTTGAACACATGAAGGGGAATATATAAATCACGATCACCTGTGTTTTGCTTGATCACATTCATAGAAGTATCGTAAATAGTTTCCATTTTCTGTACAATGAAAAACGGGAGTAACACCATAACACTTATTAACGGGACACAAAACTTCAACGGGGTTTCCTCCAACAAAGAGTAAAATTATGAGACTTGAGTCAAACTTGCAATATAGATAAGCTAGTTTTTCCCCCAAAATTGGCAACAAGATAAGTTTTATATAGCAATCTTGAGGAGCGCGACGCCCCTGGAGTAGTCGTTGAGGCCCCGCCCCGCCCAGCCTCACGCCTCACTGCCTCATAACTTCCTGTCGCCACACTGAGGAGCTTCCTGGAATCAAGGGAAGGGGGCGGGGAGCAGAAGGCGGCACCTGCTTCTTTGTTTGCTTCCCGCCCTTCAAACACCACGATGAGCAAGAATTTACGTTAACTTATCTATATCCACCTATCTATCTATATCCATCTATCTAATATATCTATCTATCTCTCTATCTAGACGTCTTTCTATATCTCTCTCTGTCTATGTTGTATGAAGACTGAACTATTACTAAACTATCGGATACTTGTTATTGTTCATTTTCTTTTCCAAAACTTTGGTCCACTCTTCAGGGAGGCTGAGGCGCACCTTCTGGTACTCACATTTTCATGACGGGTGGCCGCCGAGGCTCACAGGAGTTGGCAAAACACTTGGAACTGCTAATTGGTCTGGCCAGTGCCTTGGAGGGTGGCGGCGTGGGTGTTAGTGTTGGCAGTGAGGTGGACGGCGGGAGGGTGCGACTGACGGATCAGGTTAAAACTGCAGGTTCACGCCGCGCTGGGCTCCTCAAGGACGTTTTTCCTTAACGGTTTATATTTGGTCGCTTTCTTGCATGTAGGAGGAAGCTGTGCGTGAAGGCTGGTGCAGGGCGTGTTGGGTGAAGGCGAGGGGAGGACGCCTGAGTTACGACACGAGTTTCAGTAGTTTCAGTAGAGTCGTGGGTGCAGTCCAGGAGATAAGTAATGTTTCGTGTCTGCATCCACTTGAATTAAAAGTCAGCCACTGCTTCTTATCATCCCAAGGAGTGGCACATCAAGTCCTCCTTATGTGAAGTACTGGTGTTTAGTTTCGTCCTTTGGTTCCCCGTAGAATGATTTACTGGCGTCGGTCTGGTATCTCTTCTGTGTAGTTTGATGCAAGTTTAGAAGCGGAAACACTGCTTTGTCATGAGTGTACGTAAGCATTCATCGTGTTTCTGAGGAGGGAATTGCAGTGTAGATCTAGTCGTTGAGCAATAATAACATTCACATATGTATGATAACTTCAAGCATCATATTTTAACGACATAAGATGAACACTAAAACATACAGTAAAGTAGACCATAATGTATGTAGGACGCAAACATTATTCTCCTTCCGTAACATAAACATTATCTTTTCCGTTCTTGCCTCTTCCTAACCGCTGCCACGATATAATTGGCGGGTCAGCAAATGATGTGTCTTGAACCTAACAGTAAAATAATCCCACCTTATCCCTTCCCTTAGGTTCCTTAACGTTTTTCTTACTAGAGCACAAATATTACTGTTGGCGCCCGAAACAGGAGTGTGAAGAGGATAGGACAGGCTACGTAAGGAAATATTTTAAGCATCAAATATATGAAGTAGAGAAGGGAAGCTCAAATCACATTCAATATAGGTTAAGGTGAAGGAGTAAGAGTGAGATGACATTAGAGTAAAGTTAATTGATTCTACGTGTTAGGAGTGAAGGGAAAGTGAGATACAGTTGTGCAGGAGACGTGAGGGGGAGGAGAGTTGAAAAATGAAACTGAGGAGAGGGAGAGAAACAGAGTGAGAAACAGAGAGAGGCACGTCCTATGAGATTGCAACACACGGTAAACAATAAATCCAAACACAGCGGCTGGCGGAAAGGATCTTGTTGGCTATTAGTGGCGGAGGAAACATGCAGGAAAATCTATATCACGTTGAGGAGGAGAAGAAAGCGGAAAAAAAGAAAGGGTAAGACGAAGGAAAAAAATAAAGAGAAGGAAGGAAAAGACAGGAGAAGGAATAAGAAAACGGAAGGAGAGGGGAGAAGAAAGGAGGAGAAGGAAAAGGGAAAAAGAAGGGAAGGAAGATGAAAGGGAGACTGATAGAAAAAAAAATGTGTGCACGGTGGAAAAGATGGTATGTTTAGGGAGGAAGGAAGGAAGGAAGGAAGGGAAGAGCGGGCGAGCAGGAACTAGATAGACGGTGTTGAAACAAATGAAAAAGATGACATCATAACTTTTCTGAAGCCAACTCAGATTATAAGCAGATAAAACATTCTGCAAACAGTATATATCATTTCTTATAAATACTTCAGTTCCTTGCACGGTACGCATATGTGACACTCTTAAGCGAAATGTAGTTTACTTTTCATACATAAGTAATTAAAAAGTCATAATGTGCGTCTTATGTATGTATTTATTAATGTGCTATCGATGCTGGTCTTGTGGGTGGGATGGAAGGGCGGGAGAGGTGAGGGGCGGGGGCGTGTCGGGAAGCTGCGTCAGCGTCACTCGTCCCGTCACTGACCAATGGTACAATTACTGAATGCAAATTGGGGTAGAAACGACTTGACGCCCCGCTGTCGTGTGGAGCTGTTACCATTTGTCTCGACTCTCCCTTTTTGTCTCAGGTCCATTTGTGTAAGGATTATTTAACACAAAAATGAACGACCCTCAGTGCTTCCTTGTTTTTTGTATAGCTAAGGGAGACTGACCAAGGGATACAGGACGAAGATGGTTGAAGAAAAAAAGTTAGTAAATGCGTTGCCATTAAACTTGAGTATCAAAACCTCCAAATATGGCGCTTCAGTTTAGTAGCAAGATGTCTTGATGCTCCTTTGTTCCTGTTTAAAGCTTAGTTGTAGAGAAAACGAAAAACAGGAATGCAGACTGGAAGAAGGATGGAATAAGAGAAGGACTGGAAAGTGTTCATAACCTTTGATGCTGAGGTTTAGGGTAACATCACGTCAGCAGACACAGAGCAGAAGTAACTAAGAAAATAACGCTGGAATATAGAAAGAGAAGCAACAATAAAGTAGACGATGAGAGAATGTAGTTAATCAAGGGAAGGTGAAGAGGCGGGTATCCTTGACTCTCCTGTTTGGAAGTGTTGTTGAAGTAATAAACATACATGGTGAACTCTACTCTATGTGTATATGAACGGACAAGGCTTTTAGAATATAGGGTCAGCGTCTGCATGGGGGAGAACAAATAATGGAAGTAATATTAAACTCATTACTTCACTGAAACTGATTGAGCTAGAGTTAAAGTGGAAGGGAAGTGGAAGGGTGGACTGAATCATATCTTAGTAATGGGTGGAGGGAATGAGTTTTGAAGACGGAAACCCACTAGCTTCATTCATTTACATTGAGAAATAAAAGCAAGAGTAGAAGTAAAGTTTTCTAAAGCAACTACTTGGGAATCATGTTATTTCTGTTAAGAGGCTCATCTGTCAGCTAACAGCCGTCGCCGCTTACAGAATCGATAGAGAGAGATGGTTGTCAGTGGGTGCAAAGGAACCTCCCTATTCACCAAAGTTTTAAAAGCTTTATACAAGTAGGAAATCAGAGTTATAGAACATCAATTTCAAGTGGTCACCTTTTAGGTTGAATATAACCAAAAAGGGAGGATAGATAATGATTGAGAAAAGCCAAACGTTTGACAAAGCACGATGTTAGCACGGAAGCACACTGTGATGACAATGGTTTAGACTGTGATGTTTGTGATCAATCAGAGGTTCAAGGTTATGGGTGGCATAGATCATCAAGAAAACCTATAAATTATATTTAATTCATGTAGGAGGCAGATGAGAGGAAGGTATCACTTTGAACGTATGTAAAGTCTGGTTGCCTCTCCGATGGGTATGCTCGCATGGCTATTTATATCCATGTTTTTTTTATATAGTTTTGATAATAATATATATGATTCGCTGTTATTGTTATTGAATGAAAAAAATTAACAAATTGTCTTCAGAAATTAGGTAACCAGTTCTCAGTGGTACAGTGTCAAAGCAGCGAGGTGATCAAAGAGGAAACTGCAAGGTCAGCGAGAAACGTCAGGCGTTTTGCTGCTCCCCTTTGGTTGTGAAACTTTGCTTTCAGAGCATAGACAGTATTGTTCTGCCCGACCCGTGAACATGAGGCAAGGACCCGCCACCATCGTGCAATAAAGTGGCAACAAAAATTAGGTTTGTGCCACCAGAGGCTGAGAATGAGAATGTCCAAGCATTTCTTCACCTCTTCGACGCTCTGAATTACTCCCTAGATGGAGTCATTAGTCGCTTGGGGTCTACACAAATATTTTAGGCTATAATTGAGGTTGACGTAAGTGCTGTTGTAGAAGTAGAGGCGACCCGTCACCCCAGATAGATGAGTCCCCGCCTCCCTGCCCTCCACCCGTGCCACTGCAACACCTGCGGCTTCAGAGTTACTGTTGGCCGGTAATGGTGGCGAGCCGCCCGCACCTGCCTCATTTGCCACGATGTATTGATCCCACCATCCGATGACTCCCGCAGTTAATGTCTCCAACAATACTTTTTACCATTCACTACCCATGGCTCGAGGTGTTGTTGTGGTGACATCGTGTGCCTCAGAGGGTGCATGAAAGCACGAAAGCATTTAACACAGTCGTTTTCAGTAAGTAAGTTAAAAATAAAAGGAGGGAAAGCTTCAGGCACGTGGAAAGGGACAGCGGCAGCGACTCACAGCTTGACTAGACATAAACACAAACAATGAAATGTCTCTGAGGAACACACTGCTTGTGTCAGAACTACCATTGAGCCAAGAATGAACACTGCATAAGTACGGAGTGTATGAAATGGGAAAGGATGTAGAGTATGAATGTGTTATGCATGCAGTACTGAGGGAGGGAGAGTGAGGATGCAGGGATGAAGGCGGGCAGTGTTAGAGAGTAAGTGCTGCTCCTGTGTTTATGTTTGGCTGCTAATTTTGGCGACTTGCACAATCGGCGGAAGAAGGGGCGGGGCTGAGGGACTTGCCCGCCACCTTCAGCAAGAACCTGGATACGTGCAGCGAGTGTTGTGAGAAGGTTATGTTACCGTGAGGGGTAGACAAGGGATATAACAGCTCCACTCACATGACTAAATGCTATAACTTGATACCAACGATTATATTGTTTTAATAAGGTTATTAAAGTGAAATTATGCTTGTCTGACAGCTAAATTGGTTGATATATAAAATATGCACATAATTTTGGTTTTAAAGTTTGTTGTTGCATGTAGAGGCATTCAGGAAAGAGTCTAGTAATGTTCGTGAATGCATCGAGGCTTCTTCACCTGCTTCTGTGTTGTGTGTTACTTGGTGTTGAGATGCGTGATGATGGGCAGGAAAGGGAATCTGATGCGTTACTTATAGAACACAAAACCATACCATAAAATACACCTACAATAAATAAAATATCTTTCCCACCTCCAAGCAGACAATACAACACAGCATCAAGACACACATCACAGCAGATAAGAGAACAATGCAGCACCACAGCACCACAATACCAGAACACGAGACACCAACATACTAACCAACACTTCACCCAAGGCAGCACATCATCCTCCTTAGTATTTTATTCACCCATACATCCTTTGATTACCTCATTCATCTCATATATAGTTGGTGGGAAATATATTGGTAGGAACAATATCATAATTTTTTTTTCCCACTCTTCATGACGGATGGGGCCGTGATGGTATCCGTGTCAGTGTGATGAAGAACGTCCTCGTGGTGACGGGGAGAGGCCGGGAGGGCGTGAAGGGAATCTGAGATCGTGGGGTTAGAAAAAAAAAAAAAGAGTTTCTTCTTATGACTTCTTATCAGACTGTGGGAGGTCCGGGGAGGGAGGAAAGGAAGGGGGTGTTGGCAGTGTGAAGGAGAACTGTGTGTGTGTGTGTGTGTGTGTGTGTGTGTGTGTGTGTGTGTGTGTGTGTGCGTGTGCGTGTGCGTGTGTGTGTATGTAGGAATAAAATTAACCGCACGTGAGTTTCCCGCATGTGCAGTTGCGCAATACCTTCGTTTTTTTTTATGTATAGAGAGAAAGAGAAAGAGGGTGAAGATGTACGCATATTTACGCACACACACACACACACACACACACACACACACACACACACACACACACACACACACACACACACACACACACACACACACACACACACACACACATATTGAGGTCATCACATTTTTCCTTGAGGCTGGGAGGCGAGTGTTGTGTTTTTTCCTTAGTGTGTTCGTCTGTGCGTTGCCGCGTGAGCCCTGCAAAGCACCACCCTTGTCTTGCCGCCTGAGAGGGTAAAGGGTTAATAAATAATAAAACATAGACTGCGGGAGGGTGCACTTGGAAGCCTGGGAGGACCTTGTGATGACTGAGTGTATGTATGGCTGAGGCAACGCTGGTGGTGTCCTACTTGTGTATTTTTTTGGTGGGTCTTCATGGCTTAAAATATGTCTTAGTATTCGTTGTTATTTTGTTATCTTGTTTACGTTATTTTCTTTATATTCTCTAAAAAATAACTCTGAATAATTTCTCGTATAAGGTCTTGTCTTATATGTTTCTCTTACTTTTTCGTTTTCTTTACTTCCATTTTTTTTTCTCTCTCTGTGTGCTGCCTTGTTAAGCTGATAGCGGCGGGGACTAAAACAATTACCCTTAATAAAAACCTAAAAAAAACATACATACCTTCAAGGAAATATTAAAAGAAATTCTACATGTGACTGATTAAAGAACATCAAACATTTAGAATCATCATTTTAATCCCGTCATTTAGCACAAGGCTGAAGGGCGGCGGCGGCTCTGTCAGGTAGCCTCGTGGTGGCTCCTGGCGGTGTGAGCAGCTAACGAGACGGCTTTTGAAAGGGTGAGGCGCCGACCGAGTAAACAGCGACCATTTGGGAAGACGTGTTAGCCATAGGAAGTGAAATATGGCTTAATTCCCCTTAGACCCATATTGAAGCTACTTATATAACGCTCCCAAAGACGCCAGAACGTAGATAAAAAGAATTTCGGGTGATGCTTACCAGAAAGTTGAAATTATTGTGTCATTAAGACCTTATACAGCAAAGGAGGAAAGTGAAGGAAAGTGCAAGACTAGAGATAAACGCATCAAAAGTGAATTAGTGAAAGAAAATAGTGTTCGTGACTCTACTGTTGAAAAGGATGAGAAAAGAGATCGAGTGAAACTTTAGTGTGATGGTCGTGATGATATTGAAACGCGGCCTGAACGTAAAAATGAACTGAAGCACCAGGTTACTGAGGGACAATGAATAACTTTGAAAATAAGTCAGGAAATGAAGCACAATGAAGCACATAAAACAGGAAAAAGATAAAGCAATAAAGAAAAAAAGGAAGCACAGGACACTGAAAATATTGAAAATGAGAAATAGAAGCAAGAAAAAAGTGATATTATTGGCTCGTCATCTCACATAACTCATGATGTAATAATTCCCTTTCAGATTTGATATAAAAAAAATCATATAAAAAATAGAACTGTGGCATTAATGGAACAATGCAGGAATTAAAGAACATTTATTTTGTTAGAAGAAGAAAACAACAACAGTGAATTTATGTGACATCAACGGAAGAGGAAGAAGAAGAAGAAGAGTGGGTAAGAGGCAGCAGGCGTCTCTTGTGTGGCGAGAGGAACACCTGAGAAGAAAAAAAGGTAAGAGGAACATTTCACTTTTTTAATCTTATTTGCTGTTTTGTCTTAATTTTCTGTCTTTGTGGGAGTGGTGTGTGTGTGTGTGTGTGTGTGTGTGTGTGTGTGTGTGTGTGTGTGTGTGTGTGTGTGTGTGTCTGTGTGTGTGTTACTGTCTATTTGTCTGTTTGTCTGTTTGTCTCCCTCTCTCTCTCTTTCTCACTCATCATCTCATATCTCTCTCTCTCTCTCTCTCTCTCTCTCTCTCTCTCTCTCTCTCTCTCTCTCTCTCTCTCTCTCTCTCTCTCTCTCTCTCTCTCTCTCTCTCTCTCTCTTTCTCTCTCTCTCTGTCTGTCTGTCCATTCGTTTATCTTTGTCTGTCTTATGTATGCCTGTTTGTATGTATGTACGTCTGTCTGTCTGTCTGTGCTTATTTGTCTGCCTGTGTGTCTGTTTGTCAGTCTGTATGTATGTATGTATGTATATCTGTATCATTCTGTCTGACTGTATGCATGTATGTAAATATGTATATATGTATGTATGTATGTATGTATGTATGTATGTATGTATGTGTGTGTGTGTCAATCTGTCTGACTGTATATGTTTGTCTGTCTCTATTTATCTCACTATCTATCTATATATCAATCTGTCTGTATGTCTGTGTCTGTGTTCGAGTTTTCTTGCTTCTCTTGTTTCTATTTGTCTTTATCTTTGTTTGTCTGTATGTTTGTCTGTCTGTCTGTCTGTCTGTCTGTCTGTCTGTCTGTCTATCTGTCTATCTGTCTGTCTGTCTATGTTTATCTGTCTATGTTGTCTGTCTGTTCTCTCTCTCTCTCTCTCTCTCTCTCTCTCTCTCTCTCTCTCTCTCTCTCTCTCTCTCTCTCTCTCTCTCTCTCTCTCTCTCTCTCTCTCTCTCACTTTCTCGCTTACTATATAACATGTACTTGCATTAATTCATGTCAGTTTCAAGTTCACCCGTGACATAATTATAATAGATTTACTCTCTTTATATTATGTGAATTATTATCTCATACGTAAATGTGTCGAGGAGGAGACTTAATGGCATTAGGTAGAGGCGTCACGTTAAGTATTAGATTATAAGATTTGTAAGTACGTCTTTCATTTATATTTTTTACCAGATCGTATATATTTTCGCTTTGTCTTTGATTTTTTTTAATTTTCTCGTCGTTTTTCACATTTCCCTTAATAGAAAAATAATAGATTCATTGATTAATAGATAGATAGATGAATAAACAAGTAAATACATTAATTAATAGTATTGAATATCGATATTTGTTTGTTTAATTTTTCTTTGTCATGTTCGGTTTTTTCTATTAATATGTGGCTTAGCAGCACCGTATAAAACATGAATTGTCGTGTAACAGGCATTGCGTTCAGTCAGATTTCAAAACAATGTTAATGACAGATGACCTAAATGTATCAGTAGTATAATTAAATAGTATGTCTAATGGTTATGCCGTACTAAAGCCACATACTAGTATATATACATTAATAATCTTCATAGGTCACATTAATGTTTGATAAGTGGAAGCTTCATACGATGAGTGAGTGTTAGTGAGGTGGGTCGTGCAGGCTGATGCTGCGGCGCCGGGATAAGAAATAATCATTGACTCTACACTGTCCTAAGGGAACGTCCTGTGGGAGTGTCAGGGACTCAAGCCTTGCCCTTTTGCTTCTCCAGAGACGCAAATGCTGGTCTTAAAAACTTGTTGGTATAATGAATGAATAACAGTTTTATTTCCTAATATATTTTAAGATTTAACAATTTAGTGGCATGAGTCTCACTCCTACGTGGCTGCACAGACCCACTCGTTGCCTCCCTGGCATGACAGATGGACCACTAATGTTTTTTTCCTCTGTACTGAGAACCCTCGGCACCTAATGGATTATCCTGTCAGTTTGTTATCTTTCCTCCTCGACATAATTACCTTCGAGACAAGTTGAAGCAAAATTACCATACGTTGTTCTGCCTCATAGTGTTCTGGTGTTGTAGAGTTACTCAAACAATTACAACGTCGGCCATGTTCATTTCTATCATGTTGCCTCTTATTTCAGCGTCAGGGCGTGTTGCCTCCCAAGAGATCCATGTACAGTTGCTGCACTGATCATCCTGTTGGACCTCAAGACCTACGCATGTAAGGCCTCGACCTGGGTGGGCGAGGCGACCAATCCCACCGAAGCCGCATGTGAAGTCGGAATAGGTGTGGGTGAGCAGGTGATAGCGTTCTTGTGGTGTCAACTGATTAACTTCGTAATGATGCCGTGATGCTTAGCGGCAGGTGGTGCGCGACCTCGCCTGCCCCCTGCTGCCGCTGCCTCCTGCACCCCGCCGCCCCTCCCGACCTCTGACGATGCGATCGACTCCGCGGACGGGTAGGGGCGGCGGCGCCTTGGCCTCGTCCATCAGCAGAAGTACTTCAAGCTCCAAGTGACTAGGACTGGGGACGTCCCGACGTGGGGGGCGCGACCCCCTTACCGCCGGGGGCCGCGCCTCTGGCCGTTATGTGCGGGGGTGTCTCCGCGTGGTGCAGGTGAGCGCGCGTTACCTCATCTCCGCTAGCCGCGCTCCAACCACCATCATGAGGTCGAGAAAGAAGGAGGGGGGTACCCTCAAACCCGCCCGCAAGCAAGATAAGCGGTCTAGCCGAGGTGTTATGTTCGAGAATGAAGAGTTGCGCATGCGTACGATCGAAATAAACGCCGAAGTGGATCGTGGTCAGTCTGATTTGCGAAAGTTGAAGAGAGAAAATGAAACATTGAAACAACAAGTGTGGACGCTACGTGACGAGTACGACAAATTAGAAAATTTTGTAAAAAAGATGGATGGAGAAAGTGACGATGATGATGACGACGACGACGACGATGACGATGACGACGACGAAGACGACGACGACGACGATGACGACGATGACGACGACGAACTAGAGAAGCGCTTCCGCCCATCAAAAATCGATGAAGAAGACGAAGATGAAGCAAATGTAGAAACTGATAATCTAGAAAACTTACAGAAAGTGTATAGTGGTAAAATGCGGAGTGTAGAGTATACAATGCGTCAGGCGGCCTCCTTGGACAGCGGTGGGCCGTCTGCCGGCTGCAGCCAGGCTCAGTGCCCCGGAGGCAGCGTTGGAGCCTCGTGCTCTGGCCCAGTAGACGATCTGGCTGAGCCGGGATCAGTGAGGGTTTGCGTGTCTAGTGACAACCCGTCTTACGTAGGAGTGGGGGACGAAAACTCTGCGCCGCCGGCAGAGCCTCTGCAGCCCTTGAGTAGTGAAAATTTTTTATCTCAAACTGATCACTTTAATTTAGACCAACTTCTTGACTTTGCGTCTTCATTCCATTACGACAGAAAGCGACATCTGGCAGAGGAGCCGCATCCC
Source organism: Metacarcinus magister (assembly GCA_029783475.1). Lineage (NCBI taxonomy): Eukaryota > Metazoa > Arthropoda > Malacostraca > Decapoda > Cancridae > Metacarcinus > Metacarcinus magister. The sequence continues at coordinate 7,597,646 of JAPQNM010000008.1, forward strand.
ATGGCCCTTCCCTCAGAGGAGCGGCCACCTTCTCCTCAGAGGGAGGCAGCGGGTCCTGCTGAACCGGGTTTCTCCACCGTCAGGCGTCGCTCTGCCACCGTTATAGAAAAACTTAAAAGCGGCTCAAACTCTGGTGCGTTAGTGAAGGAAGTGAAACAGTTATCGCTCTGTAACGATGACGCCACGACCTCTGCTTCCGTGCCAATAAGTGATGCCCCTGAAGCGACGCGCACCACGACCGTCAACTATACTCACTCTTCCTACTTCTTCTCCGGCCCGCTGGACGGCAGCCGCAGTCAGTCCCTTGGTGCCGGTCTCAACTCAACCGCCAATGTTACCTGTACTCCCAGCAGCCCCGCAGGTCCGCTCTTCGCCTCTAGCAGTGCTTCCAACATCGGGACCTCCTCCTCGCTGGAGACAGGGCTGCCCTTCGTCTCCGTCTACAACCCTCGCATGTCCCTGGTGCGTCTAAACAGCATTGAGCCAAACACTATAATGGTTTCGATGGCTGAGATGCCTCAGCTATGGGACATTACGACTCAAGAGATCATAGACGAACTGGAGCAGCAGGCTGAGGGAACACTACTGTCCATTCGTGGCGTGAGAGTGGTGGGACGCGCAGCCTACATCAGCTTAGGTCGTCGTGACGCCCTGCAGCAGTTGCTGACTCATGGCCTCACGGTGCGAGGTGGGAAGGTGCCTCTCATTGACATAACGCGGGAGTCCATCGTTCTGGCTCTCACCGGTGTCCCTCACTACATAGCTGATGCCACTCTTGTTATTCTCCTTTCAGCTTTTGGCGTAATAATTGGAGAGTTGGAGCGTCGATTTTATAAAGGAGTGGATACCGGCGAGCGTTTCGTGCGAATGAAGATCAAGAAGCACGTAAAGTTACCCAAGTATGTGACTGTGGGAGGATGTCGCATCGTACTAACAGTCCATGGTCGCGACGCCCCCGCACAGTTACATGTACCTGAGTGGGGCACTAAAACGTCCAGCGCCAAAACCCCGCAACCCACCTCCCACGCCAGCCACACCCCCCACACCTCTGATGCGCCCCACACTGACCTCACTACCCCTGTTTCTCCTGACTCGGGCCAGTGTTCGGAGCCATCTTCTAGTGATAAATCTTGCGAACGTGTGGAAAGTCGGGAAGCGGCGGCGAGAACTGAAGGGAACCCACAAACTGATAATCGTCTTACTGCTAAAACCTCCTCAAAAACTTTCTCTAGCAGGTGCATAGTGAACCTTAAGTTGCCAGAGAGACCAGTCCCCAACAACCCTATACCAAGGTCACGTGAAGGCTCCATCCCTCGAGACGTGGGTCCAGGCTCAGGTGGAGGCGGCCTTGCTGTCAGCACGGGGACTCCAGCCACTCCACTGGCGGCGGGGCACTTGCTGCGAGCGGGGTCTTTGTATCGAGGCACCGGCCCCCCTTCCCAAACGAGCACTGTCAGCAGCTCCCCCGCCAATAGTAGGAGACACTCCCGCGTGGGTCTGATAGATCCTCGCGCACCAGAGACCTCAAGGCCTCGACCCAATTCTGTAGTGTTCGATGAGCAGCCCCGCGAAGCTCCAACGCCACCACGAGCACTGCTAACGCCACAGTTCCCTCATAGCCACGGACACGGACCCCCAATCTCCATTAGCCCCATACCCTTAGCCAACGGCATCTTGAGGAAAGCGTCCGGGTCGGAACAGGAAGCTCTTCTTCCGACAAGCCATAAACATACCGCATCTATAAGAAACAGACTGAAGATAGGTCGCAGTATGTCTTATGATGCTGGGAAGCAGAAAATTGCTGCAGATAAGGAGAAGAAGAAATTGAGTAAGATGGAGAGCATCAGTGAGAACACTATTAATGATGACGTCAGTGACATCACGCCCCTGGGCGCCGGTGCTCGCAGAGACTCCGAGAAGAGTTCGGTCAGTGCCAACAGTAAAAGTAGTAGCAATGCCAACAAAAAGAAGGAACCGGCTATAGACCTGCCGTGGTGTGGTTGTTGGGGCAACGGTTGTTTTTAGCGTGTAGATCACTCACTGGTACCAGTTCCATCCTTTGTATTTATCGTTATTTTTTTCTAGTCGATAATTCTTGTCCCAGACGTTACTTAGTCTTCATCCAGTAGTGACTTAGTGTTGGACAGCGATCAGAAACACACGTCTCGGCTGACTCGTTGTATATATCATGTTACTTAAATCATGGCCACATTATCTATATTATTTTCCACTGTCAATCAAAAGGTAGCAACCATTCATAACGATGACCCACGCTGATTACTAATACCATAAATATCCTGTACAGACGTAAATATGCCATAATGAACCTCCTTCCCGGCCACCAGCAGTCTGGCGGTGCAGTGGGCAGACAGCCGCACTGAACTGATGAGTCAGTCACCTGCAATGCTCCATCAGGGCTCCAGTCATGCCAGTCGCCACACATTGACAAAATTGATATTTTTTCTAAAACTACCGAGTCTCTTAATGATGAATTATTTCCCTTAATTGTTTAATAAAATACACACATATTCCATGAGTACAAATCCGTGGCTGAGCATTCTCTGTGGGTCAGCAGAATGATTGGTTGTGTCCACCATTGTATTTTTATGAGCATATCAGGGGCAAGGCCTCGCCCCTGCACCCGGCACCACCTCGGCCCTCTCGTTCTGTTGCTGCAGTACAAAAG
>JAPQNM010000008.1:7605331-7610331 GCA_029783475.1 Metacarcinus magister
GTAAGTTTATGATTAAGTTTCACCGCAAGACCTATACCACCGTCTCCTCTGCCTCGCGTTCCGCCGCTGAGTGAAACGGACGGAAGGAAGGAAGGAAGGAAGGACGGGGTGATTCTCTGCACTGCCCTCGATGTGTGTCTACGTGTTGGCTGTCGTGCGTAAGCTGGGGATTCTTGTCTCACTGACTTGCTCTCGCCTCCCGCCACACCTGTTCGTACTGACACACGCACACACACACACACATACACACACATATACATACGCACACACACATATACACACGCACATACACACATACACACACTAAATGAGTCATGTACTTGAACCAATGGACTTACACATCAGACAGATCAACACAACAAATCTTACATACTTTTTTTCTTTATATGTTCTTACAGCGTAGACGTAGAACTTATATAGTGAATTCTTTGTGTAGTGATAAACTCTGTAACCACAACTAATGAATAGCTAAATATCGCGCATTTTTACATGAGTCGCATCACACAGGAATTTTTCAACTTAATAAATGAAACGAGAAAAATAAACTATCTATTTCCTGGTTCTCTTTCAAGGAATTTTTTCGGCTCAATTGACTGCCACTTCATGCCTTTGATCCCTTCAGAAGCCTTCGCCGCCCCGTCCTTCCCTTCCTTTCACTCCCCGTCGCTCCTCCCTCCCTCCGCATCCCTTTTGCTTCCCCATCATCTTCCTGTTTACGGATCAACAGGTGACGCTCGACCCCTAACCTTCATTTGTTTATATACATTTTTGCCTCACATGCTTATTTGGCCTCCTGGTAGTAATTCCTGGGGACCACCTGTTTATTTGTCCTCTTCTCCGGCAGTTACTCAGCCATCCTCGTGAGTGGCGGTGACTGCACGGCTATTTGAGGGACACTGGTTTGGTTCCCAGTCCCCTGCAGCTGAGGCAGAAGGAGCCAGCCTTTCCCTCACTGCCCCCCCCCCCCTCCCCCGAAGCCCCTGCAGAGGACGCAAGTGGATCTATTCCTCCTCCCACTCGGTTTAATTTGATATCCTTCACTGCGTCCTTCATTGATTTTCCTTTTCTTTTTTGTATTTTCACCTGATGAATCCAGTTTATTTATTGTTCTTGGTTTCTTTTGATTGTTGTGGTTGTGGTGGTGGTGGTAATGATAGTTGTTCAGCCTTATTTTCTCAGTATTTGTTGTACATGTAATATTCATGCGTGTGTGTAAAAGGAACCAGCAAATTAATACACACACATTCGATCTGCTCACTTTTCTCTTCCATTGAAATATGATTACAGGAATCTTGACTTATTCAGACGTGCGCTGAGTCAGGTTTCTCGACTGACTGAAGGGAGAAGGTAAACGGAGCTACAAGGCATTATCTTATTTCTTCATTCCATTTGTTAATTGACAGGAAAGAAAACGAGAAAGCTATTTATCCATTTAATCATCAATATCTCCCTTTGTCCTGCAGCATTTATTATATGTGTGACAATATTATAAAGCAATTTGAATAGTGACGAAATTACAGAATTGGGCAATGAATGAATGTATGACTAAAACGGAAAGATATTAAATTCCCTCTGGCATTTTTTTTCATCCGCTTTACATTAAAAAAAATCGAGCCTTGAGCATAAAATAGGAGGTGATATACAATTCCTGGAAGGTCCTGGACTTTCACGCAAGACATTTTTACGATATATTCGGTTTCCTTGCGTGGCGTTGGCTGCAGCAGAGAGAGAGAGAGAGAGAGAGAGAGAGAGAGAGAGAGAGAGAGAGAGAGAGAGAGAGAGAGAGAGAGAGAGAGAGAGAGAGAGAGAGAGAGAGAGAGAGAGAGAGAGAGAGAGAGAGAGAGAGAGAGAGAGAGAGAACCCCACACAGACATACACGCACACACATAACTTCTCTCTTTCTCTCTCTCTTTTTTCCTCTCTCTCTCTCTCATTCTCTCTCTACTTCTCATGCAACAGACACACACACACACACACACACACGCACCCTTGAGTCTCCAGTCACTTTCATCCTTTCTTCCGTGTCAAAGGCTGAGTATCTACACCTCTCTTTCATTTTTTTTTCCCGTAGTCAGAGTTTTTAGTTAAGTGTGTTTCCCTCCCTCGTTTTACATACAGGTCTTCTTCCCCTTGACTGTAAATTTGGCAACACTATTACATCATCATCAACATCATCATCATCATCATCACCACCACTAAAAAAGTCTCCGTCGCTTTTCCCATGACTTCGTTACTATTTTATCCATTTATTTATACGTCAAAAAAAAAATCCTTGGTAGATGTGTTGAGAAATTTGTAGGAAACACGACTCATTGTAAAGATATCAGTGAGGGGAAAGGTAAGGGGAAGGAAAGTGATGTGGCAACGTAGTGTAAGGGGAGGGACGGAGCAGGTGGGTAAGGGAGGCAGGCAAGGCGAGGTAGGGGAGAGGAGTGAGGAGAGGGGGAAACGAGGGTGTATTGAGAGGGGTGAGGGGAGAGGGAGGGGAAAGAGCGGATGCTGCATGGATGATCCTCACCTCAGCTTCCGCCACAACCAAAAGCTTTTATCCCGTGCAGATGTTTGGTTGTGAACGTGTGTGTGTGTGTGTGTGTGTGTGTGTGTGTGTGTGTGTGTGTGTGTGTGTGTGTGTGTGTGTGTGTGTGTGTGTTATAGAGTCAGTGGGTGTGAGAGAGAGAGAGAGAGAGAGAGAGAGAGAGAGAGAGAGAGAGAGAGAGAGAGAGAGAGAGAGAGAGAGAGAGAGAGAGAGAGAGAGAGAGAGAGAGAGAGAGAGAGAGAGAGAAAAAAAAAAGAGGGGTGAAAGGTAGCCAGTGTTACCCCTCCTGCTCACTCCTCATCTTCCTGGGTTTGGGCCACGCGAGGGTCGTAACAACACCCTCGCTCACTTTTCCCCTCACTTTTCCCCTCACTTTTCCCCTCACTTTTCCCCTCACTCTCTCTCAGCTCTGGACTCCCGCATCCCCTGATCACTTGTCTCTTGTGGAGGTCATGGCTTGGCTTTCACACATTTGTATCTTGGAGAGAGAGAGAGAGAGAGAGAGAGAGAGAGAGAGAGAGAGAGAGAGAGAGAGAGAGAGAGAGAGAGAGAGAGAGAGAGAGTTTGGAAATAGTTACGTCACTAAATAAATATTGATATACTGATGTAGATTTGTGTTACTTTCAAAACTCTCTCTCTCTCTCTCTCTCTCTCTCTCTCTCTCTCTCTCTCTCTCTCTCTCTCTCTCTCTCTCTCTCTCTCTCTCTCTCTCTCTCTTACATAATACTCATACTAATCCATCATTCACTTAAGACAGTCTTGTTCAGGTCGCAGCAAGAATAGGTTAACTCAAGCTTACTATAGTTAATCATACAATCATCTTTAGTCCAATATTTTCCCGTCTTTCGTCTTACCTCATTCTCTGTCTTCATTATTCTCTTTCTTTCCCTAACGAACATATTTCTACCACCTATTTCCCGCCCTGACACACACACACACACACACACACACACACACACACACACACACACACACACACACACACACACACACACACACACACACACAAGACCACTGTCACTAACTATATACTTGTTTCCCTTTCTCTTACTCCTTCCTTCCAGTATTATCTTTTTTCTTCCCTCATCAAGTGATTTCCTATGATCAACGCTATGACTTTTTGCTCTAATTCTTTACCATATGTTTAGTCTCTTTTCTTAGTCTTTTCTCTTCCTTTTTTATTGGTCTTTTCTATTACACAGGTGGAGGTAATGTGTCCTTTGTAGCTGCTTTAGTAGAGGCAACACTTAGTCATCTTTAATAAACCTTCATTTTATAACGTAGATTTTTTTCTTAATGATCTTAATCCTCTATGCTCGTTTTCTTCCGTCCCTTCATCTTCCTCCTTCAGTCTTAATCCCTTTGGAACTCTCTCTTACTCTCTATTCCATTTTTCTGACATCAGCGAGTATTGATTCCCAGTAAACAAGAACTTTTCCCGTCAACGTAGAGAGTAGAACGCGCCCGTGCCCTCCCCCGCCACGCCCGTACTCACCGCCTCCTGCCGTACTGACAAACAAATACACACACACCAGAAAAAATGAAAGACAACTTCATGTGACGTAAATGTTTATGCCCACGCTTCCCGCAAGGGTTTTTTCTTGGTAATTAGTGAGACAAACGTGTTCGTGATGGCGGTAGAACGTGATCCTGTCTCAGTGTGTCGTTCATCCTGGTCTCCCTTGGGTTGCAGTAGACTCGTGTGTTTTGAGGTGGACTGAGACAAAGCAAGTTTTTTTTTTGTTCTGTAAACGTCACACTCCTATACTTATTCTACGTCTGAAAATGTATTGATATGTAACTCCTTTGCAGAGATTATAAGCTTTGGTATGCGATGGAAGAATTATTTTTGCTTAATGGAACAAATGAACATCGTACATACAAGGATATCATTTCACATTTCTCGACATTAACTCTGGTGGATAATGAGTGTGGGTTTATTTTATTCCTGTCTCTCCTTTGATAATTATATACTTAATTAATATACAGGCATTCATTAGCGTTGTATTTCACATAATTTTAATTTTTTATCGTGTGGTTCTTATTGTGGTATTTTCAGCGGGAAATAATAGTCTCATTGTTTTTACTGAATATTTATGAAAATTATATATATAACAATTTACTTCCTGAATACAGTATAGGCAGTGTGACGGCTTACCCTTCATGAATACCTACACACCCACGGGGATTTATAGCTAATTGTTAAATTGGCAAAACATTTTAAAATCATGTAGGGGTTATCTATCAACTTATTGACACACACACACCCACACACACACACACACACACACACACACACACACACACACACACACACACACACACACACACACAGAAACAGAAAGAGAGAGAGAGAGAGAGAGAGAGAGAGAGAGAGAGAGAGAGAGAGAGAGAGAGAGAGAGAGAGAGAGAGAGAGAGAGAATGTGTGTGTGTTTCCCTCCCATTTTAACAGCGATCATTACT
>JAPQNM010000008.1:7612831-7635331 GCA_029783475.1 Metacarcinus magister
AAGAAAAAACACCACACACAATACACCAGATCGAGTCTCGTAGGATACACCACCACCACCACCCCACCACCACCACCACCACCACCACCACCACCACCACCACCACCACCACCACCACCACCACCACCACCACCACTCCCCTGCCGACCTCACTGAATTCAGGGCGGCGCTTCCCGTCTCTCACTATCTACTTTATTGTACGAAATATCCGCAGCGAGGCCGAGCAGCGTGGTGAGATGGGATGAGGGTGAGGCCACGCCGCTGCTGCTGCTGGGTGGTGAGGGTTCACGATAGTTTGAAGGGAAGACTAGAAGGAGGAGGAGGAGGAGGATAGGGATGCGAACGTCTTTAGAAGAGGAAGAAGAACAAAGTCAAATCTCTTCTCCATTTAAATACAAATCATAAAACTATTATTTTTTTCTGTCTTTCATCTTTAATTACATAAACTTGTGAAATCGGTAATTACAGAACGAGGAACTCAAAATTTGCATATTCATGACTCAAAAAGGTTGATTCTAAGGCTGTCAGATGACCCCCCAACCCCCCCTCCCCCCCACACGGAGGCTAAGTAAGTAAAACATGGCAGTGGAAACAAACGAAAGTTCATCTTGGGTCTAAACGTTGAGTTACACTTAGTTCTTTTTTTTCCATCTAAATGCCACCAAGAAAAGTAGTAATATATAACAATAATCACTATTCCCACTACAAATACTACTATTACTCTTACTACTACTACTATAACTACTATTGACATTGCTCCACAGCCATAAGAAACGCTACGATTAGGGAAGTCTATCTAACACCAGTCTACACAATTTATCTAACACCAATCTACTAAATTTATCTAACACCAATCTACCAAATTTATATAACACCAGTCTACAAAGTCTCCACGTGGCCTCAGGAAGGATTCATTGGCCTAGAGGAGACACACAGCCTATATAAAGGGCGGGACTTATCTTCGCTGAGACTCTTTGTGTTATGAATAATGTAAATTGAGCCCCACGTCTCTCCCTGTTATGTATATTTGCTCTGCGGTAATCTGTATGTCTTAGTGAATCCAGGTCTTGTATGGAGTGTGTGAAGTTGTAAGATGTGGATATGGTATTGTTGATGCTTTGTCTTATAGATTTGTAGTATGTGTGTGGAGGAAGAGGTTGTAAAATGTTGGATTTGAGAGAGAGAAAAAAAATGGAGGAAGAGAGAAAGAGAGAGAAAAAAGAGATGATTGATTTTTCTGTATGTTAATGAAAATTATGATATGAATATAAGATAAGAAAAGATTGACACATTAGTAAAGAAACAGAAGATGGAAAAACAGTCAGTGGTTGAGTTTTTTTAGGGAACAAAAGGGAAAAGGAAAAAAATATTAGGATCTGATAGTCATGATTCCGGATAAGGTCAGCTTTATATATGTTTTTTTTACATACGTTTTGCATTCATTTGCTTCACATCTACCAGACCATTTCATCTTTCCTTCCTTTCTTCTTTCCTTCCTTCCTTCCTTCCTTCCTTCCTTCCTTCCTTCCTTCCTTCCTTCCTTCCTTCCTTCCTTCCTCCCTTCTTTCATACGTTATTCTCATTTTTACCCTCATCTAACCTACTTTCCATTATTTTCGTTTTTCCTTTCGTTAATTGTAAGTTTCTTTTCATTTCAATCTCTACTCCATGTAATCTCTTCCACTTTTTATTCATCCTCTTTACTTTGAACCCTCGTCCTTTAACCTTATTTTTTCTACCATTCCTTATGATCCTTTTTTTCTCTTCAAGTCTCGTTCACCTTCTGACCCAATTTCACCCTTGATTTGGACTTAGAGGTATTTTCTTTCACCCTTATTTATTTTCCATCTGATTTGTCTTGCGCCTCACGACCTTGGAAGAGAGGCATCTTAAGATAATGTTGTTGTAGCCCATGCCAGGTTAATACATGTGAAGCTTCTTAGTGAGTCAGTCTCTTAAGATGGAAACAGTATTATTTTAACCACGACTGTTAGGTAAAGGGAAAGAGAAAAGTGACACGTACTGTAGCATCTATCTCTATCTTTATCTTCTTTTTCTCTCTTTTTTTTCTTTCTCTCTCTCTCTCTTGACTAGGATAAAGTGACTCAACACTGACCAAGACAAGATAATGACTATATCTGTCTGTGCTCAACTGGCAACACCTGCACACCTGCCCATACAACCTGCACCTGCCGCCTCTTCCCCCTTGGTCACCACTTCCTTGAGGCTTACGATGCTCAGTGAGACTCGACTTACTCATGTTACAGAAACTTAAGAAAAAAAAGTAAAGTCTCGTAAAGTAAGGAAATAGTAATGTTGTTTGTTAAAGCTTCATCAGTAAGGGATCAATACAGTGTTATTAGAATACATAAGAACATAATTCCTGTTGCAGAAATCTAAAAAAATGGAATTAAAGTCTCGTAAATAAGGAAATGGTAGTAATTTTTCTTAAAGTTTCATCATTAAAGGAATCAGTTTAGTTTTATTGGAATACATAAACAAGGATCCGTCACTAAACTTGCAGCAATTATGATTGGTAAATTAAAGTGGAGGCAAGGCGGCGTGTTCTTAAGGCGGGTGCAGCCTCCCTTGCCTCTTATTTGATCATCACTCAGCTCCCATTCCTTCCTGATTGGCTTTGTCGCTGCTTGATTTAATTGATTGTTACCGACGCGACTCTGACCCTCGGAGTGTGTGTGTGTGTGTGTGTGTGGGTGTGTGTGTGTGTGTGTGTGTGTGTGTGTGTGTGTGGGTGTGTGTGGGTGTGGGTGTATGTGTATAAGAGAATAAAAACTTAAACGAAACAGTAGAATCATAATGTTGATATTTTTTTTATGCATAACAAGAATAACCGTATTTACTGATATCCTGAAGAACAGTGTCACAACTATTAAGTCGAAGGTGAACACAACACGCCAGGACGAGGAGCTTCACGTCACCAGTCGGACTCCCAACGATCCAGGCAGCGAGTTGAGGGGTCACTATGGCGTCTTCAGGAGTGAGTTAGTTATAAGTTGTAGTCGTGGCAGTAGAAAGTCATGCCACGCCCACTCATACCACATGTTACACTATACTAACAAAAAGAAAAGAGTATCACACATAAAATTTACTTAGACATATACATGGGAAGAGAAAAAAATAAAATAAAGACGATGTGGGTGTAGGGACGAAAGTAAGTAAATCAGAGTGAGACAACCCTGCTCCTCCTATCTCATCCATCTCACCCATTCCACCCGCCGTACCCAGATCCATTACTTCCTCCTAACCCTACACATCACACCAGCACCCACAGACTGTCTTACGAGCGTACCCAGCGTGAAACTCTTAACAATCCCACAGCCTGATCCATTATCTCTAGGTCACAGCCTCTATAAACCCCAGTCTTTCTGTACACTAAGAGCAGCATCTCCTCAGTCTTCCACAAGTTGTCTTAGTCCAGAGAAGTGTTGCAGCTGTTACCTCCAAGACCCAGCCTCCAGTGTAAGGTTTCTGCACCTGTCTTCCTTTGTTCAGTAGACAGGAATCACGACTCAGCACGAAGGATGATTTTTGAGGCAAGCGAACCGTTCTGCTTTCTTTTCAACCTTTCTTTTGAGTTGCACTAAAATTACGTCAGAGTTGGAAGAGTGTTTTAAAGGTAGACTTTTTTCGTAGTGAAGATAATAGTATTGTCGTGCACACACATGTACACGCACACACACACACACACACACACACACACACACACACACACACACACACACACACACACACACACACACACACACACACACACACACACACCCACACACACACACACCTGACACCTGGCTTATCCCCTGACCCACCTTGAACTCCGCCCGGACCCGGTCAAGGTGGGAAGAGGTCAGTAAACGCACAGCCACGCTCGCATACAGACGCACAGACAACACGGCCGCTTCCGCCACCCTGTGTACGTATGTGTGGCTGAACTCCAAATAAATCACCACAACGTTCATATTGCACCTGTTTATCCTCCAGCAAAAGCTCCACAGTATCAATATATTTTTTTTTTAGTATTTGTAGTGTTTATTATTGTTTTGTTGTTATTGTAAGGAAAGTGGTGTGATATTTTATTGTGGGAATATCAGAAAGAATGAAAAATTTCCGTATCCCAGAATTCACCGTTTTTAGGTTTACTCTTTATTTTGCTAATCAATGGATTTATTTTGTACGTAAGTTATTTTTTAATGTATACTTAATTTTTCCATAGGTCTTTTGTTTTCTCAGATTTCGCTTTTATTATCATTATTGTGTGTACCTTTTTGTTATGAAGAACCTCGTGGCCTTGGGTGTGTAGCCATAAAGGTGAACACCAGGAGGCACAGGTAGCCGGACAGGTGAGTCAGGTGTGTAGTAAGTCGAAAAACAATCCAAACTTTTCCTATTTTATTGGATGGTTTTCTTGTTTCTATTGTTAAGGGAAAAGAACTTCAAGCAGATTTTTTTTTAACCTTAATGAAAGTCAGATTAAATTCATTATAATACTTTTTTAGAACTTGAATAAGGAAAGACTCACACGTCATACTTTTATCCTGGAAGCCTCAGGAAAACGGCCGAGTCGAGGCACAAAGAAGGTAATATTTAATGTAGCAAAAACGAAGTGACCATTTGTTTCAAACTTTTCTTTCTGCTTGGCTTTTGTGTTGAACAATGGCTGAGTTGTGACTGTTCTCTTGCAGGTAAATGGTGCAGCGTGTCCAGAAAGAGGAGGGGACCAGGGTGCGTGCGTGTGTGTGTGTTGGTGTGTTGGTGTGCTGGCGTGGCATCTAATGAAAGGTAATGTAATAAGTGTGTCCAGTATACTACCTTTACACTTTATTACCACAGGAAACAAAGTGTAAACTGCAGACCCAAGGTAGTTAGTTACCTTGTGAGGCTAAAATCTTCTGGACGTACCATTGTTGTAGAGTGAAGCGATCTTAACTTTTATTTACATATTTCATTAACATATTTACTTATATTTTTTCTTTACTTGAGGATGTTTTCTTGCGTCAAGCTGAAGACAGTGATGGCAGGGGCGGGAAGCTGGCAGGGGATGCGGTGCTAGCCTTGCCCGGCGTAGTATTTCATCCTCAGCAGTTACAGGGTCCACGACTTTGGAGAATATTATTTCTAGTCCTCCGCGCACTTCACTTAATCTCTTTTAGACAAAGTTTTAAGATCCGCGCCTCGCACCCCACAATTAGGCGGCCATCTTGCCTCGCCCGCTAGGCCCAAGCTTTGTGGGTTCAGAGGAAACTCGGCACCGATGAAATTTACACTTGCCGCCCACCGCCCACCGCCCACCGCCCGCTGGCCGCCCATCGCCTCCGCTGTACCCTCACTCCCGCCCACTTACCATCCACAGCCTCCTCTTCCTCTTCATGACCATTCACCACCCTTTGCCTGCTCTTTCCTCTTCCTCCTGCCCACTTTTTTTCCCTAAAGCCCCCAGTCCATCATGCACGCTCCCATTCCCTGCCTGTTTTTCATTTTTTTTTTTAGCCTTGCACCCCCAGTTCTTCATGCACGCCCTCACTCACTGCGTCACGCCCACTCTTTTTCTGTCCCTCACGCTTATATCCCCTCACGTACGCACGCAATAAGATCGTTTCCCACGCTGAAATGGGTCTTAATTACCTTTTCCTCCTTGGGTATCGTTAAGGACTCTTGGTTAACTATTTGTGTTTGTCGAGACGCAGTTCTGAGCTAAAGTTTGACGAGAAAATGTACCGAGTTCAGGAGCAGCGCTTGTGTTGGGGAGCCTCGACGGTTCTCCCTCGAAAACACAAGTTACTATTGATTTAAAAACCTTGAGAGTCGGCGTGAAGTGTGGCCTGTCGACGACTTCTGGTAAATAAGTCTTGTGTTAATTTTTTCATTGTATTTTTTTTTTCTTCTAAAGGTCGGCAGTGTATGAATTTATGCGCTGTAATGTTAACTGAAGCGGCAGGTGTATTTGTGTGTGTGTGTGTGTGTGTGTGTGTGTGTGTGTGTGTGTGTGTGTGTGTGTGTGTGTGTGTGTGTGTGTGTGTTTATGTGTGTGTATTGGCCTCAGCATGAACGGAACCAGTAACAAACTTGGTCGCCTAGTATTTTCTAACCTCCTTTGCCATTCGTTATAAGTTGATAGGTTAGGTCAGTGACGTCAACAAAGAACAATTCAATACTTACTTAAACCTGAATCAGTGAGTGTTACTATTTTTTCTATTGATTAAGACACAAATTTCACACCAGTACACTTTCTAGCTTTACAACCTTGCGTATGAACAATATAAAAAACGTCCTTCAACACACTGTAATACTTGCCCTTCATGGTAACACTTTTTTTCTGAATGATACGCGTCGGCACTTAACTCTTCGGTAGTGAAATGTTGAAGAGCGTGTGGATCCTCTCCTTCCCTGACCCAGTTGAGGGAGAGTCTTATGAATACCATGGACGCAAGTGGTAGCTTTTCTCACCACACTGGACGTGACCCTCTTCTATACCTTCCCCCACCCTCCCCTACCCTCCTCTAACCTCCTCTACCCTCCCCTACCCTCCCCTACCCTCCCCTACCCTCCACAATCCTCCCCCACACCACCATCTGCCGCCTCGAGACTCAGGAGACGTTCTAAGAATTTATCCATATTCTTCATCATGCCTCGAGCGTGATGGTGATTCTTCACTTATATTCATTCATTCAGGGTTTTCCAGCAATGATACGTGAAGCTTTTTTTATTATATATAAGAAATGACTCAGAATAAGACACGTCACAATGAGATATTTCTGGCTTCAATCATATTTCTCAAGCTGTGTGTAAGGGAATGATGTAAGGATGTGGAAGTAGCCAAGGGTACTGGATGTGTTCTGGTCCTGGGAGTGTCTGGACTGTGGCGGCGTCCTCATAAGAACTTAACGACGCCGCGTACGAGCCCAAGAACATAAAATATTAATGCTGACTTCAATAGTGAAAAGCTGCCATGAAGAGCGAGGAAAAATAATAAGAAAAAAAAGGCAGTCAACTACACGGCAAATATTGGGGGTTGAAGGGAAGCGTGAAAGAGGCGATGAGAGGGCGAGGGACCCGTAATGGAGAGAGGCGAGGGGAGACTATGAGGAGGAGGAGGCAAGGGAGGCGATGAAGTGAGAGAGAATGGGAGGTGGAGAGCATCTAGTGGAGTCATGGCTGTGGAGGGTGGAGGGTGGAGTGTACATAGGGAGAGGGAAATGAGAGGGAAAGAGAGAGGGTCTGCAGAGATGAAGAACAGAGTCATTGAACTCCCTCATAAAGATGGAGGGACCGTTGATGTCCTTCCTTTGTTTGTTACTTTCTTACCTCGCTCTGTGGTGGTGGTGGTGGTGGTGGTGGTGGTGGTGGTGGATATAGAAGTAGCAGTAAGGGTCTAGTAGAGTGGGTCTGAGGAGGCTGTAGACTAGACACCATTACGAGGTAACTTGTATTCTTTATTTCTGGAGATATATTTTTCGAGATGTTTTTTATACGAGTTGGTCATTCTGAGCCTCAAGAGGGGAGGGTTAGAGGAGGAGGAGGAGGAGGAGGAGGGACAGTAGACTAAGATGAAAAGAGGAAGCGTAGGAAACAGGAGAAGGACAAGGAAGTAAAAGGAGGAGGAGGAGGAGAAGGAGGAAGAAATCAACCTTTTCTTCCCCATTTAATCTCACGTTGTACGACTTCATAGCAAACATTACTTATTGTACTAGTATGTCTCTTTCTGTCCATTGCATGTTTCCACGATAACTCAAGACGAAGAGAGAGAGAGAGAGAGAGAGAGAGAGAGAGAGAGAGAGAGAGAGAGAGAGAGAGAGAGAGAGAGAGAGAGAGAGAGAGAGAGAGAGAGAGAGAGAGAGAGAGAACAATAACTTGCTATCATCACTGTATGTCTGTGTCTAAGCATAAGGATGTATTTGAAGGTCATGTAAGGCGATGAACTCAATTAAAAAAGACTAAAAAAGAGCGATAGTTAAGGAGATTAAAAAAGAAACCAAGAGAAAGAATTTTTTTTGTTTTTTTATAAAGTCTATTGTTTGCTGTCCTTGATAGGTACACACAGTCAGAGTTCTTACAAAATTTTTCAACATTTATGCGAGACGAACACAATACGTATATGAAAATCCTGTGGGGAATCTCATGCACGTGGAGGTGTTTGGATTATGTGTGTGTGTGTGTGTGTGTGTGTGTGTGTGTGTGTGTGTGTGTGTGTGTGTGTGTGTGTGTGTGTGTGTGTGTGTTGCAGGGCCCCGTCAAGAAGCTGGGCCGCCACCACCTCCCTCATGCAGCTCCTTGTGTAATTGTCTCCAGCAGTTTGGCAACGGGCCAGAGTGAGCTTGTTCCAGCCTCCCTCAGTGTGTGTGTGTGTGTGTGTGTGTGTGTGTGTGTGTGTGTGTGTGTGTGTGTGTGTGTGTGTGTGCGTGTGCATGTGTGTGTGTGTGTGTGTCTCATTTCCCTGTCCGTCTGTCTATCCATACGTCTTTCAGGTCCTCCCCTTTTTCTTTCTTTCTTTCTTTCTTTCCTGCTTTATTTTTTTTCTCTCTCTTTTTCTTTTTCTCTCTCTTTCTTTCTCTCTCTCTTTCTCTTTCTCTCTTTAACATACGGACGCACACTTCCGTTTCCTTCTCTTTCTTTTTAGCTTTGGTTTCTTTTCGTTTTTAGTCCATGTTTTCCACTCCCTGGCTCTCCTTTTTCCTCTTGTGTTTTCCTCCCCCACTCGTGCATCCTTCCTCTCACCCACACTCGCATCCAGCCTCTTGTACCCACTGATCCATTTCTTCCTTCCCTCACTCACTCGCTCGTTTCCTCTCTTTTTCCCAAAGTTATTTCCCCCCTCCTACTGGCCTTACCCTTTCTTCTCTCTCAACACACACACGCACACGCACACACACACACACACACACACACACACACACACACACACACACACACACACACACACACACACACACACATGCTGAGTCGTGAATCCTCCTTTAAGTCGAGACATACGTGCGCTTTGCCGTTTTTCTTTTTTTCATAATTCTTGCCTCGTTTTGCGGTCCTTCACCACCACCCAAGGAGAGAGAGAGAGAGAGAGAGAGAGAGAGAGAGAGAGAGAGA
This sequence comes from Metacarcinus magister, assembly GCA_029783475.1. NCBI lineage: Eukaryota > Metazoa > Arthropoda > Malacostraca > Decapoda > Cancridae > Metacarcinus > Metacarcinus magister. Next base: position 7,621,928 of record JAPQNM010000008.1, read on the forward strand.
GAGAGAGAGAGAGAGAGAGAGAGAGAGAGAGAGAGAGAGAGAGAGAGAGAGAGAGAGAGAGAGAGAGAGAGAGAGAGAGAGAGAGAGAGAGAGAGAGAGAGAGAGACCTTTGATTGTAATGTAAATGATTGACAACTACTAATGTCTGTAGAAATAAACCGCAAATGAGGGATGTTTATGTAGCAAAAAAATACTTAGGTAACCCCTCGAAGCATGACCGTGAAAGAGAAGGTGAAGTAAATACTCTAAAACTAAGGGTAAGGAGGTGAAAGTTCCTCTTGTAGGTAGTGAGACAGACATGAATAAAGACATAAAGATACTATTGGTCAGACATGGTGCTCATCCCTACTTTATATTCCATGTAGTTCCTCTCCCACACATCTTCTTACACTCTTCTTCTCCTTTATCATCCTCCTCCTGGTCTTCCTCCTCCTCATCCTACTCCTCATCTTAGCCTAATTTGTTTGCTATATTATTCATATCCTTGTCGAATCCTACTTGCAAGATGGTCCTATTGCCACTTCTCCTCCTTCAATTCTTTCTTCCTACCCTCCTCCCCTCTCTCTCTCCTTCCCTCCCTCCCCTCCATTACCCTTTCAAGCGGGACGTTCTTATCCCTGCGAGATGGATGGCTGGGAAATGAATAAATGATTGGGTGGGTAAGTAGCCTGCCTTTGCCCACCACTCGTTTTCTATGCTGAATGGTGATGCTGCATTGCTCTCCGTCTCCTCCGTTTTCTTTCACTCCGAACACTTCTCTTGCATCGGGATTTACTAGCTCTCGTATTTTGGTGTTAGTTGTAGTTGTAGTGGTTGTTGTAGTTGTGGTGGTGGTTGTGGGTGGTGGTAATGAGTGTGATGTTGCCTTGTCTCCTTAAGGGTAATGTTAGCACTGACGTCTACTTTATGAGGTACACACACTTATACACTTACACACACACACACGCACACACGCCATCTCCCACCCACCATCCCTTCCTCCGTTACTAAATTTCTGCTTCCCCCCCCCTCCCCCCCCCGTACAGCTTCCTCCCATTCATGTCTCCCCTTCCCATACCTTCTCTCACGCCCTTACCTCTTATTCACTCCTCCTTTTCTTCTTCCCATTTTCCTGTACACGACCATGCTAACACAAGGTTTCTCCTACGCCCTTTTTGCATAACCATATATGTCATTCTTTTGCTCTCTCTCTCTCTCTCTCTCTCTCTCTCTCTCTCTCTCTCTCTCTCTCTCTCTCTCTCTCTCTCTCTCTCTCTCTCTCTCTCTCTCTCTCTCTCTCTCTCAAACATTGCAGTCGCTAAAGTTCTTCTTAATTAACACTTTTCACCTTTGTCCTCACCTCTCATTTATTCCTCCTCATCATCATCTTCCACCTCCTCTTCCTCCTCCTTCTCTTCTTCTTCCTCCTCCTCCTCCTCCTCCTCCTCCCCCTCCTCCACTAGCTCATACGTACACTCTTACCTTCCCTAAAGCACAGTACTCTTACCCTCCGCCCTCATTTTTTCCAAGTGAGATTAAGAAATGAGTGAAGATAATCGGCTCATATTCCTCCTCAATCATCGCTCCTCCTCTTCCATGCCTTCCCCAATCTCTTTCCTCCTCCTCCTCTTCCTCTTCTTCTTCTTCCTCCTTCTCTTCCTCCTGTATCTTCTTGCCTCGTCTAATACCTCAAGGACATGCGGACAATGTTACCTCAAGACACAAGATAAATATGAGAAGCTGTGTCATTATTAATATTTGCTTTGGTGGTAATGGGATGATAAACGCTATTTACGCCCTGGCTAACGATAATTGTGGCGCGGCGTGTACGTGGGTAGGTGGGGTGTGGGCGTGTGTGTGGTGGTGGTGGTGTGGTGGTGATGTTGATGGTGTTGGTGGTGATATTAGTGGTAGTTGATGTTTGTTCTGTGATTTAGCCAAACAAAGGTTGCACGAGATGATTATTGTTGTGTTTTTTTGGGGGGTGTATTTTCATTCCGGAGTTGTTATTATTGGTGATGGTGGTGTTGATATTGTAATTGTTGATGGTGATAATAGTGGTGGTTGTAATGCGTTGATGGTGCTGTGATGGTGGTTGTGGTGGTTGTGGTCATTTGGATGGTGGTGGTGGTGATGTTGATGTTTATGCTAGTGTTAATGGTAGTAATGATGGTAGAAGAGCTGGCTATAACTGTGTTGATGGTGAGGCTGGTAGTATTGATAGTAGTATAGTAGTGGTGGTGGTGGTATTAGTAGTCGTACTAGTAACATTTATACCATGATGATGATTCTGGCGGTAGTGGTGGTGCTGTTGCCTTCATTAGTGGTGATGGTAATTGTGGTAATATTGATGGCAGTGGTGGTGGTGGTGGTGGTGGTGGTAGTAGAGGCGGCGGCGGAAGGGCGTCTTCCCTTACTTAACCTGGAGGCGTCACCTGTAAGCCATCTCAGGTATAAATTAAACTAAAACACCATTTGCCTCAATTCAAATTGTACCTGGAAGTGTGGCATCGGTCGTTAGTGCAAATTAAATTAAGCTCATTAAGGATTGCATGGGATGTATTGCTCCTCCTTCCGCATCCCTTCGATCTGTCTGCCCCACCCATCACACGCCGCCTGCACCCGCCCTCACCCCACCCCTCGCCGCCCCATCCACCTTCACAATCATCTGCTATTAACGTTTCTAGAATCATGCAAAATGTGAGGAGACGCTCGCCATCACACAACAGCGGAGGAAAGTGTCGTGGATGAGTTGTGTTTTTGTTCTTATGACGTGGGGCCAGACCAAGGCTCCCTATTGTGAATGTATCCAAGTTAGGTGTGATGGGGAGGGAAGAGGGACTGGGGATGGCAGGGAGTGGAAGTGGAAAAGAACATTGCAGTATAAATAGAGTAAAAGAAAGTGTATGTAATGGAATTGTAGAAATTCTCCAAACTTTAACGTAGATATTTGAAAATCCGTATTATTGCGATATTCTGTAAAGGTTGTTTGTTATAAATATATGACGATGTTCAGCGACACTGGAAAAAATATATAATAATCATGTATGCCATAGTAACATATGACACGCTTTGGTGACAGTCATAGATGGAAGGATGAAGCAGAATGACGGAAGAAACAGACTGACGAGAGACGAGATAAATCAAGTCATGAGAAAAAGAGTTGTGGTTATATATCAAGACAGGACCTGGTGGTGTATGGCAGATATTAAGGAAGAGTTAATTAAAAACACCACTAGGCAGCAGGATTGTACCCCTTTAATACGACGCTCGATGGAATGGTTCTGCATCACAGCTTGTCAAGTGACGCTGTTGTGGCCACGTGCGTGAAATGGAACCGTGAATCTTGGAGGTTTGCATGGTGAGTGAAGGCTAGCTGGGCTGGGTGGTGCCTCTGTCTTACCGTGGAAAATATTAAGTTATAGTTTTTATTTTGTACTGTATTTTAGTATGAAAAAATAGTGTGTATGCTAAAGAGGTATCACAACTTCCAATATTTCAATTTGGACAATGATATATGTATTCTTCACCATTATATTTTAAAGAATATATATCACTCGATGTACCCATACTAGTCCTGAGGGGGGGGGAAGAAGGGCGTGGCGCAGTGGAGTCACAATAACACTTAGCTGAGGATGTACAAAGGGAGTGCGGAGAGATAAGGAAGATAATAATACGCAGAGGAGTGAACAAGATGAAAGGAACCAAAAGCAAGAGGAAAGGGAGTGGAAAGAAGCAGAGGCGAGGCAGTGTGTCGGGCGAGGCTCACGTGGAGACCAGGCTGCAGGGAGTGGATGGAACGGAAGACCAGAAAGGTAAATAAGAGGAGCAAGAGTTACGTTCCCTCTACAGACTCTTGCTTCCATGTCCCTCACTGCCTTAAGAGGAGCAGACGTGGCCTCGTGTGGAAAGTATTAGTGTCTCCTGCCAGCTTGTCGCCGCCCAGCACAACGCCTCTTTATTTCTATGGCTATTTCTCTAGCTCTGAATGGCGGGTTCTTCTGCGCCTCCGTCTGCTACATGACCTAAGACCATGTGATGCATAGAAACAACGATAGCGTAAAAGTTCAACAAAAATCAACCTTTTATCGAGTTATATTAATGACTAAAATAAGTGTCAGTGAGGCATTACATACATTCCGTTTTCTTCACCCTTCCTCATGTCTCCAACTCTTCCTTACTTTTACGTGTCTTTCTTATGGTCGAATTAATACGTTGTGAGAGAGCCCATCTGGCAGGCTGGCGGGGGGTCTGGGCGCCGGCAATGCTCGCTCCATAACTATACTTGTCCTTGTAAGTCAACACTCGCCAGGATAAGAGCCATTTTCTCACTCTGGCCCACCTAGGATATTGCTCTATATTTCCCACCCGATGGAGAAAGAGAGAGAAAGAGAGAGAGAGAGAGAGAGAGAGAGAGAGAGAGAGAGAGAGAGAGAGAGAGAGAGAGAGAGAGAGAGAGAGAGAGAGAGAGAGAGAGAGAGAGAGAGAGAGAGAGAGTTTCAGAAGGTATAATGTGAAGTCACCATTTTCATTTCAGTCATACGTACCATTTCCTTAGAATTTCCCCTTGATTTACGATACCCAGGCAAAGACACACACACACACACACACACACACACACACACACACACACACACACACACACACACACACACACACACACACACACACACACACACACACAGAGGACATGTTAAACTCAAGTATCAGTCAAGTTTCAACATTCAATCTGTCTTTTAACTAAGAAGAATAACTCAATAATTACTTCTGTCTTCTTTTACGACCACCGTTCTTTACCTTCCACGAGTCTGCTTGAGTAAAAAAGACGAATAGGAAGAAGGGAGACGGAGAGAGGATAACTTAGAAAGAGGAGGAGGAAGAGGAAAGAGAAGTAGATAATCTGTTACCATCCTGAGTATAAACTTAAGTACTCTTTTTAACTTTACAACTTAACGATCATTCTAACTACCTCTTGGACGTGTTCGGGAGAGTTAAACAGCGTCATCAATTCTTATCCTCGTTGAATGCAAGCTAAGAACAGAGGCGAAGCAGCTTGATTTTTTTTTTTTTTTGGCATTCCTATTAAGCAGCATTTAACTGCACCCTAATTACACGCAATCTGCAGGTAGGGATATAACACGTCTCTAAATAATCCTTAATGACATCGCGGCAACCGTAAGTGCGTCATATATTTTGTGAAAGATAGTTGAAGATCGCAATAACACTGTAAAAAGAATAAAGACATAAAATCCATCTTTTTTTTTAATGCAGAACGAATCGTATAAGAAGAAAAAAATGTACAAAAAATTGAATAAAACTCTTCGTAAGTTCTGTGATTTATCGTCCTTTCCAGAGAGAGAGAGAGAGACTTAGACTGTTACAATAATCATGGGCCAATATACGTCTAACGGAAGGAGGAGAAAAGGACAGACAGACGCACAGAAAATCCATGGAAGGAAGTGCCTCTGTGACGGGGGGAGGGGGGGGGAGGAGGGGGTAGGGGGTAGGGGGGGGCGATCAGGTGAGGAGTTGTAGGACGTGAAAAGCCTGGCGTGTGTAAAGGCGAGGAACGGAAGCCCGCGGGAGTTAGAGGGAGTGTAGGGCAGAGCGAGGCAGTGGTAGTGGTGGTGGTGGTGGTGGTGGAGGGATGGTGTGGTGTGCCTTAGAGAGGAGGGGAAGGAGGGGAGGTATGTAGGTCAGCAGTGTTGGGGAAGCGAAGAAATACTCGAGAAAGCCTTCACAACTCTATACTTTCCTTCGCGTTTCTGTTCTCGTGTGTCTTTTGTTAACGAGAGGCAGTTAAGTGATTTTTTTTTCTGCCCATTTCTTATTTTTTTTTATTTTATGATTTCCTTACTTTACAGAGAGAATAGCGGTAAAGCATTTTTTTTTTCATAAGAGTTATTATTTTTTTTTCATACCAAGTCATGTGCAAAGAAAATGGGAAAATAAATGGGAAAGTATTGTACCCACCATCCATTTTTTTTTAAGATCGTAGACGCTGAGTTATCTGAGTTACTCTTTTACGTTCCTTCTAAGGTGAATATATGAACATCTAAGTGTATGAAGTTTGATTTTTAAAAAGTGAACAGGAGGCTGATCACGTCACTACATCGTCTTTCATGTCCTCCTCTTCTTACTCCTCCTCCTCCTCCTCCTCCTCCTCCTCTTCCTCCTCCTTCATGATGCGTCAAAGGTGGTTTTTCTGGGTAATCGATGCCTCACCTGATTTCCTCCCTGTTATCACCAAGGAAACGAGAATGAAAAAGAAATCTATATTGCTTATCATTGTAAAATTTCCGGCTGGGTAAAGAAGAAAAAAAAGAAAGAAAGAAGGAGAAAGAAAGAAAGAAAGAAATAGTGATCCATGTAGGTATATGCCATTCTTTCAGTCATCCATATAGTATACATGCACGTACATACACACACACTCACACATTATTCATACAGAAAATACAATTCCACACAAAAAAATGTTAATTTCAGTAAGCAACAGGAAAAAAATAATGTACATATTTCGAGATTAGCACATTAGCTTAAATTTGTGTGCATATATATATTTTTTTCTGTTCGTGTAGACTAGTTACACACACACACACACACACACACACACACACACACACACACACACACACACACACACACACACACACACACACACACACAGTCACCCCTCATCACATTGACCACTAATCACATTTACCTCACACATTACTGACCAGCCATGATACTCACATTTTTATTAATAACTCAATTTTACGTCATCAGCCCACACAGGTGAAGGCTTTATATATGTGTGTGTGTGTGTGTGTGTGTGTGTGTGTGTGTGTGTGTGTGTGTGTGTGTGTGTGTGTGTGTGTGTGTGTGTGTGTGTGTTATAAACCCTCTAAGTCTAAGTATGTTATAAACCCGCTTGTCTCACCCACATTCACGCTGTTCAGAAGTTTGCAAGTATGATTAATAAATGAATAAATTACAAAATACAGTAAATAAAAGAAGAACGCACGCCAGGGATTACATAATTATGATGGATACATGAATATATAACTTTTTTTGACCTAGTTTATATATTGTCTCGTGTTAGTGTGAAAGGTGAAAAAAAAAACAGTTTTGGTCATGGTAAGAAAATTTACCTTCCACTGAGGCTGTGACGTTATATTAAAGCGCGTGGGAATAAAGACTCATTTAAATATTTGCACGGGGAGGAAGGGCGTGAGATATATCCTAAAGGTATTGGTTTGTCGCGTCCATTTCTCATTCCTTTCTTGATTATATTATTTTTTCGTTTGGTCGTGGAAATGGCTGGTCCTCTGCGACACAAGAATACTTAACAATAATGATAAATGATGCCGAATTTATAGGGTATTTAGCGACGCTCCACTTTATGGTGAATTCCCTTTAATTCAAACGAAAGGTGTTGCAAACTTTAATTAAATCCATTCACCACCTAAGTAACGTAATATAATTTTGACGCGTCCAGCCAGTATCACCCGACACATTTTAGAGTTTTAGTTCCTGGAAAGAAGGAGTTTCAGGTGTGGAATATTCGGAGTCTGATCCCTGGCCTCGTCCTGCCCGAAGATGTTCAAACTTTCCTGTTTTTATCTGGTCTCTAAGTGCAGTAGGCGTATGAGACGTCGCTGTTCTACCAATTTATGGCTCCCCTGAAATAGTCTGGCGCACCCCGGCTCCCGGAGACACTTCAAGGCCCGTTGAGCAAGGAAAATGTGGCTATTCCTTTGATTTCCCGCTATAGGAAGTGTCGGCCTTTAAGCCTACATCATGATGGACTCCAGGGTCGCGGTCATCAGCGGCAGGAAGAAAAGAGAAGGGACACCGCCCCCTCCCTTCCTCCTTCCCTCTCTCCCTCCCTTCCCCCTCTCTTCCTTCCTCATTCCCTCCCCTTCGTTCTTTCTCTTCTAAACACCCTCCTCCTCCTCCTCCTCCTCCTCCTCCTCCTCCTCCTCCTCCTCCTCCTCCTCCTCCTCCTCTCTTTAGTACCCTCTCCCCGTCCTCCTTTCGTAGTACACCACTCACTCTCTTGACCTCCTTCCCATCACCACTACTCTTTGTGTTGTTTATTGTAGTAGTACCTTGTTAAATGTGGACCTGTCTGTTTGTCTGTCAATCTGTCTATTTTTTTTCTCACTCTTTCTTTCTCTCTCTCTCTCTCTTTCTCTTTTTCTTTCTCTTTCTCTTTCTCTCTCCCACGCAACCCTACAAACACCTTATTTAGGGACTTGCTTTTCACTTTCCTCGCTTCTTGACAACTAAGGGAAGAGGGACATAAGGTGACCGAAGGGAATTGCACCATCAGAAGAGGGAAAAGGAGAAGGTAGACAGGTAAACCAACATAAGAAAGTAGGGTTCGTGTACCTGTGAGTCGCAACACTGAAATAAATGTTGGGTGCAAAGGTTTTTTTTTTCTATGAGTCGGGTTTTTTGCGCAGAAAGTCTTGACCCAAAAAATATGAGCTCGAACAGTACGGTTTTACATGTATGAGACTAAAGAGTACTATTTATTTTTTTTATATTGGGGAATGGGAGGAAGGAAGAGGAGGAGGAGGAGGAGGAAAAGGAACAAATAAGAAGAGATGGATGAGGAGAAAAGTTATATGAGGAACAACAGGAGAGAAAGGAAAGGGAAAATTGAATAAAGGAAGCCATCACACGCACTTTACAACTCCTTTCCTCAGCCTTTCCCTAAGTTCCACCATCACCACTCCTGCAACTGTGAGGATAAAGACAAAAAAGGATTCATATAAGTAGGATTTGTTGTAATTTAAGGTGTTATGTTGAATTCTTTTTCCCGCTTGTGGCTCCTAATCCAGAATGAGACATAATACCTTTCCACGCACCTGTGTTCCATCCAGGTAAGATTTCTGACGAACCTTAAAAATCTACATACCTTATTTCCTTCTCTCTTCCCTCACCTCTGTTTACATTTATTTTCCTTTTTTTTCTTGCATGTCTAAAAGAACCTTTCCTTTATGTTTTACTTCTGTGTATTCCTTTGTATAAATTGCCTGGATTTTCCGTGCCAGAGGAGCTTGACGTGTCTGGTGGTAATGACGAGGCGCACTGCATGTTGCCTCAGGGATTGGTGATAATGGTCCTCTGGCGGTGGAAAATGTGCCAGAATTTCGCCGATAAAAATGATAGTTGATGTGGGAGGAGGACCGTAATGGGGCAGGTATTTGCATTCCCCCAGTGTGTGTGTATGTGTAGTTGTAGCCTCGAGGTGATGGCTTTTAAGACTACTGTGTCGATCACCCTGTTATTACTTAGCCTCTGAAGCCACTGTGTTGTTACGGAGGAGGGACAGAACAAGGCGAAAACTGAAGAAAACTTACATTACATTTTGGATACTACTACTACTATTACTAAGACTGTAACTTCCACAACTATCAACAATAACAACAATAATAACAACCATTTCACATCTTCAACACCACGTAGCTAACCAAAGAAAAGGAGAACAAAGAAGTCAGTCGTACACCACTATTCCCAACCTTCCCGGCAGCCGCGCAGGTTGTAAAGGGGCGTCATCAACCCAGCAAGCTTCAAAATTGAGAGGTAAAACCGGGGTAAAGTATCCCATGAAGACATACGCAGTACTGGTGCCACGGCGGCTCCACACAGCTATACACCACTCTGGGAGGACGTTCAGTAGATTAACTTACTTAATTCTTGGGGAGGAGGAGGAGGAGAAATGGTGGAGAAAGATAGGAGGAAAAGAGAGATAGAAGGAGAAGGAAGAGGATGAATATGTAGAAGAAAAAGAAGAAGAAGAGCGAGAGAGAGAGAGAGAGAGAGAGAGAGAGAGAGAGAGAGAGAGAGAGAGAGAGAGAGAGAGAGAGAGAGAGAGAGAGAGAGAGAGAGAGATGGTGATAAAGTTACTTGGCCTGAGAGGAAATTTTAGGAGCTAGTGCCTGGTTGGGGCTGTTTTAAGATACTAGACATACGTATTGACGTGTGTGTGTGTGTGTGTGTGTGTGTGTGTGTGTGTGTGTGTGTGTGTGTGTGTGTGTGTGTGTGTGTGTGTGTGTGTGTGTGTGTGTTTGTGCATCAGCGTTCTTGTAACACACTACCAAAGGGAAGCGCACACACACACAGACACACACACACACACACACACACACACACACACACACACACACACACACACACACACACACACACACAACCATTTTTCAGCCATGACCTACGCGGCTACGGCCTAGTGCTTCCCCTTTATGCAGTATTTAATAGGGGAACAGGTGAGCGGTGCAGTAACGTGGTTAGGTATCAGTGCTCTGGGGCGAGGGGGAGCCGCGCCCCAACGCAGTGCCACCCGCGTAATTACATTAAATGAAGAGAGGAAGGAAAAAACCGGGTCAGTTTGTTATTACCTGTAGTGCATGTACAGGTGGGTCCATGTGTGTGTGTGTGTGTGTGTGTGTGTGTGTGTGTGTGTGTGTGTGTGTGTGTGTGTGTGTGTACTTGGGTGTGTTATTAGCTTATGTTAATTAGCTGCTTCTCCTCAGAGGTGTGGAGGGCCGGCAAACTTCCTGAATCATAAGTTCTATGTAATCATTCCAAATTGTTGTTATTATTCGCGGTAAACATTGCAGTGCACGCGGATGTGATGCGTCAAGAGTTACATCCACAAGCAGGAAATCTTGAAATAGACAGACAGACGGGAAGGCCACACGTGCTGTATTTTTGCTTTGTGTCCTAACATTGCAGTCTCAAAATCCGTCACTCATGTCGATGTCCAGCACGTGACCAGCCGCTGCCATTGCCGTGATGTGTGGACGCTTGACACGATGCGAAAACATGCTTTATATGCGAGGCGACGTGTGTGATCAGGTGGTGCACGTAGGGCGTGGTGACGTGGCGGGCATTACACAGACGTGGCAGGCGTGGGGCGGGAAGGAGCACAGGTGTCATTACCTCCTGATGTTACAGCTTCGTCACCCGTTGGAAAGGCCAGAACGGAGGTGTTAGTGCTACTGTAACCTTATTTCTTGACGCCATCACAGCTTGTTTTCCTCATCATGGACCCCCGTCTTAGGCTTCTTTAAACGTGGCTTTATTTACATCAGTAGCGGCGTAGAATAGATGTTTTTTGCATTTCGTAAACATCATACTTGAATTATACGTGTTTGTAGGTACAGCCACAGCCTTCCTTCCCAAGGGTGGAGGGTTGTACTGTGTGGCGGGAAGCAAGGTTGTCCTGACCAGGTGTTGTGGAGGGAGTTTCGCAGGAGTGTCTTTGTTACTATTGCTGACCCAGGCTCCCCAGTGACACCAAACCTGGTTAGCTGGAAGGGAGAAGATGTGTGGGAGGACGGAAGAGAGTAGAGAAGAGAAGACTGCAGGCTGGAGGGTGCAGTTTCTTTCCTCTTATCTTTCACTTGAATGGAGTGTTATCTTGATTCAAGTATCTTCCTCGTAATTAGCTTATTTCCCAAACACTCCATATAATTGGTATCACGTCCCCTCCCTCTCACTGTGATTCCAACCCTCCCTCCCTCCTTCCCTCCCTCCTTCCCTCCCTCCCTCCCTCCCTCCCTCCCTCCCTCCCTCCACATACTCTCGCCCCTGCTCTGTAATGCTACACAACACCTCCCTCATCGCCCCTTATCAGTGCCATTACGCTTCCCTTTTCCTCCTGAACTGGCCAGCGTGTGCCAACTAGGGTCATGGAGGAGGAAGCGTGTTCGTTTGTTTGTCTACTGACCGTGGTTGCGACCCTTCGAACCTCTTCCAGCCTCAAGAGGGCAGCCCAACTTTTTTGCTGACCGCACCCGCCTTTTATTGTCTCAAACTGGATATGTTTTGTGGTGGTTTTCTCTTGGTCTGCTGCGGAGTTTGTTGATGTTTGAAGGAGCGTAAGGCTGCTGCTCCTCACTAAGGCAAACACTCACCTCGCCCCACGCCAAGGTTTAGGTTCCTGGTGTGTGGATCCTTATGGTGGAGGTGAAAAAGTTGTTGTTTTTTGTTTGTAGTTTATTCTTTTTAGTTGGTATGCAGAATGTGGTGGTTGGTGTTTGATTTTAGTGACTTACTGCGGATTTCTGCAGGAGGGAAGATTGTTTATTGGGAAATTTCTGGTTATATATAAAGGGAGGAAGTTTTAGGAATAGAAACTAATTGGTAAAGTAAGTGATTGAGAGGAGTTTTGAGTCACAACGTCCCTCCCACTCACTCACTCACTCACTCACTCACTCACTCACCCACTCACTCACTCACTCACTCACTCACTCACTCACTCACTCACTCACTCACTAACTCATCTCCTCACCATAAAGTTATAAGTACATATATGAAATAATAACCAAAGATCTGGAGATGTACCACAAGTCAGAAAAATCTGCCATGTCACCATTTGAAAGAAAAAAAGAAACTCCCACCTCAAGAAATTACTTGGAACAAACTTTTTTCCCCTTTCACTACGAGTCACAAAATAGGACTTTCCGTTTCTTTACTTTGATCACAATTGGAAAGCTACGAAAGAGAGAGAGAGAGAGAGAGAGAGAGAGAGAGAGAGAGAGAGAGAGAGAGAGAGAGAGAGAGAGAGAGAGAGAGAGAGAGAGAGAGAGAGAAAGAGAGAGAATCATATAACCTTAACAAAATTATACCACAGTTCAGCACCTTTAGAACGCCGCCTTTTTGTGCGTCACTCATGAAGGAAAATAACAACAAAACACAGCCATTTATCATTTTTTTCCTCCCTTACATATCACTTTCATGACACCTTGAGACGCTTCATTCCAATTACAGAATGATTTAACACCCTCAGATAAGAGAGAGAGAGAGAGAGAGAGAGAGAGAGAGAGAGAGAGAGAGAGAGAGAGAGAGAGAGAGAGAGAGAGAGAGAGAGAGAGAAAGAGAGAGAGTCTGTCTGACCAATTAGAGTGATAAGGGAATGGAGGTTTGGTAATGTTATGGTTCCTGGTCTCTCATAACAGGCCTCCTCCCACCTTCCTCTCCTCTCTCTATCACCCTCTTACATCCCTCCCTCACTCCCTCCCTCCCATTCCTCCTTCCATCCTTTACTATTTCTTCCTTCCTTTCCTCTTTCGTTGCCCCAAATAGACCTAAACTTGGTCTGCTAATTGCCAGCATCACCTGATAAGAGCAATTCCGTCACTTTCTCACCTCTTTCCCCTCACTACTCCCACCTTACCTTTCCCTTACAACCCTCACTCCTTCCTTCCTTCCTTCCTTCCTTTGCCATCTCCTCTTCCTTAATGTCTTCCCATCACTACATCTCCCTCTTTATATATTTTTTCCCCTCATTCACTATTTTTATCTTCCCTCCTCTGCTATTCCACACGTACCTAGCCTAACCTTTTTTTTTTCTCTCTCTCATTCACCCTTCCCCATCATCCGCTTTCCACTCCTCGTCCTCGTCGTCATCAACTCTCTATTCTTGTC
>JAPQNM010000008.1:7640331-7650984 GCA_029783475.1 Metacarcinus magister
ATAACATTACACTACTACTACTACTACAAAGACAACGTGATGCATACAGACCAAGAACACACACACACACACACACACACACACACACACACACACACACACACACACACACACACACACACACACACTCAACCTTAATGTTATATACGATGGTTGTGCACGGCTTCAGACGATTCACCTGATGCCATTGTTTCTCGTTTGTGTGTGTTTGTGGCGCCATCTAAATGCCGAGGAGGAGGAGGAGGAGGAGGAGGAGGAGAAGGAGAAGGCGAAGAAAGAGAAGGAGGAAAAGACGAAGACGAAGAAAAGGAAGAGAATGATAACAGCAATAATAATGATAATGATAATAATAATGATAATAATAATGATAATAATAATAATAATAATAATAATAATAATAATAAGTATAATAATAATAATAATGATAATGATAATGATGATAATGATAATAACAATAATAATGATAATGATAATGATAATAATGATAATAATTTGAAAAAGACACTATCAGAAATTTGGGATTGTAGGAAATGAAAAGATGATGCATATGAAAAGAAGATGAAAGAAAGTGATTGGAATAAAAATGAAAACAAATAAAAAGAGGGAAATGAAGTCAGCAAATAATCGTCTTTGAGTTAGGAAAAAATAAATTGAAGAAGAAAAAGAAGAAGAAGAAGAAGAAGAAGAAGAAGAAGAAGAAGAAGAAGAAGAAGAAGAAGAAGAAGAAGAAGAAGAACAATGAAAGAAGAAGAAACTAAATAAACCATTAACTGATTCTATTATTCTTGACACAGATATTCTCTCTCTCTCTCTCTCTCTCTCTCTCTCTCTCTCTCTCTCTCTCTCTCTCTCTCTCTCTCTCTCTCTCTCTCTCTCTCTCTCTCTCTCTCCTTCCTTCCTTTCAGCGTGTGGCCTCATTGTGTTATCGTGAAAAGAAAGAGAGAAAAAAAATGTGGAGAAGGCGAGGCAGCGTTACATAATGGTGAGACTGAGGGTGATGTAAGGTGCTGATGATGATGATGATGATGATGATGATGATGATGATGATGATGATGATGATGATGATGATGATGATGAGTAATGGCGTCGTGATTTCATGTATAGTATTGGATAGATGATGAGATTTTTATGATTATTTGTTTTGCTATCGATATACTTTCTTTATTTGATATAATGTTTGTTTTGGTTTATGTCATTTTATTTCTTTTTTTGTAAGTTATTTTATTTATTTATTTTTTTTTTTTTACTTTATTTACAAATTAGTTTTTATTAATTTATGCACTTCACTTTTTTTCTGCCTCTTCTTTCTATTGTATCTATCTTTCTTTATGTATTTATATATTTTTTTCCTCTATATCTTCTGTTGCATTTTCTTCATGATGAAATATTTCCAAGTCTTCCCTTACTCCCACTTATCCATTATGAAATTCCTTAAAAGCCACGATAAACCATACTTACTCACCTGCTGAGAACACTAATTAGCATACACATAAGAAAATAACATTACAAATATAAATAAAAAAAAACTAAGAAAACAACAGCAACAAAAACACGAGAACTAACTGACAATTATCATAGTTATCAGTTACGTTACTAAAAAAAAAATAGACACAAAATCACGAGAAATAACTAATAATATTCTTAGTTATCAGTCACGTCATCATAATAGGTATACATTACAACCATTAGAATCCATTAGCAGGTAGACACGGTAGAGAGAGTGGGGGGAGAGTGGGGGGAGGGGGGGTGAAGCCAGCGTGTTTTGAAGGCAATCACAGGAGTTAATACCAAGTTAGGGAGACTCACGAAGACCCAGGAACTCGTAGCAAAACCAAGAGCTTCACCTGCAGTTTGAGTTGATGTTCCTCCTTGACCTAACTCTTGCAATGCTCTTGGCTTGCTAACCTCTCATTGCTCCTCACTTCCTCTTGCTCTTACTTTATCTTGATCTTGTTGATTATTTATTGTTATTATTTTTATTGACTTATGTTACTGATATTGTGATTTCTACTACTACTACTACTACTACTACTACTACTACTACTACTACTACTACTACTACTACTACTACTACTACTACTACTTCTATTACTACTACTACTACTTCTACTACTACTACTACTACTACTACTACTACTACATAATTACATAGTTACATTTCTTCCCTTTAGTCTAAACCATCAACTTAGGGACATAATGTTTATTTATTCATTCATTTAGTTAGTAATTATTAATATAAAATAAATGGTCTTATGATGCATCCTTTTATTTATTTACGTGACAGGTAGTTAATGGGGTAATTATAATTTATTAAACATTATTTATCCATTTATTTAAGTGGCAGCTAGTTAACTATTTTCATTTGTTTTTTCTATCCCTCGTTATGTTTATTTTTTCCCCGTTCAGTCATCACCTTCAGTAAGTTTCCTTCTGTTTTAAGTCCATCGTGAGTCTTAAAGGGGAAAAGTTGGGTAAAACCAGACCATTAATATGATTCCTTCACCTTCCTTCCTCGTGGCAAAGCGAGTCAGCCAAATATTATGTCTGCAACTATTTTTTCTATTCTTTCACATATATTTTTGTTCGTCATATAACCTGTTAGTGAGATTCTGAAATGTTGTGTGGGTGGTGGTGGTGATGGTGGTAGTGATAGTGAGGGTGGGAGTGGTGGTAAGGGTGAAGATGAGGGTGGTGGTGGTGGTGGTGAGAATGAGGATGGTGGTGATGGTAAGGGTGAAGATGAGGGTGGTGGTGATAAAAGTGGTGGTGGTGATGGTGGTAAGGATGAAGATGAAGGTGGTGGTGTTGATGGTGGTGATGGTGGTGGTGATGGTGGTGGTGGTAGTAATGTTGGTTATATATGTACTATAGCTCCCAAAAGTAACGTGTAATTTGTGGTGCGAAAAATGGTTAAATGAACAGAGTGACGCATGCTGCTTGATCACCTATCGTCTCGGTAGGGTTGGTATGCGTGGTTACCCGTCGTAGGCGCTATTGCTAATAAGCAAACCAAAGGCTCCATACGACTCCAGACATCCATCGATAATCGACATATATATATATATATATATATATATATATATATATATATATATACTATTTATAGCTTTCATTATTTTTGTTAGCTTATATAGATTTAATTATCATTACATTCACGTCACTTATTATATTCTTGAAGGTTTCTGGCAACTATTATATCTAGTTGGTAAGCTTCGTTATTTTGATCACGTGACACCTTACATTCGGCGTGAGTGTAACCTTGTAGCACGTGGTAAACAGAACACGTAGTCATTCTGTGTTGAGCGTGTATCTTTTTGTGGCCAATATACAGCTAATGGAGATGAAACTTTCCTCAAATAACCTTTAAGAGTGTTGCACTAATAACTATAACCTATAGCAGCATCGAACACGTGTATACAAGCCTCTTTTTCATAAGGTAATTGACTCATTTTTATTTACACTGTATAGATGTAGTGTTATAGTGGTTGAGTGGTTACAGGCATTCGAACAGGTGATTCAATTGTTTGAAGTGTTTCACGGGAGGTGACCCTGTCCGCCAGTCTACTGAGTCTCGCCAGTGGTCAACCAGCCGGGCGAGAAGTTGGTCAAAGGGAAGGAGTGGTGTTGCGGTAGAGGTAGTGTGTGGTTTTTGGTAGGGGAGTGTGGTGCTGGGTCAGTTTTGTGTTGTGTATAGCTGTGTAGGTGGTGGTTGATCGAGGTGAAGGAGGTTGAGCCGGTCGCATATTCATGAAGTCTTGAACATTATCCCATCTGAGAAATTAGAACAAATCACAGTGCGCTTAGCCAAGCTCAGTATTGCCGTTGCATTGTCATTACTTAACCTTTATTTACACCGTTATATCAAATATATGTGAATTATTCCTTCGAAAAAGTAATCGTAGCAACGGTTGAGATGCGTATAACAAAGTTGTGGATAGCTGAGATGAGATTGCTCAGTGATGGAATGCGTGGTGAAGGTGGTGAAAAATGTGATGGGTTCCGCGAGCCGGTCATGTTGGTGCTTGTTGATGATCGTCTCCGGCCGTCCCTGTTTCAAGTGCCGTGCTACCTGGGGTGTGGCTTGGGAAGGGAATAGTAGAAGTGCAGTAGTAGTAATAGTTTGGAGGTTATGGGAATGCTCGTGTGTTTCCTGCTATGGGAATGCTCGTGTGTTTCCTGCTATGGGAATGCTCGTGTGTTTCCTGCGAGTCAGTGAGGGAGTCCGGTGGCAAAAACACAAACCCTAGTAAGAGTATGACGAACGTTGTGTGGCATTTCCGGTGTGCTTTGGGTGTGTTATGTGTCACCTCTTCGTATTGCATTTCATTGAAGAAGAAGGGAAATAACTGAGAATTTAGAATAAGAATTGAAGAAAAAGAATAAGGAGGAATATCATATAGTGACTGTAAAACGGGGGGTGCTATTGTCACTATTAATATTTTCTTTATACATTATTAACCTTTTTCTATACCATGCAAATCTACTATTTTTTAAGTTAAAAGGAAAAGTAGATAAAAGGTTGATAAGTTTCGTTACGCCAAGGTAAAAAGGAACAAATATAACCAGGTACTAAGAGGAAACCTTAGAGGCTTAAGAGAGACCTCGAAATGTTTACTTACGCGGATGAGACCTAATCTGTAAGGTGCTACTTTGTATTCTATCAAGGCAGGGTTAGTGGAGGGCAGGTGGGCAGACCAACACGACTGGAATAACATAATGGTAGAGTAACACAGGTGAAGCCTTGTACCTGTGTATTATATAAGCACTGTTACATATATTTATTTAATTTCATACATCTAAGTCTCCCATTCATAGTATTTTTCACGATTGTCAAGCCGGAAAACTGCAAATTTGATGTTTTCTTTAATTAATGTTGCACCACTAAGGATTTTTCTAGGTTTAGGGGAGATATTTTGATAGACGAGGAGAAAAAGCCATCTAGTTACCGAATCATTTGTTGCTTACATCACCACTAAGAGAGATGTTATGGTAACTAGAACTGACAGGGAGGCGCCACTGAGCCAAGACACGGGGAAGGGGCGTGGGAGGAGTGAGATGATTGGTGTGGAGTGACAGAGGGCGTGAGTGTGAGAGACTAAACTTACGACCGATGGTTCTATACAATGCTCGCCACAGGGAACCACTGAGTGATGTATTAACAGCGTATTGTAATTGCTTCAAAAATTACTCCTGTGTTAGGAAATATGGGTTTCTTGCCAAAATGTGGTTAACTTTAATGCCAGCGTTGTTTAAGCATGGAAAGGGTGTCCCGGGGTGTGGGTGGGTGCTGTAACACAAGGCTGTCTTGAGATGTGTTCCCAGGATGCTTAACGTGGGCGGCTCCGGGAACAATAGTGACGTGAGCAGGTGGGCGTAGATGGGGATGCTACCAGGAATAGGTGAAGTGTCTTGGTGTAGCCTTCCCCTGTCCATCACTGACTCGTGGGCGTGTGAGGGGGTGTGGGGAGGGGAGGCGCCACACTCTTTTCTTCCTCTACTCTTTTTCAACTTATTGTACACTTTGCTTAACTTGTTTTAATGGAAGGAAGAAAATAAGGCACAAACATGCACGTGCGAGGCCAAAGGTCTGAAGAAATAAACAGGACGCGAAGCTTAAAGTAAGAGAATAACTTACGCTGAAACTACCCAACTACTAAGTAGCAATTTATAGGCTCTCCGAGGAGGCAAACTTGACTCTGACCCCCCTGCCCCCACTGCCCCCCCCCCTGCCCCCAGTCCCCCACCCCCGTCCCCCACCCCCTTCCCCCCGTCCCCCCATCCCCCTGCCCCTGCCCCCCCCTGCCCCTGCCCCCCTGCCCCTGCCCCCTCACCCTGCCCCCCCTGCCCCTGACCGTCCCCCCCCACCCCCAGTCCTCCCCGCCTGAGTGAGGGTCGTGGAGGGCGGCGCAGTGTTGTTCACTTTACGATCGTCGTAAACTCAACCCTCGGGGCCGCGGGCGGATGTATCGCCGGGGGCAGCACAGTACCACGGGCGCCGACCCCTCGCTGCCTATGCCGTCACCTTCCCTACCCAGAAGGAGAGACATGCACCAGCAGCTTGTTAGTGTGTTTTGAAGACGAGGCAATCACAGTAACCGAATTTAGATGTGTGCTATAGTTCCTATTTAGTCAGTTTACTTAAGATACCAAGACGAACTTAATACAGAGGTAACGTTCATAGTAGTTTTGTATATGATAAATATACACCACACTAACTCCTGCCCTTCATTCCTCCCCTGCTCCTCCCTCACGCCTATAAAACACCTCCTTTGCACCTCGATACCATTGCACCCACGCCCTCACGTCCCGCCCCGCACACCCTCCGCTAGTCATCCGGAACTACCTTGAGCGTGGATGTTTACAGGCCACGCACCGTCACCCTCCACTCAAGTGTCACTCAGTCCGCGGAGCATCGTGAGTGCCGTGGTGCCCTTGGCTAGGTGTGTTGGTGGCCTGGAGGTAGGGAGTGGCTGGGGGCATGGTGGAATTTAGGTCCGATCAATAAATGGTTTGTCTTTTAAATGCCAGTACTTGTGTTTAATTAATAAGTTGTAAAAATATTTTTACTTCACTTTAAGTTACTGGTTCAGGTTACCATGTTATCCTTATTACTTTTTGTCATCCATATTAACTGATGGTGGATGTAGTGACGCATGTTAAGCTGTCCATCATACATTTACCTGCAATAATGCGTAGAACAAGACACGAGTTTATTAAAGCTAGGTAAAAAATAATTAAAAATACTACAGGTGACATAACTATCACGTACATAACATCCTTCCTTTCCTTCCTTTCCTTCCTTCCTTCCTTCCTTCCTTCCTTCCGTTTCCTCAATAACCAGCCAGCATCATGCAACACCACAACACAACACAACGCAACACTTACACACACCATCGTCCTTGCTTCGTTCTCGTTCTCGCATCGCTCGCCCTTCATGCAGTATTCATCACCATCACAACCAACCTTCAGTCTCCCCGCGATGTGCACGTAGCAACGCCGCAAATTCGTGTAACAATTCTTGCAGCGGTGCTTCTTTTAACGAGGTTTTCCATGTCGCTTACAGTCTTACACCACTCCCATGTTCTATACTGACCCCGCGCTATTTCTTGGTCTATTTCTTAACTTTCCTATGACTGTTTGGTAAGATGGGTTTGTAGGAGTTAAATTGATACGTAATCCTACTTTACTGATCTTCTTTCTCATTCCTTGCACTTTGTCATCAGTTTATATCCTCACCCAACGCCTCCTTCTCAACTCTTCTCGAACGTCATAAGAATAATGCAATATCCTTGGAGAGAGAGAAAAAGAGAGATAGAGAGATAGAGAGAGAGCGTTCTGCAGCACCTCCCGCCCTGCAGACTTAGTAAATCTTTGCCTCCTTCCCTGGGTGGTGGGTGTATAAAATAGTAAATCGAAGGGGCAAGGTGAGTCCTCAGGTGCCTCGATATACGCTCCGACCATCGCCTTCCCAGAGCCATTCTCCTTCTTTACCTCACAAATGTTTCTTTTTCTCTCCATCCTCGCCCTGCATTCCTCCTCTACCATCTCCTCTCTCTCCCACTTAACCTCCTCCTCCTCCTCCCCTTCCTCCTCCTCCTCCTTCCGTTTAACCTCCTCTTCCTTCGTCGTCTTCCTCCTCGTTCCTTTCGACCTCTATATATATTTCCTCTCTTATACTCCTCTTTCTCTTTGTTCAACGTCATTTCATCTATCTCTCTTTTTCTCTTTCTCTCTTTCTCATCTTCTTACTCCTCCTCCTCCTCCTCCTCCTCCTCCTCCTCCTCCTCCTCCTCCTCCTCCTCCTCCTCCTCACTTCACGTCATCTTCGTTCTTCTCCTATACTCAATTCCCTTCTTTACTTACTCACCATCTCTTTCTCTCTTTCTTACTTTCTTTTTTTCTTTTTCTTATCTCATTATCTTCATCCTCCTCTTCCTGGTTTTTTGTCTCCATGTAAATATCCTCTTCTTCCTCCTCCTCCTCCTCCTCTCCTTCTTCTTCTTTCTCCTTATTCTTCTTCCTTCGCTTACCAGGAATTTTGGCGCGAAAAAAAATCCTTAATAGGGTAATTTGTTAGGAAGCCTGATAGCTAGTCCTCCGTCTGCGCCTCCGCCCTGAAGAATTACTGCATAAGCTCTGCCTGCTGGAAATTGGTTGAGATATATTTATTCAGTGTCTAGGTATTTTTTTTTCCCTCCTTCCCTCTCCCCTTCAGCGCCTCTCTCCCCTCTCTTCCTTCTCTCTCCTCTCACTTTGGTTTCAGATGTCTCAGTCAGGTGAGAGAGAGAGAGAGAGAGAGAGAGAGAGAGAGAGAGAGAGAGAGAGAGAGAGAGAGAGAGAGAGAGAGAGAGAGAGAGAGAGAGAGAGAGAGAGAGAGAGAGAGAGAGAGAGAGAGAGAGAGAGATCATCTTGCTTGCCATTTCTTTAGGTTTAAACTCTACAAACCAGCATGTTACCCTTTTATTTTCTGTCCACTAATCATAAAAAACTCTTATATATTTTTCATACGTAAATAGTGTTTGTATTTTGAGTTACTATATATATTAGTTTTATAAGTAAGTAATATACTTTCATTCCACTTAAGAATTACATTGAAATAAAAAGTGACAGACGCATGGCAATATAAACAAAAAAATGACCAATATTATAGTTTTGCAAATTCTCTGGACTGATTTGCATTTACATAATATCTATTCATTCACTTATTTGTCTTATTATTTCTACTTCTTTGTTACCTTTCAATCGTTAAATCTGTAGTTTTTATTTTTATTTAGGTCATTATTTTTCAGTATTATCATATAGTTTTGAGTTCTTAGGTTCCAAAGTAGCTTCCAAACAAAAATGTATATATTAGATGAGTATAACAATGATGTATTATAAGAGTATCAAGTGGGGGAGGCAGAGGTACAATGATTTATATCTGGACGGCAGTGTAAGGGTTAAAATATGTAATGCAGTACTTTTAGTGCATTGTCAAGCTCCACCAAGAGGATATGATAGCTAAGAGTAACCCACGTATACTCCTACACACGACTCGTTACCCCGTAAGAAACACATATAGTCTTAACTTCCATGTATATTCTTGTAATGACTGTTACAGCTCTAAGCAGCTCATAACTAAGCCTTACGACACGTTAAACCATCTTTCAGACTCTCGTGGATGTGTAGAATTGATCTCAACATATGGTGTTTTTTCGTCATTTTTTCTACTTTTTGAAATAAAAAGATATTTTTTTTAATGGATTTTGTTCTATTTCAACTATATTGTATATTAGAATAATGTAATACTTTCAGCTAAGTTTCAGATCTTTTCAGCGGAAACTTTCTTTTCTAGAAATCAATTGATTTGGATTTTAAGAAAAACATATATGATTATGGTGGATTTAATACTTGACCAATGTTGATGGAAAAGATATCAGATATTCCTTATAAAATTACCAATTAACAAACAAAGCACATTGTTCAATTGGGATCTTAGTTTAAATGCTACTATTTTTTGTTTAATGGTATCATTATTTGAGTAAATAACTATTTTTTCACGAGATAGATACCCATCAAATATAACAAAGAGTTATGCTGAAAAATCATAAATATTTTTCTCCTTTTTTTAAACTATATCTCATTCCAATCCTACGTGTAGTTCGCATTTTCATTATTTATAATCTACGTGATTACGTAATAACGTAATATAACATTTTCATAATATGTTGTTTATCAGTACTTGTTACATACCATAAGGATCGGAAAAATGTGCAGATTTTGAATCTGTGATTGAAATTTCAATACGAGTAAAACTAGGGAAGTTACAGCTGGTTTAAGTAGAAAATGTGATGAAAACAAGTTTTTATACACTATTTCAGGATGGCAGAGTCTGTTTGATTACTCCTGTAGTGTACATAGCCTTCCTTTGACCTTCTTAAATGCTGCTGCATGAAGATAAGGCTCACTATAACTAGGTATATAGAGGCAGAAAAACCATTCAATTCTCACCAAGTTCGGTCATGACGGGCCCATCAGAACATTCTCTACTGACTGTCAATGGCTATAAAAGTAAATTATTTTCATTAAAATATGTAATGCAGTACTTTTAGTGCATTGTCAAGCTCCTCCAAGAGGATATGATAGCTATCAGTAACCCACGTATACTCCTACACACGACTCGTTACCCCGTAAGGAACACACATAGTCTTAACTTCCATGTATATTCTTGTAATGACTGTTACAGCTCTAAGCAGTTCATAACTAAGCCTTACGACACGTTAAACCATCTTTCAGACTCTCGTGGATGTGTAGAATTGATCTCAACATATGGTGTTTTTTCGTCATTTTTTCTACTTTTTGAAATAAAAAAATATTTTTTAATGGATTTTGTTCTATTTAAACTATATTGTATATTAGAATAATGTAATACTTTCAGCTAAGTTTCAGATCTTTTCAGCGGAAACTTTCTTTTCTAGAAATCAATTGATTTGGATTTTAAGAAAAACATATATGATTATGGTGGATTTAATACTTGACCAATGTTGATGGAAAAGATATCAGATATTCCTTATAAAATTACCAATTAACAAACAAAGCACATTGTTCAATTGGGATCTTAGTTTAAATGCTACTATTTTTTGTTTAATGGTATCATTATTTGAGTAAATAACT
>JAPQNM010000008.1:7651084-7663584 GCA_029783475.1 Metacarcinus magister
TTAAATGCTGCTGCATGAAGATAAAGCTCACTATAACTAGGTATATAGAGGCAGAAAACCATTCAATTCTCACCAAGTTCGGTCATGACGGGCCCATCAGAACATTCTCTACTGACTGTCAATGGCTATAAAAGTAAATTATTTTCATTAAAATATGTAATGCAGTACTTTTAGTGCATTGTCAAGCTCCACCAAGAGGATATGATAGCTATCAGTAACCCACGTATACTCCTACACACGACTCGTTACCCCGTAAGGAACACACATAGTCTTAACTTCCATGTATATTCTTGTAATGACTGTTACAGCTCTAAGCAGTTCATAACTAAGCCTTACGACACGTTAAACCATCTTTCAGACTCTCGTGGATGTGTAGAATTGATCTCAACATATGGTGTTTTTTCGTCATTTTTTCTACTTTTTGAAATAAAAAAATATTTTTTAATGGATTTTGTTCTATTTAAACTATATTGTATATTAGAATAATGTAATACTTTCAGCTAAGTTTCAGATCTTTTCAGCGGAAACTTTCTTTTCTAGAAATCAATTGATTTGGATTTAAAAAAAAACATATATGATTATGGTGGATTTAATACTTGACCAATGTTGATGGAAAAGATATCAGATATTCCTTATAAAATTACCAATTAACAAACAAAACACATTGTTCAATTGGGATCTTAGTTTAAATGCTACTATTTTTTGTTTAATGGTATCATTATTTGAGTAAATAACTATTTTTTCACGAGATAGATACCCATCAAATGTAACAAAGAGTTATGCTGAAAAATCATAAATATTTTTCTCCTTTTTTTAAACTATATCTCATTCCAATCCTGCGTGTAGTTCGCATTTTCATTATTTATAATCTACGTAATTACGTAATAACTTAATATAACATTTTCATATGTTGTTTATCAGTACTTGTGCAGATTTTGAAGCATTGCTTGAAAATTCAATACGAGTAAAACGAAAGGAGTTACAGCTAGTTTAAGTAGAAAATATGATGAAAACAAGTTTTTATACACTATATCAGGATGGCAGAGTCTGTTTGATTACTCCTGTAGTGTACATAGCCTTCTTTTGACCTTCTTAAATGCTGCTGCATCAAGATAAGGCTCACTATAATTAGGTATATAGAGGCAGAAAACAATTAAATTCCCACCGCTCGTTCGGTCATGACTGGCCGATCAAAATCTTCACTACTGACTCTGTCACCGGTGCCAATGGCTATGGAAGTTATTTATTTTCATTAAAAAATGTAATGCAGTACTTTCATTGCAGTGTCAAGCTCCATCAAGAGGATATGATAGCTATCAGTAACCCGCGTATACTCCTACACACGACACGTTACCCCGTAAGGAACACATATAGTCTTAAGCGGAAACTTTCTTTTCTTGAAATCAATGGATTTGGATTTTAAGAAAAACATATATGATTATGGTGGATTTAATACTTAACCAATGTTGATGGAAAAGATATCTGATATTCCTTATAAAATTACCAATTAACAAACAAAGCACATTGTTCAATTGGGATCTTTGTTTAAATGCTACTATTTTTTGTTTAATGGTATCATTATTTGAGTAAAAAACTATTTTTCACTAGATAGATACCCATCCAGACGGCAGTGTAAGGGTTAAGTATATATAAAACTAAAACATTTTCTTTCCGTCATAGTCTTTTATTTGGAATGACTTAAATTATCCATTAAATAAAATTAAAAAAAAATATTTTCACATTAATCATAAGTGCATTAAGTGTTAACAAATTAGATTAATGAGAATTCACAATTATATTTACTCGTATTTTTCTTCTTCATATTATCCTATAAGAATGTAGTCTATAGGAGGGGAAAAGTATACCTTGAGTTCAGTGTCAAATAGACTCCGGTAAAGGCAGGGTGTGTTAACGCGTCTTTTAGTGATCATCTCAAGGTCAGTCGAGGGTTCCCCCACCAGATGGCGTTGGGTAGGTTAGTGCTAAAAGGACAAAAATAAGTGTTCTGGATCCTGACCCTTATGAAAAACAAACACTATACACACCTGCTGTCCTACTGTTACTATTTCCTCCTCGTGGTCGGAAATAGAAAGGAAGCCATTTTGTGGTAAATATTTATCGAGTACGTTTTTTTTTTTTTTTTGCGTGTGTGGTTTGTTACTGCTCTTTTTTTTTTCTTCCTTCGTCTTTTTTTTTCTTTTTACTTTTGTAATTTTCTGTAATAACTAATAATAACTATAATAACAATAATGATAACGACAATAATAAGGTCAAGGAATTGGACGCCAGAGAAAAATCGAAAGACCTTAATATGATACGGAAGGGGTTAGATAATATTCCAAAGCAATTTAAATCTCAAATGAAAAGCCGCTTCGTAGTGATTCCCTCAAGTTTGAAGGTAATATTGATGAGGAGGATCTAGTGACGAGAGCAAGACTTAAGTGCACGAATAGAAGCCTAGTTAATGCAACCAACATAAGCTACATAAGGACCAGGAAGCGTTATATGAAAATGGTAGAAAAATACTCTAATTTATCTATATATTTTTTTCAGGTTAATAGGACACTGCTAAAGGACTATAATATTGGATACTGTTAAAGTGGTGAAATATGTGTAATACGTTTTGTAGTAAGCATAGAAAAGGTTGGTAAGAGAGAGAGAGAGGGAGGGAAAAAAAGAGCAATTTATGTGGGAGGGAATATAGATTGAAGAAAGATGCAAAAAGTTTATCGTTACCGAGGCCAGGGATATCGTGTAGCATGCTGAGAGAGAGAGAGAGAGAGAGAGAGAGAGAGAGAGAGAGAGAGAGAGAGAGAGAGAGAGAGAGAGAGAGAGAGAGAGAGAGAGAGAGAGAGAGAGAGAGAGAGAGACCCTATCAAACATAATATATTCTTTAATAATCTTTATAAACAGCCTTTTCTGTTGAAATTGTCACTTATACTTTAAAATATTGATGATTTCATGTGTGTTACGTTGTTTTGTATAACTTACGTGTGTTATTATTTCTCCTTCAGGTACGTGAAGGGTCCAGGAACGAGGCAAGGATCGCAGTACTTCAAGGAGAATAAGGTTCCGTAGGAAGACTAGTATTTATATTTTTATCTTTATTTAGGTGTATTTCGTAACCATTAAAATGTTATGTATTACTTAAATTAGATAGAAAGCTTTTGTAATGTGTATTTTTTAAGGTTCCTACGTTTTTTCAAGAATATTCTACATAACATTACTGTACTACTGATAACAGAAATATATACGTAGCTGTCAGTGGCTCAGATTAGGCAGCGCAAAATTTCATGAATATTACATTATAGTTTCATAGATAGGCCTCACGAACACTTTGGGTACGATAGGATAGATAATATCACTCAATACCCATTAATACATACAATGAATAATGCTGTGTAACCTTACCTCATTCGCACATAAATGTAAGATGTGAAAAAATGTTAGATGCATAGAAAAGTATAAGTCTATCCAAAATTTTACCCGTTTTCTCTCAACCATTGAAGATCCATTCTCTTTTGGTTTTGAGTCGGAGACAAAACTAAAATATATTATTCATTCAAGACCCTCGCATTAATTTATCAAGCTTTTGGCATTTTGTATGCTCTTGCATGTTTTAATCGGAAATTTTCAAGTGTGCTAAAGAGATAGTATTCAGGCAGGAAGGACTTGTAAATATAGTTTAGTTTGGCATTGCAGTGCAGGAAAGAAAATGAACCCAAAGAAAATACGTCTAGAGAGAATAGATATATTTGGTGAGTGACTCTTTCAAAATGTAAGCTGCGTGCATGTCTTCGTTTCCTTAACAGTGTTCCGTCTTATTCTGTCAGTTCCTCCGTTCCCCATGTTGTATCTCTACCGTCTCCTTCTGTCTCCTTTTCTGTCTCTGTTTCTCTTCCTGTCATTGTATCTTTCTTATTATTTGTGTTGCATTTATTTTTTCTATGCTTCTTTTGCTGCTGAACATTTTCTTTGGTGTTTCCTGTATGAATAATTCTTACTGTACCTTAACTACCTGTGAAAGTACCTGGTATTCTTTAAGGAAATAAAGTATGTTTCCTTGCAGTCCACGTCCCGCCTTTGACCCATTGACGTGTGTTTATATCATATTGACCAATCTCTCGCTCTCTCTCTCTCTCTCTCTCTCTCTCTCTCTCTCTCTCTCTCTCTCTCTCTCTCTCTCTCTCTCTCTCTCTCTCTCTCTCTCTCTCTCTCTCTCTCTCTCTCTCTCTCTCTCTCTCTTAATTCACTGGTATTAGGGTTTAGTACTTCATCCATAAAATATTGTGTTCCAAGAAGAAAGATAGGAAGGAAATTACCTTTTTTTCCGTTTTACTTTATTTATTTATTTACTAAGGCTCTCTTCCCTTCCTTGTGTGCGTCCTTAATTACACACACACACACACACACACACACACACACACACACACACACACACACACACACACACACACACACACACACACACACACACACACACTCCATTTGTATATATTTGATTTAATTTTTATATTTGTTTTTTTTGTTTACTTTTTATTTTATTTTATTTTTTTCATGAATATTCGTGTTGATGGTCTCGTGACGCAATTATCTCTTGATGCAGGGGAGGCAGAGTATCATAATTAGTGATTTGCATATTGCCTTTGAACGCAGCCAGTTTGGTAACGTAATTTGACTTTTTTTTAAATTTTTTTATTTCTGTTATTCTCCCTCACTTTTTCCTTCAGGTTGTGTTTGTTGTGTCATTATTTTTGGTTTATGTGTCTGTGTCTGTGTCTGTGTCTGTCTCTGTCTGTGTCTTGTTATTTTATAGTGTGTAACAATACTAGTGATGATAATAATAATAACAATGATAGGAATAATAATAATAATAATAATAGTAATAAAATGAAAGCAAAATTAACACTTTATACGAAATTACAGCCCCTTCCTGAATATATACATTATTTATATGAAATTCTGAGTGTATGGAGTGGTAAAACCTTAAGTGGGAAAACATCAAGGAATAGTTAATAAGTTATTCCAGACCCTGACGATGTGTGGTGAGGATGGTGTGTGTGTGTGTGTGTGTGTGTGTGTGTGTGTGTGTGTGTGTGTATGTGTGTATGTGTGTGTGTGTGTGTGTGTGTGTGTCAAGGTAATGGGTGTATGTATATAACCTTTTTGTGAGGTAAATTGTCGGACATTATCCTATAATCGTGGTCAGGTCTGGAGGGCGTTGCGGGAAACACCCCTGAGACTGTGTGGGTGGGCGGCCTCCACCCACACCCTCACACCCACTCACATCCACACACATCCATACATACACACACACACACACATATACACACACATATACACACACACACCTCGCCTTATTTCTACACCTACACTCATAAATCACGCATACACTCCATATCCTCACCACACACACACACACACACACACACACACACACACACACACACACACACACACACACACACACACACCTTTCCTACCTGCAGTGTATACATTAAAATCATATTCCTCGCTATGCTTTAATATTATCATGTAGACCTTTGCTTTGAGTGCACGCCCTTATATGTATGTGTGTGTGTTTGTGTGTGTGCCTGTGTGTGTGTGTTTGTATGTGTATATGTCCCTGTTGGTACCTGGCGCCATCTTTCTGGACCACCCGCTAGCACCACCTCTTACACGCCCTCGCCTGTTGTCCCTCTCAGCCCATTTTCAGTGATGTAAATAAAAAGAAAAGAAAAAAAGAGAATGAAGGATCAAAATAGTAAAGTCTACCTTTCTATCTATCTACCTATCATCCATTTTCTTTCCTCAGGTGTCCTTACTAGTGGTGTTGTGTAACGTAGGTGTTAGTTGCCTTACACGTTCGCTTTATTTCACTCTTGATAATGTGATGATTTTAGTATGTATGAATTAAGTGACTCGCTGTGTATTCCGCTCCACTCTCACCTTGCTCACCCTCAGGATATTTTTATGCTGGTGAAGACCTGAGCAATGAAGGCTTCACGCCACATATAATAATATTTGCAGATTTAAGTATGCAAGTGTGTATGGTGTGTCTTGTGTCTATGTTGAGCACAGTTTTACGTATTTATAAGTGTTTTACTGTATTTTCTTTTTCTTTATTGGTAAACTGAGAGAGAGAGAGAGAGAGAGAGAGAGAGAGAGAGAGAGAGAGAGAGAGAGAGAGAGAGAGAGAGAGAGAGAGAGAGAGAGAGAGAGACGCACACAAAACCATACCCGGAGTGTTATTTACAATTCAAATTTATCTGGAAACTTCCCTGGATCTTAATTTAATTTTTCGAGTTTGAAGGTGACCAGATTTTAGCCCACCGAGTGTGTATGGGGGGAGGGGGGGGGTTGTATAAGGGGAGTAGGAAAAAAAAGGTGTGATATCCCTTCTATATATGGTCAAAAAGTCCTCTGTATCAAGCTGAGGAGCGAGGGGATGCCGCAGGTGAGAGAGGGAAGACAGGTGAAGGTAGGGACGAGGGGAAGGCGGGAGGGGAAAGGGCAAAGGGAGGCGGCAGAGGGGAGGATAAAGACTCTTATATATAAAGTTCAATGCCTGGCAGGGAGCACATTGCTTTTAACCCCATTGAGGGAGGAGCCTTGTGCACTGTATAAGCCTATGCCATTGTCGTGAGTAGGCCTAAATGGACGTGTTCGGGCCCCAGTATGTTTTCATTATTTACGAGAGGGAGTGCGGCGAGACGGCAGGACAGGGGAAAGGAAGGAAGGGAAGGAGGGAAGAAGGAAACTCTGATCATTACTGACGGGAATAAATACGTGTTTTCAAAGCTAAATGGAAAATTATTCACAAGCTTGACGTTGATGTTGGGTAAAGCGTCGCCTGTTTTTTTTTTTCTTTATTCGACTTCATTCTCGAGTCTATTGTTTTCGGATGATTTTTTTTTTCCCGGCGTTCTTGTTTGTGATATGACGTCAAGGAAATGCCACTGTGCACATCAATCCTCACTTTTTTTCCTTCCTCCATGTCCTCGTCTTTCTCCTCGTCCTCGTCCGTGTTTTTCCTCCTCGTCCTCGCCTCAATATTGATTTCTTCTCCTTTTATTTCCTTGTATATGTTTATACAAATAAATAAATAAAAATAAATATTGCATTCATTCATTCATATAGCAATCTATATACCAATCTATCTATCACCATTATGTCGCAAGTAGTAGAACAATAGCCTCACATTTAACAAAGCTACAAAGGAACAAGTCAAGGAGAGTGAGGTTAGGTGAACAAAGTAGTCACCTTAATGGGCCTTCCTTGCCCCCTGCAACAGATAGGTGTTCCTTTCATTAGGAAAACATGATAATGTGCGTAGCATCCTTTTATTTATATAAATATGAACAGAGGCAGTGATATGGTTATAGAGATGAATGCCTCTCCTGAAAAATTATGTTAATTGTCTCTTGCTCTATCTATCTCTCTATTTCTTTCTATCTATCTATCTGTCACAAGGCTGGATAATGATAATGATATTGTAAATATTTTTTTATTATCACGAGTCATGACATACATTTCCGTGGAAATATTACATAAACAAAACACAGTAAATATATTAGATACAAACAATAACTGCAATAACAACAATACTGCTTCAGTACACTTTGTTAACCTGCACAAGATATAACTCAATCAAATTAGCCTCTCCGTTAGTCATCATTATTTCTTGGTTACATTCACAAACTAATTCATGAATGTATTGTCAGTGAACGTTTATCAGGAGGCACCACATGAACACGGCGCCCCGCGGCAGTCAGCCCTTCCCGTGCACACGCAGCCGATCCCTGAGGGCAGCCACATCTCGTGCTCACTTGACCCACGCGGGAGCCACAAGTGGTCCCGTCCTATTCAGTATACTTGAGTCCACGTCAGACTCAACAGGAAGGTTCCTCAAAGTGTCAACCTTACCACTTACAGGTTGAGCACATTTCCGCTCCGCTGCACAATGCACCTTCATGGCCGCACAATGCACCTTAATTAAGGCTTTTATGATCACATATTTTCATCTGTTTTCAATGAAATAATGTGTGATCTGTTCCAGGATTGACTTTAACGGTGTGAGTATTCAAGAGGTGTAGCCTCGCCTGGCAGCCATGGCGACCAGGTCCTTCCTCCACGCTTCCTCATCATTATCAAGTTGCAATAGGCGAGCAGCCCATTGTTCCTTGATGCCTACTTTACTTCTCTGGTAATCTCTATAAAGAAGTTCCCTGTCTTTAATAGGGAGTGGCGCGTCATCCAGGTTAAAACGAATAGTTATTGACCGCTGCTGTGTGTCTGTCTCATTACTGTTCGCTGCTTCTTGTTGTTTTTGTTTAAGAAACTTTTTGTTGAGAGCCTTGACACGCTTCCGCCGAGCAGCACCGAACTCCCGATGTTTCTTCTTGAAAAATTCTAAGAGGTTCGCAGCCTGTCTGCGGGACAGTTTGGGCAAACACTCTTCACACTCGAGGTACAACACAAAGTGTTCGCACTTCAGCTCGGTAATATCTTCCTCTTGGGAATTGTTGAACATTTCTTGTTCAGTATTCATGATTTGAACATATGTTTACAGTGAGGTTGATAAACCAAGGTGGTGAGAATATGAAGGTAGCCAAGGTCCAAGCTGATTTTCCAGTGTCGTCAGTCACGAGAGGTTGGATCTAATGACTAGTGTAACCCTAGCTATATCTACGGTTACACTAGTCATTAGATCCAACCTCTCGTGACTGATGACACTGGAAAATCAGCTTGGACCTTGGTTTACTTTTTGGAGAAAACTGAGCCAATAGGAGCGCGTCATTAGATCCAACCTACTCGTTCAAGGTCTATCTATAAGTAGCTTATTGTATACCAACGAGGCTGAGGCTGCATCATGACAGAGAGAGAGCGAGAGAGCGAGAGAGCGAGAGAGCGAGAAGCTAGACAAGAGAGAGGTTTGCCTCCCGTTTCACCGTTACCACTGGCTCCAGGCTTCAAGCTGTTCACCTCCCCCTTTGACTTCCCTGTGGACGAAGCTCCTGCCCTCCTGCAGATGAAGTTGGTGGAGCTTCAGTGTAATGACGAACTGAGCTGAACTCCCTTGTAACAAATTTCCAAATTACATTGAGCATGTAAAAAGCATCGTCGCCATGTTTGGCAGCACTTACTATTGGGAACAACTCTTTTCAAAAATTAAATACACAAAGTCTCTCATTCGCTCCCAGCTAAGTGACCGCCACCTCAATGACATTATGCTCTTGTCTACCTCATCAATGGATCCAGACATTGAATCCCTTTTCCATGGCATACAGCACCAACCATCCCACTAATTTGTATGTCTCTAGACAAAACTGTTTTCTGCAGTCAGTGATTTGCATTATTTCAATAAATTTTTTTTAATCTAATCGCTGGTTTGCCTGCTTTTCTATGAAATCCTTGTACACTGTCACTTTTGGCACTCTGGCCCGCAGGCTATTCCTAGAAGCTTTCTCTGGCCCTCGCACTGAAATGGTTGCCGACCCCTGCCTTACACGTTCCCCTCCACATCTTTGTCCTCTCGTTCTTCTCCTTCCTTGGTGCTATTAATGATACAGCGAAGGAGTAGAAGCCTGAGTTGAAGCCAGGCAAGCCCTTCCCTGGTGTTCGTGGTGGTGAATGGGTGCCTTTCATTCCCTCTTGGTAATTAACACCTGATTGTGTCACCGACTACTAATAAGAGTGGTGAGCGAGGAGTGCATTGGTAAGTATGCATGATGAAACAGGAGACGGTGTGTTGTCCTACTCTTCTAACGCGTATGGACTCAGGTGCTAAGTTAGAGGAGTGTTGAGTATGTGTGCATGGGTGTGTGTATGCGTGCCTTGTCTTGGAAATCCTCTTTAGTGGGATAACAGACTGGTTTATAGATATATAGATAGTTTTTTCTTGCTTTTCATCAGCTTTAATTTAAGTTTTTTTTGATTTTGTATGATTAATTTCTGTCCATTAATTTACTTCGATGTTTTTATTCTCTATTGCTTCTTTCTATCGCATGTACCCTCGCAGTGTTTTGATATCTTTCCTTCTATACCCATATTTGTCTCATCATGTCTCATTACTATTCCATCCAAGCTGCATCTCCTTCCACTCTTCTCTGCATCACTTCGCTACATTGTCTTCTTCCTGCTGCCTTTCCTTTCCTTCAAGTGTTGCCGCTACTCCTCTGCAGCTGCCGGTCCCTGCACCTTTACTCCCACTTTCTGGAGACACTTTTGACGTCAGTAAGGGAAGGAAAAAGGTCGCTCCATTGAATATCACGGTGACCTTTTCCTCACCGACATTTCCCGTGACATTAGCGGCGTCGAAGGCGTGTCAGGACCTCGCATCTTTTAGCGCTGGAAAATTATGTCGATGTTGATATTTGAAAGTTTATCCTCATACGTACACATGCATTTACACGCACATGCAGACCCGCTCACACATACACACACACGCATATATAGAACATACACATACACACACATGCCTACTCCAGTTCCCTTTGCTTCCATTAACCTTGTATACTTTTAATTATATAAAAGCAAAATGGGGTAAAATAGTGCAGTGGCTGAAAGGGTTTTGTTAAGGTTGAAAAAAATGAGAGAGGGAAAAAAAAAATCGCGTATATCTGGTTGTGCGGCGCGATTTTCATATTTATTGCCAACATTCTGCGCAATAATAATAAAAAAGTTTAATGAAATTTCGAATCTTTCCAAATTTGTGATGAGCCGTGAGATCTTTATTGGAGCGAGGCTATTCATTCCTATCTCGGTGAGTTTTTATTTTCCTTCATCCCTTAAAAAGAAAAGAAACTAATTATTCATTTCATAAATAAGCAAGTGCATGAAGTAAGTAGATTATAATATATACGAGTGGATAAGAGAGAGTAAAACACCTACAGCAATTATTATTATTATTACTATCATTATTATTATTATTATCATCATCATCATCATTTTTTCCGCAATCCTTAAAGTAGGTAGCACACAAGGACGAGTTTTCTCTCCACTCTTAAAGGGAAAGAAACAGGAGAGGGAGAGTGTCCTTGAAATATTATCCTTCGCTTGATTCTGTTTCCTCCGGCGCCTTGCTGAGTTGGAATGGAGTAGGTGGAGGAGGAGGCGAGAAAGGAAAAGAAAGAAAAGAAGGAGGAGGAGGAGGAGGAGGAAAAAGAGGAGGAGCTGGAGGTGGAGGAGTAGGAGGGACTAATAATGCGATGCTGTCTCAACCAGCAAGACAATCTCCACAGCTGTCAACTGTCCGCCACTTTGGCATACATTATCATGAATTAATGGGCTGCCACTAGGAGGGTTGAAGGAGGTGGCGGAGGCTGTAACCTTAAGTATCATCAACCTGAAGGAGGTGCTGACGGATGGACAGGGAAATGCATGACACACTGACAGCCACAAACGTATACACAGGAAGGAAGATGTAATGATCTGGATAACAGCAGAATATCCGTTTATATAGACTGTTTTTGGGTAATGATAGTGAGAAATTGCTGTTATTTGAGCAGGAACATAACGCAAAAGATTGTGCTAGTGATTGCAGGGGTTAAATAATGGCATCGCAATACTGGGGAGGCTGTAGAAATAAGTGCCAGTATTGTTTCTCTCTCTCTCTCTCTCTCTCTCTCTCTCTCTCTCTCTCTCTCTCTCTCTCTCTCTCTCTCTCTCTCTCTCTCTCTCTCTCTCTCTCTCTCTCTCTCTCTCTCTCTCTCTCTTTTTTTTTTCTCCGTGCAGACGTGAGCAGGGCTGCCTGTCACTTGTCTCGGCGGGGTTGTCATTAAAAGTTTGTAATGGCATCCAATCCTTCACGGAGAGGCCTGGAGGGAGGGAGGGAGGGAGGGATGGGAGATGTTCGCTTCGGGGGGACACGGAGGACTTTTGGAGTAGGGCGAATGGAGCCTTGGGTGAAGGAGTGCATGGGGAGTGGCCATCAGCGGGTAGGGATGTAAGAAAGGAGTGAGGAGTAAAGGAAAAGGATTTGAACGTGGTCATAGGTTCATAATAACAGGATTGGATGCTCTTCTCTATAGGATTGTGTGTTTAGAAGTATACAGGGTAAAGAGTCATAAGTTTAGGTTAATGAAGGAAGTATGAGTTTAATTTCAGAGGTAAGATAAGTATGTTTTATGTCGTGAATAAAGTTGAAGGTTCAGAATAAGAGGAATCAAAAGGTTCAAGTGGTTACATGTAGGAGGAAGAAGTGTTTTTTTTTATGTCTATGTAAAGTTTATAAAGGGAAATACAGTCCCCCCAGACACAGTAATAACAGTGCCAGTGTAAGGTATATAGAGTAACGTAGTAAAGTATGCACCATATATAGTACCTGCCTAACACAGCTGGAGGGCGTAGCTAGGTAAAAAAAACAAAATAATAAAGTGTCATATATTTACTGATTCAATTCGTTCATTTATTCATTCATTTAGTTATATTTGCATTCGATATGTACTCCCCCATACACCTGGTATTTCAGTGGCTGCTGTTCGATTACCTACACTCAG
>JAPQNM010000008.1:7668584-7691084 GCA_029783475.1 Metacarcinus magister
GCCAGCATGGAGGTGATTACTTGTATTATTAAACGGGCTTAGATAATCAGTGTAAAGGTGTTGTCTCTTATATATAAACTCAATGTGGTTTTTCTTAAATGTTGAAATTACTTGTTTAATATAAACATTAAAGAGTAACTTTATAAAATACGTTTAATGCTTCACACCTGCATGGTATTCAATTAGACTAGTGTTTTTATTTTCAAAGGAGAAATAAACATGTAAAGAGGAGGAACAAAGAAAATATGGGAGGAAGAGAGGAGGTAAAGAGCGGTAGGGAGAAATGGAGGAAAGGAAGAAAGGAATAGGGTTTTGTAGGAATATTTCTGGTCTCGAGTGGAAAGGTTACATACAATCTCGGTGGAGTTGTGAATAATGTATTTAATTAGTATTTGAAGGTGTGTGTGTGTGTGTGTGTGTGTGTGTGTGTGTGTGTGTGTGTGTGTGTGTGCGTGTGCGTGTGCGTGTTCTTGTGATTGTATAAAGGGTGGAAGGAAGGTTAAAGGTTCAGAAACTAGATTTATTTTGACACATTTATTTACCTGAGTATTACATAGATTTAAGTTAGCACACACACACACACACACACACACACACACACACACACACACACACACACACACACACACACACACACACACACACACACGCACATAGAAAATAAATGTTTAGTAGACACTGACATCCTCCGTCTATGTAATATATCCTTTTCTTTCTCTTATCGCCTGTCCTTTACTTTTCTTCATAAACAACAAAACTGCCCGGGACTATAAATATATGTGGACAACAAAAAAAAAAAACTAATTGCGTCCGCCTAAAGAAAAATAGAGAAAAGCGAAGTTATGAAAAGGAAAGTGAGTTTAATTTTCCAAGTTGTGATATCATTCTCGTGAAAGTCTAGAAGTTATAATAAGGTGGAAACAGTTATAAGAAGGTGGAAAGCAGCAAGAGACAGATTGTTGCACAGACTCAAGTGAAGGACATGAAGGAGTGAAGATACTGAGTAATTATTGCATTGATAAGATCGTAACATTCCACCTAAATCCCACCTTTATCTATATTAACCAGAAAACAGGTTGAGGCTCAGACCAGATTTAAACACCTCACCATTATCCCAAAAGATGGCGACACCTGTTTAGAGTACAAGGCAAAGTAAATACCATCAAGATCCGTGTTACATCCTCACCTAGGAAGGAATTGGAACCAAACTCAGTCCTGTTTAATACTATAAGCCAGCGTAAAGTACCAAACCTTTTCTGATCTTGTACCTGTTGTTGGTGGTGGTGTTGTCGTTGCTAGAATCGTCGCCTTACTGCCTCGTGTGTTTCATTTTCCTGACCTGCTGGAGTTTGTCGCTGTTGTTGGTTCTATTTGTACATGCACCGAACTAGCTCTGCACCATTTGTTTTTTTTCTCTCACACCGTCACAGCCAAGAGAGAGTGCGAGAGAGATAGAGACAAGGGCAGAAGGTCAGGATGTAAGCTGAACACCGCCACCACAAGGCATAGCAGGCGATGTTACAAAACCCTGAGGGAGAATGTTTTAATCCTACGAAGCCATGTTGTTGTCCGGCTAAACGTCCACCTTGTATACCTGACCTTGGTTCGTTACCCGATGGTCAGGGCGGCACATGTTACCTCAGAGCTGGATTGATGGACCGCTGACACCCTGACCTTGCTGACGCTAACTAACACTACCACGAACTCAATAGTCAAGAGTACTGTCATTTTAAAAGAAATATCACTACCATTTTTCTTATTTATTGATTTATTTACATATTTATCTACCTGTTGCGTGTTCTGATATTTACGAGATCGTGTTTTGTTTTCTTTGCTTATTTTTGGTGAGTAAATAGGTTGTTTTGTTTATTTATTACTAAGGCACCTTGATATTAGCGTGACGATTCAATATGTGTGTGTGTGTGTGTGTGTGTGTGTATGTTTGTGTGTGTTCAGGGAGGGGGAAGGCACTAGGCAGGCAGATAGAGACAGGAGCTCTCCTTCCTTCCATCCTCCCTCCCGCCCGCCCGCCACACGAGGGTTGGCTGCGTCGTGTTATCGATGGCCTCGCCTGAGTAATACCTTCCTGACGCATGAAATATTTGACCTCACGCCGCTCTGGCAAATTGCAAGAGTTTCATAATTTATCAAAGTATTTTATTCCCATCAATATATATTTTTTTCTGCATAACGATCAACCTCAATTATACTCGAATCTGTGCATAAGGAAAAAAGAAAATGTTTACACTTGATGCCTAGAAAGTGTAGCTCAGTGTACGTGTCTTGAGAGTCCAATCCAGTTATGGTGAAGTAGAGATTTTATCAGATCCGCAAGTAAGTTTATGGGGAATCACTTATCTGGCCAGACAGGGACCATTAGAGCAGCTGCGTCTTGCCTGTGGCTTGTGACTTTCCCAGCATCATGTTTAGGCAGCGTCGAGAGAGAGAGAGAGAGAGAGAGAGAGAGAGAGAGAGAGAGAGAGAGAGAGAAAGAGAGAAAGAGAGAAAGAGAGAGAGAGAAATTGCCTTGTCACCCCGGTCACTGCTCTCATTACTAAACCATCACTCATCCCAGTCGCATTCTTAATCATCCTTCGAGACTTAGCTTGCCCCCTCCCCCTTGCCTCCCCTGCCACTGGGCCCACGCGTCATGCAGGTCAGGTCAGGGGTGCCATTACCTTCCCTCTTCTGTTCTTGCTCCAGCACTCAGGGACGTGGAGGTACCATGGGAGTGTCCTTTCAAGGTAAACTTTTATATCATACACATACAAGTTTCTTTCCACTGGTTGATTGAAGTCTGGATCAACCTTGTCAGTGTTGAGGGTTTGGTAACAGGGGAATAAAGATAGAAAGAAAGAGAAAGAGAGGAAGGAAAGAAAAGATAACAGGGATAGTCTCAGCTGTTTTCAGGGTTCCAAGCCGTGGTTTTCTGCAGCTAATGAAGGGATAACTCGTTTAGGTTCACAGGGATAACAAAGAAACTTGGAGATAAATTGCATTAAGTCTGCCAGGTTCATTTCACAAGTCTCTGACCGAAGAAAAAGTTGTATCAAATTAACTTCTGGAGGCTATCGGTCAAACGGAAGGAAAGAAAAAAGAAAAAGAAATGAAAAAATATAGCTTTGTATACACAGTCGT
The DNA here is from genome assembly GCA_029783475.1 of Metacarcinus magister. Classification (NCBI taxonomy): domain Eukaryota; kingdom Metazoa; phylum Arthropoda; class Malacostraca; order Decapoda; family Cancridae; genus Metacarcinus; species Metacarcinus magister. Next base: position 7,671,723 of record JAPQNM010000008.1, read on the forward strand.
AATTATCTGACATGATACTCACTTCTTCACCCTTACACACTTAAATCCTTCACCAGCTAGCTTCTCATGACACACAAATCACCACCCACTTTTTTTGGCGATAGTTATTAGATATTACACAACCTACCTTGCTTCGTGTACTCAAAAACACCACCTTTATCTTTGCTGATGTATGTATGTATCTCTTCCCGTGATGGTGAGGCGAGGCGGGGCGTGGTGAGGTAGGGCGGGGTGGGGCAGGACGAGGCGAGGCTAGAAGTGGTGGTCGTGTAGGTGGTGAAAAGGGAGTGGAGAGAGATAATGGTGCTGAGAGTGTGGCTTCTCTTCATTACCGTGACAATAGCACCTCGGGCGACCCTCACTGGCCCACCACGACCTGTAATTGACGGAGGGAGGAAAGAGAGAGAGAGAGAGAGAGAGAGAGAGAGAGAGAGAGAGAGAGAGAGAGAGAGAGAGAGAGAGAGAGAGAGAGAGACTACATGTTTGCTCTTCTTTTTTTTATCTCTTTTTTTCTGATTCTTTATGCCGTGTAAGTGAAGAAAAAAAAGATATATTGTTATTTGCTCTTTTCTTTTGTGTTTCTCTTTTGCATTATTCTTTTCAAACTTTTACCTTCTTTTATTTGTTATTGTTTGCCTCTCTCTCTCTCTCTCTCTCTCTCTCTCTCTCTCTCTCTCTCTCTCTCTCTCTCTCTCTCTCTCTCTCTCTCTCTCTCTCTCTCTCTCTCTCTCTCTCTCTCTCTCTTCTCTCTCTCTCTCTCATTTGACCTCTTTTCCATTCTTTTCATGAATCAAACTATATTTCTATTTATGTAAAGCCCTTTCCCCTTTTTCGTCATTCACCCTTCCCCTCTTTCTCTCTATTATTTATCCTCATCCTTTCCTTCATTCATTCATTCACCCTCTCCCTCTCTCTCTCTCTCTCTTTCTCTATTATTTATCATTCAATTCATCTCTTCACACTTCCCTCCCTTTCACTTTGCCTTCTGTCGTTCCTCGTTCTCTGTCTCCCTGGAGCATCTTTTCTCCGAGTCATTCTTCACTGCGGCTCATTCCTCACCGCCTCTTGGTGCCACATTGTCCTGCGGTGGAGATGAGGCTGCGAGGCCACCATTGTCCGCCAGCACGCCAATCATTGCGGGCCTCTCCTAGGGGATTCTGCGGTACCCTGGGAGTAGGAGGAGGAGGAAGAGGAGGAGTAGTAGGAGAGCTTACAGTAAAGAGAGTAAGAAGAAAGATGATCCCTCGCCGCTCCTTCCATCCTAGAGGTCAAAAGGTCTAAGCTGAATAGGCGACGTGGACAAAGCAGCGTTCATGACCTCTTAGTGTCCCCCCTCACGCCCTTGTGATGCCCTGATATCCTTGGTCATCCGTCACTAGGACCATATCAACACACAGCCAGTAAGTAAGGCAGGGTGTGATGGTACATGGCGTTGGTGGCTTTAAAAATACACATCACATGGACGCCTGTTCGGAAATATGTATATGGAGTGTTATTTTTGTATGGGTTTTAAAATGTTTGTGCATCTGTAATACTGGCAGGCAATTTATTTCAGTGTGGCATCAGTCGATTACGAAAGACACGTGTACCGATGGTTGTATTAAATAGTTTTTCCTTCTATTTTGGTTTTGAAATACACGGCAATATTTTTACTGGCATTTCATCAGGCATATCAAATTGTGTCCCTCGGTGAAGCGGGGATGTTGAAGGTAGAAATCTATCATGCATTCACCATATGGCGTGAGGGTGTAGCGTCCGTGTTTTGGTATTAAAGGACAGAGTTTATCAATAAATTACACCCACATCAAGCAGGGTTAGTGCACTGCCGAGTAGGTCATTGCAGCCCACGTGTTCCCTATCAACTGTTGCTTTCACTTCTTTGCTTTCTATCAAGGGGAATATGCTAGTTACCCCGGGCTTTATGTATAATAATAACACCACTTAATATTATAGAAAATGTATCAGTCTAACCTATTATTACGTGTATCAAAGGTACTGCAATGGATATAGCAACTACGCACAATGTATAGCAAAGCGACACATGCGACCCTACGTATAGATGTAGCATAAAAAGAATCTATAAAAAGAGTTCAGTTGTAGCTGCGTGTCTGTTAGTGGCTGTAAAAAGTGGCGGAGTTATTTCACGCTTATGTGGAGATGGATAATTGGAGGGCTGTTTCTTTGTCCCCCAAAAAACAAGCAAAACAAGACTTCCCGCTTGATGATATTTACTTCAAGGTGTTTCTGACGCTTGACGTTTACGTGTTTTTGTTTCCTGTAATGATTATCGTCATATTTCAGATATTTTCTCGTTTACAACCCAATTTTTATGGTCGAATATTTCACGGTAGTAAATTTTCGCACGCACAAATATGGGGGACATTTATATTTCCCGCGGTCCTCCCCTTCTTCCTTCCCCTTCTCCCCTTCTTCCTCCCCCGGGTCGCAGACTGACGAATTTGGGTGTTTGGTGTTGGCTCAGCAATTTCCTCATATCCGGCGAATGTACATTTTTTTCTCTCTTTTATGAGCTAACATAATTTTTAACTTAGCGAGGCTGGTCTGAGGCAAGGGTGTGCAACAGGGATGGCGGGAGGATGAGTAGGGAAAGGAGAGGAGAAGAAAGGCGTGGATGGAAGGTAGAAGTAGAGGGAGGAGAGTGAAGGAGGATGTCTTTAGAAGGGTATTCTGTATTGGGATCATCATGTCCTTAAATCATGGTGTAAGGGAAGCAAGGTACTGTGGAAAGACGTGGAGAAAAGAGGAAGAGGTGAAAAATAGTGGATTTAAAATAGGTTGATATGAAGAAGAAAAAAAAATAGTTCAGAAGGAATGAATAACGTGGTTAGAAATATAATTAATAATTTTACGTAAGTGAATTGAATGGATACATATAATCAGTTAATGGTAAAAGTCTATATAACTCTATCTTTTTTTTTCTCTCGTACACACAAACACCTTTATGGATAACCTTTCCACTGTACTCGGAGGTAAGGTGAGGCAGCAGCAGCAGCAGCAGCCCCACGAGACACACACACGCACGCCACAAGTTCCTCACACTGTACGAGCCTCTTCCACGCTGGGTAATTATGGGTATTACTTTACCCCGAGGATCATGCCTGACTCACACTTTTCCTCCGACACCTGTACACGTATAGGTTTTGGAAGAGACTGAGAGAGGGGGGAGGAGGGCGGGTGTGAAGATGAAATAGAGAAAGAGAGAGAGGATGGATTAGATTCCCGCCCATTGTCTGAAGTATCTCTCGTAGTGGTGCTGCTCCCCGCCCACCGCCCCCCGCCACCTGCTTTTTATTCACTCATGTGCCTCTCCCTGCCTCGTGCCCCTTCCCAGTTAAGGTAAAAGTCGGCTTATAATAGAAGAGGGAAAGGTAGAATGAGAGAGAAAAAAAGAAAGAGAAAAAGAGAGAGAAAAGGGCAATATTTACAGGCGTTTATATTACATCAATGACTATAGTTTTTCACCTCTTTCTCCTTTTCTTTCTTTTCCTCTTTCTCCATCTTTTTCTCGTCCTCCTCTTCCACCAATACCTTAACATACAAGTGTCGCGTCATGGTCGTGTCCCGCAGATGGATTACGAGACGCTAGGACATTATAGGACCCGACACTATTTATTTCTAGTGAGTCTGGTGCGTCGCGGCGTCCAGACTAGGAGGGGGTGTGGCGGCCGGCGCGGACAGGACACAAATCAAGAGGCAGTGATCGCCCCGTATAGAAGAAAGTAGGAGGACGCTAGCCACGTTGATATATGTAATGTCTATAGGACTTTGGACGTGTGTGGGGGGGGGGAGGGTCTGTGTGTGTGTGTGTGTGTGGGTGGGAGTGGTTTTGCGAGTGAGTTAAATCGTTTTCTATAGAAGGACAAGCGACGCGAAGTAATCTTTCCCCGAGCAGACAGCCATAAGGAGCCAGGGTGGTGATGGGAAGGGAAGACCGTTCTGTTTTACTACTCCTTCCTGGCCTCTCTATACCCTGCCTCGTCTAGACCCTTCCTCTCTCATTCTCAATCCTCATTACATCATGATTTTTTTCCTCAGTTATTTTATACCAACCCCGAGCCTCGTAAAATTCCCTCCTCTCAAATCAATCGTATTTCTGTGGACAAAACACCAGAAAAAACATCGCGTACACTTCACGAGGCAAGGAAGAACAGGAATAAAAGACCCGATCGGCAAACCACACAAATGGAACGTGAATAGTACACTGACTTTAAGGTTTTGAAGTAACTTGAGAGTGGTAGTAGTCTTAAGTAACCCAAGTCGTAACTCGAGATGGTTTTGCTAACATTTCAAGCGGTGGGAAGTGGTTTCTGAGGAGTGGCGGCGTCGCTTGAAATACTCTCCCTTATACTGCGTGAGGAATGAACGGCCACTAAAACCTCAGACTGCTATTAATGCGTCTCTCTGAAGTGCTCTAGATGACCTGTTTATCCCTCTCTCTGGACTAGCGGACAGGGAGGGGAGGGTGTGGGAAGCGATGTGTTGCAAAAGTGGCCGCTGGTGATGAATGGTGATGGTGGTGCAGAGAGAAAGAGTGGTGTTGGTGGTGATGAGTGATGGTTCTGAGCAGCTGGTGTGTATTGCTGGTAGTAAAGATGCAGTGAATGGTACCGTTAACACTTGATTTTTATATCCCCATTCTTCTTGATGGGTATAAAACACGGGTATTTATTGTTCGTATTTGTTATGGATATGTTATTGGTGTCAGAATGAACGTGAGGTGAGGGGACATGTATCAATGAAGGGGTGGAAGGGAGGTGTAAGGGAGGCTGGCTGGCTATGTGTTCCCTTCAACCCTTAACCCGATGCTCCCCTCCTCGTCCCATCGGGTGAGCGTGGAGCGTGTCGTCGTAAACTTCCTTATAGCTGAGATTCACGAGTCCCTCTCAAACACGGATGATTTAAAGATTTCCTCTAAGGTATCCTCCCCCCCGCTATGATTTTCCAGAAGGTGTACTCCTTTGGAAGACACGGCCGGCCATCTCCGGAGCCTCGTCCCTGCTGAGTCTATGGTTTGAAACACCTCCTTCCAGTCTCTATTCTTGGGGAGATTTACATAGAGAGCGGTCACTGCTGTAGAAATAAGAGCCTCTACGATGTTTTCTGATCCTCGTCCCCTCTTCGACTACTATTTTTTTTTCCAGGGATCTGAATGGAAAGTACCAAAATGTCTTCCAGGTTTCCATCGTGTAGCGGCAGATCTCTGGACATCCCTGGAAAAGTCATGTGGTTTTTTTTCCAAAAGACTCCGGCGTCCAAACAGTCAGGGCTGCAGAACTCAACTCGGTTTGAGGAAGAAACAAAAAGTAACCAGCAGGAGGTCTAATTATGTAGGCTCGTCTCATTTTTTCCTGCTTGTTTGTTTTGCTTTCTCGTGCTTTTTTTCGTGCCAAGCCAGGATGAGGCCATAACGCACGTGCACGAGGAGGTGGAAGAGGTGGAGGAAAAGGAGTAGAAGAGGAGGAGGGAGGGAGGAGGAGGTTGTATTAGCGTGTCGGGGTGGTAGTACGTGCGCCTGAGGAGTCGTGCATGTCTGGCGTGGGCGTGAGGCGGTGAGGAAAGGAGGGAGTAGAGATCTTTATGTGGCCGTGACTCACAACAACAACAGGACAGGACTGAGTTTACCCGCGTCGAACCCACTGACCACGCTACTCCACCGTCACTGCTCCTTTGTTTGTGTATCTCTCTCCTTCTTAGTGACTGACCAATCGCCTAGCCGTCACACCGTCACAAACAAAGCCTTAATGGGGTCCTTGGGCTTCTTGTGACGTTTCTACTGCTTGAAAAGTGATTTCCCGACCTCATTCTCCTTTGTAGCTGTGTATAAATGTCTTCTTTAAGTGAGGTTTTTAGATGTGTGTGTGTGTGTGTGTGTGTGTGTGTGTGTGTGTGTGTGTGTGTGTGTGTGTGTGTGTGTGTGTGTATGTGTGTGTGTTTGTGTGTGTTGCAGCTCATGAGTTTTCTGAGTATTGCCTTTGTGTGTATCGAGTTACGGGAATGAAAGAAAACGAATACAGCTCTTTATGGTCTATTGCGCCACATCAAAGCGCTAGTAATGCGAAATTGTGCACAAATATTGATGCGTGTCTTTGTGAGCGAAATGTTTTAGCAACTCGTGAGGTAAAAGAGGCATTCCCACCGTAATTCTCTTATTAGTAGTAGTATTTGATGCAATAACATTACCTATTGCGTCTATCAAATTACGTTCTTTTCATTCGCTTTTTAGAAATATAAATACGTCGGCTTCATATTTGTCAGCTCATTTCTATCTTAATATCAAACAAGCTTCATAGTTTTGTCTAAGTTTTATTTTTCCAGCATAAATCAATAGGAAAAGCGACTATAGTGTTTGTCTTTATGCTGTGTTCATCTACGACATTAATCTTTAGGGGGCTGTAATCTTGTCTTTGGTGTGTTGTGTTGTACTCTCCCCCACATTATCAATTTGTAGGGAGCCTTGGATACTCAGGGTCCATATCAGTGCCGTCTGGGGAGTGAGTGTGTGTGAGGTGGGCGTGGCGTGCTTTAGGGTCGTTTCCATGCTGGATTCCCGGGTACCATCAACACTATTTTTCCGGCCACGGCGAGAATCGTAAAGCATTACTGATTACAAACTCGGGCGAGATATACGACCTGTTCTATTCATTACGCCGTGAGGACCAGCGGGGTGAGCAGGACCCACGACACAGACATAGCCAGCAGCGCTATTGCCACTACTACCAACCTCTGTTAGGATACTGCGCGGTGGTGGTTCAGGAAAGGACTCGTTGCTATCCCTGGGGAGTCCTAAAGTGGCTTCGTTTTTTATTATTTATTTGTCTTAAGGCTGCGGTGGCTAAGGACGTGTGCAGTTGGAAAAGTTGTCCCCTAAACGTTGCTATTCTCTCTTTAAGTTAAGGTGTGTTTCCCTCCTCGCCACCTCCCGTTCCGCGTGTATGTTCTCGTGCATGTCTGTGTGACGCATGCCCTTCCTCCTTTCCTATATTTTACCATCGACCGTCACTGACCTTACGCGTAAAAAAAAAGGTATAAAAAAGAAAGTAATATACGAATGGCCATCATGATTCTTTGCTACAGTAAGTGATATTTTCCTTTTTTTATCATCGTCATTCTCTTGGAGCGAGTAAAGGAGAAAGGTTGTCGTTCACTTGACCAGGTAAACAAGTCACCTTAAGAACACCTGAGGAATGGCTTTTAAAAGGTCGGTTTCCCATCCTTTCTATTCTTTTTTACCCCTCTTTCTATTCTCTTTATTGTCTACTAGCAAGGGTAGTGGAAGGAGGTGTGGTGTATGTGGGTGTATGTATGGGTGTGTGTGTAGTCTTTAGAGCAGTCCCTTGATTCTACAGCACACCGAAGGGCCTCTCTCTGCGCCGCTCACTACCCCTTGGCACCACTCAAGAACACAACACTCATCTACCATGAATATAAATGGCTGCATTACCGGGAGGGAAGAGTGGAGCGGCTTGCCTTTCCACCCTCTCCCTTCCCCCTTACCTATTCCCCTGCCTCCCATACCTCCCATCACTTCACCCTCCTTTACCCTCCTTTTCCTCCCATTTCCCTCCCTTTCCCACCCTGTAGTTTCCGCAATACTTCAATATTAAATAAATTTCCACACACACATACGAAAAAAAAAATATCGTAAAATGTCGGAAGTAATGAGGAATTGAGTTTTACGGTGTGTGTGCCTCGCGGGTTGTGGTGCAAAAGTGTTATGAATGATGACGTCGGGAATTTCAGCATACAGGAGGGGCCAGGTAGCGGAGGAAGAGGAGCAGGGAGGGTGAGAGGGAAGGAGGGTGGAACTAGCCAAATGCCGCGAAATTCTATGATGTTAAAGGGAACTGGACCCGACCACATGTTTTTAATCGTATTACTCTAATATTCGGCTGTTCGTCATTGCAAAGTGGACACGTAATTTTCACACGTGCGTCGTTTGAACGTAATGAACTCGACGCGTTGCACAGATTTCGTGTTGCTTTTATTTATTTACATGGCGACCACAACCTCGTAATTCATCGCTATTCAAAATCGTACCTGATCGCGGCTGGCTAGGGAATCACGGGTCAGGTTGTAGCGCGGAGGAGGCTGAGCGGCGGACACACCCAGGCGGCAGAAAGTGAGGTAATGGAATTGGACTGTGAGGACCATGTTCATTACCGTGTGTCATTATCATCGGCCGCCCATTACTGCCGCCACCACCCTCGCCCTGTTATGTGCCGCTCTGATTTATTGTGCCACCCATTAGAAGCGGAAGGGAAAGGCCATCTGTGTGTGTGTGTGTGTGTGTGTGTGTGTGTGTGTGTGTGTGTGTGTGTGTGTGTGTGTGTCAGCAAATATAAAGACGAGCTGCATGTATATGATTGATTCGAACGTCAGCGGCAACAAACTGTTACAGCGGCAGCCTCTCTTCCATCAGCTACCCCCCACCCACCCCCCCACCACCACCACCACCACCACCACCACCACCACCACCACCACCACCACCACCACCACCACCACCACCCACCACACTGACGTCTAACACATCAGACAAAACCCGGGACTCTTCACTACACTGGATTTAAAACTAGATTAACAAACATCAATATAAACAAGCATAAAACTTTCAATAAATTCATCTGGTATCAAGTACACTCAAATCAGGTCTTATGTACGTGTAGTTATCTGGTTCAATACACGTTTTTGGACCCTACAGAATATAACACGTCTTGGGCAGTATATTTTCTACGCTACAATGGTTCCTGTACACCTCTCGTGATGCATGTGTTCCAGCTTACCCTCCCTAGCACACCTGAGCTCCTCCTTGCTCCCTAATGTGTTACAGTTTTCCCAGTAGCCCTAACCAGTTCTCTCAAGGGAGCTATTCCGCTTCCAACATCAGTACAGGGAAATAAGGCCTGTTTCCCCCTACCCCCCTCGATCTCATTCCCTCTTTTTGTACATACATACACACCCCTCTACTTCCCTCTTTCCTCCGCACCTCCATCTCTCCTTACCTCCTCAAACTCGTCCCTCCCTCCCTCCCTTTCTTCCTCCCTTCCTCCCGCCCTTCTCTGCCCCAGGACATGTAAATCCGGGAGTCTTAGGGAAATCCAGAAAATATATTTTACATCTCTTCGACGTGAATGTTAGGGAGGATCAAGATACAGGAGTAGGAGGTCCGGGAAGCCCATAACTCGTAGTAGGAGTGTAGTAGTCCGCCCCTTACTCCCTCCCCTTCCTTCCTTCCTTCCTTCCTACCTACCTCCTTCCCTCCCTCCCTCTCGCCTTCCGTTCTTATTTCCTTTTCTTGTTTTACTCTTTTTGATCTTCTCTTCCTTGTCTCTTCATCTTCGTCTTTATTTATATTTTCGTTTCCTTATTTTAATCTTCCTGCTCATCTCCTCTTCCTCCTCCTCCTCATCTTCTTTTTCCCTTTATCTTCTATTCCTCCTCCTCCTCATCTTCCTTCTTCTCCTTCTCCTTCTCCTCCTTCCCCTTCCCCTTCCCCTTCCCCTTCCTCCTCCTCTTCTTCTTCCTCTACCTCTTCTTTCACTTATCCTGAACTCACTATTTTCGTCTTTTCCCTCTCCCCTCGTTTATTTTACTCCTTCCCTTGTTTTGGTTTACTTTATTTAGTTTTCCCCTATCACGATATCCTATTTTTACTTTCTATAATACACAAGTTTTGTTTGATTATTCATTTATTACTATTTTTATTTTTTGTTTGATTTGATCCGCTTCTCATGTTACTACGGTTTCCTCTTAATTTTTTTATGATTTTTTTTTTTTTTTTATGATTAGCATCCTCTTTCATCTCGTGTTATCACTTCATCTAACTCATCATCCTCATCCTTATCATCATCATTATCTCCTTCTTCATTTACCTCGCTTCCAGTTCTCCTCACACTCCTTTTCCCTTTAAAGCAGCGATGTTTATATAACGTAAATTTCACAAGCGACAAATACATCTCAACAATCTTGCGAATATCTTACCCTTTGTTTGAACTTTTATATTAGTAGGTTTCTCTGACCTCTGCTCTCTCTTCACTTTCAGCCTTATCCCTTGTTATAGGATCAAGGTGCATTAGACTAGCATTTAGCCCGAGGGAGGGTGGTGAGTGAAATGCCAAACCGCTCCCCAAGACCTATCTGGGTATAAGTCTACGGATAAGACAATGTTGATTTCACTATAAAAAGAAGATGTGGGAAACCGGTGATGGTGCGTGGGAAGAATATTTGTTAGGGAATGTAAATTTTAACGCAGCTCATTTTAGTCTTTCATGTATGTTTACTCGTGTGCTTTTTTGTGTGTGTGTGTGTGTGTGTGTAGGGTGGGGGAGGTGGTTATGTTTCTGTTTTCTGTGTGTATAAATCACCCTCCCTCCTCCCCCTTGGTACTCCCCTCTTCCCCTCGACTGGAAATACGATGCGTTTTCATATATGCAAAGCGAGTAGCGTTTAGCATTTACCTTGTCTAAAGTTTCAGGTGGAAGCGAGAACTTGGAACAGGTTTAGGGTCCGTGTTATTACCGGGCGTCGTGCTAGGGTGGTATGTAGGACCCCTGTGCATACCCCAGACACTCATTTCCATACTCATGATTGTTGAGATATTCATTCACGAACATGATGCAAAAATAGAGCTTAGTGCCGTGCAGGATTGCCTTGATGTAAGACACAAAAAGCTCTATTAGTTTCCCTTGCGTACAGTTTGCGTATATTTTAGATTAGTACATAAAAGTTGTTGGGTTCATGAAGGAAAGGTTAGGATTTACAGGTGAAGTTGTCATTTTTTTTGCATGATTAAGTGTGGTGTTAGCGGTATTTTGAAAGTGTTACCTGTTTAGTTTATCCAGTCATCCCAGTGTACAGGATGCGTATATATGTTTGCAATGGTAACTAATCGCTCTGTCACGTTGTCAACCGTTACGTGACACCGGACAATACAGCTTACTAGTGATATAAGAAAAAAAGACAGACAATACACGCCGTAAACCACCTCCACTCTACACTAATGTTCTCATATTTTGTGTTTTTATACTTGCGAAACGAGAGAACTTTGGTAAAAATTTTTCCCAACTCTGCAATTGTATATTCAAACTCTCATAATGGACATTTATGGTCTCAGGCTACCCATTATCCCAGTCAGCAAGTCGACTTAAGAGAATGCCATAAAAAGTTCAGAATTAAAGAGCATAGCAAGTCTTGAGGCATTCTTTCGTACTTGTTGTTTTGAAAAGGTTTATAATGAAACTAGATTAAATAAATACATATATTGTTCTTGGTGAAATATTGCTTCTCAGTTGTCATAGGTACCAGAAGGAGGAGGAGGAGGAAGAAGAGGAAGAGGAGGAGGAGGAGAAGGAGAAGCAAAATTAAATGATGATGAAATGAAGATGAAGACGATAATGAAAGTGAAAAAAAGATCAAAAAGATGAAAATATAAACTAGAAAATAGGAAATGACAGAGAAGAAAGTGGAGGATGTTGCGGAGACCATGATACTAGCGGTGATGAAAGAGGTGGTGTTTGTGACAGTCTGAAAAAAGAAGAAAAAAACAGGAATAATCTACACACAGACATGTATCACGAGAGATATGAGAGAGAGAGAGAGAGAGAGAGAGAGAGAGAGAGAGAGAGAGAGAGAGAGAGAGAGAGAGAGAGAGAGAGAGAGAGTAAAGGATGGCATGTCTGGATAGAGAAAAAGGAGAGAGGGAGCAGTGAAGGAGGTACCACAGACTTATATGTTAGTCAGACAAACAACCAAAGAAAGAAAGACCCACAGACGCTGGCATCCTCTGACCACCCTACCTCCCAAAAAAGAGAGAGAGAGAGAGAGAGAGAGAGAGAGAGAGAGAGAGAGAGAGAGAGAGAGAGAGAGAGAGAGAGAGAGAGAGAGAGAGAGAGAGAGAGAGAGAGAGAAAAAAAAAAAAAAGAGAGAAAGAGAGAAAGAGAAAAAAAGAGAAGGGGAAGGCATTAATTTATGAAAATGTATATTCCACCAGAAAAATGTTACGTGCAGACCACATGTGAAACAAAATATGATATTTTTCGTTTAATTTAATTTTCCTTAAGCCTTACTAATCTTTCATCCTTGAGGGTAGAGAGAGAGAGATAGATAGCAAGAGAGAGAGAGAGAGAGAGAGAGAGAGAGAGAGAGAGAGAGAGAGAGAGAGAGAGAGAGAGAGAGAGAGAGGGAGAGAGAGGGAGAGAGAATGAGGAAGAGAGAGAGAGAGAGAAAGCGATACTGAAAGGAATATAGATCATATATTTTTTCATAATTATTGAGGGGATAGAAGGGATGGAGGGCGGAAGGCAGTAAATGTTGTGAAATATATATCTGTCCAGCCAGTAAGGAAAGAAAAGGTCAAAGGTGAACAGGAAGACAGAAGGTCAGGTAAACAGGCAAGGCCCACGCAGCAAGCAGTGACCCTGAGATGGAGAGAGAGAGAGAGAGAGAGAGAGAGAGAGAGAGGAGAGAGAGAGGAGAGAGAGAGAGAGAGAGAGAGAGAACTCATAAAGGCACTACAGCTGGGTGATACAGCAAGAAAGAGAGTAAGAGAGGAAAGCCAAAGAAGGTTGAGAGACGCGTCCGTTGAGTGAGAAAGGAGGAAAGGGAGAGAGAGAGAGGGAGAGAGAGAGAGAGAGAGAGAGAGAGAGAGAGAGAGGACAGGAGAGGGAGGATGGAAGAATCTGTAACATCATAGAGGAAGGAAGTGAGTGAGCAGGGGTAGGGAGAGTCCAGCCATTGGAAGGAGAGAAAAAATGAATATATATAGAGTAGTAAGTGGACCAGGAGGGGAGAGAAGAGGAAGAATAGGATGTTGGGAAGGAACAGAGAAAAACGAAGTAGTAGAAGGAGGCGCTGAAGGAGTTGCAAGAGAGGAGAAGGAGGAAATAACAAAAGGAAAAAGAAAAAATACTTGGAAGAGTAGATTCAGAAGTAGTTATAGGAGGAGAGGGAAGAGAAGGAGGAGGAAGGGAGGAAAGACAAGAGAAGGAGGAGGAAGGGAGGAAAGACAAGAGAAGAGGGGAGGAGGTAAATCTAAGAGAGAATGGAACTTTGCTACGAGTCAAAGAGGAGACAATAGCCAGGGAGGTGCGAGAAAAAGAACTCAGAGAAAACTAGAATTGGGTTTCAAGCGAAGGGCGCGTGATAAATAGTGGCGGGCAGGCAGAAAACAATAGCAATATAAAGGACTTTCAAGCGGGAGGAGGGAAAGCGTCGCAGGAGAGAAGACAGGGAAGTAGGAGCAGAAGTCAGTAGGTAGGCAGCAGTAAGCAGAAAATAATCGGATAAACAGCAACACGCAACAGTAACATGAGACGCAAACAAAATATAGGAAAAAGATCAAAGAAAATAACAGAAGGAAGAAGCAAAATAAAAGTAGATATTGATATGTAGGAGAGCGAGGAATCGTGAGGATGAATAAAAATAAAAAAAATAACCGGAGGAGGAGGGAGGAGGAGGAGGAGAAGGAGCGTGTGGGGGAAGGATCACGCAGGAGAAGGACCAGCTCCCAGATTCTCTTTATTGGTTCAGCAAGGGATCAGCGTCTGGTAAAAGCGCATTGTGAAGCTCTGGTTTGTGTGGGACTCTGCTGGATGAGGTTCTCGCGTGCCTACAAGACCTGTAATATAAGCTGGCGGGGAATGACTGCATGAATGATGGATGAATCTAATCTCGCCCACTGGACCTTCCCTTCCTAACAAGCGACTCACTCCTCTACCTTCCCTTCACTCCTATACCCTTTCTTTATATTTCATTCTTCCCTTCATTCCTCTACCCAGCCTTCCTCACTCCTCAACCCTTTCTTCACTCCTCCACTAACTCCTTACTTCTCCATCCTTTCTTCATTCTTCCACCCTACCTTCACTCCTTTACCCTCCTCCTTTACCCTCCCTCCAATCCTACACTTTCCCCTCACTCCTTCATCCTCCCCTCACTCCTCCACACTTCCCTTACTCTTCCACCTTTTCCTCACTCTTTGGCCTTCTCCTCACACCTCCACCTTTCCCTCACCCCTCCACCTTTCCCTCAGTCCTCCACCCTTCCCTCACTCCACCACTCTCCCCTCACTTATTTACTTTTCCCTCACACAATCCACCCTTCTCTCACTCCTCTACTCTACCCTCACAAACCACCCTCCCTCCTCTCACTCCTCCACCCTCCTAACTCCTTCCTCCACTCTACCCTCACAAACCACCCTCCCTCCTCTCACTCCTCCACCCTCCTAACTCCCTCCTCCCATTCACATGACCAAACTTAACAATATTTCTTACTCCTTTAGAGAGCTTGTTCACTTCTTGCAAGCAACAGTACTACACTATAAGGGAAGGCAAAGTACTGTGTAGGTAGTGCACGTAGTTTATTTATCACACTGTTGGGAGAGAGAACAAGTGGTTTCCGTCTTTGTGATGTGACCTTAGCTTAGCGTAACATGAACATACAAACAAGACGTGAAGGAACATAGCATGACCAAACATAAAGCAAGTAAAGTCTGACCCAATTGGAGGAACTCAAGAAAATGCCACAAAACTTTACCAAAGTACCCAAAGTTCAACGCGATCTTCCACCGCTTCTCAAACCCAAGCCAAGCTAACCAAACCTTTTAGTTGGAGGAGACGGCGAGAGTGTGAGGGTTGAGGTTCGTCCGTGCGGTGCGTGTGTGTTGAGCTGGCGTGTGGGAGGGCACCAGGGACGCCGGGGTGTTTGCCTGGGCCGGGAATGTGAAATATCACCCGTTTCAGTTTGTCGGTTTGGTAAAAAAGAAATACGTGAGAAAACATTGAGTTGCTGGTGTTCGGGTAAGGCTCCCCAACGTGGAGTATTTTAATAACAGAGCGTGGAGGTGCGTGCAGGTGGGAAGAGCTGCACACACTCTGTCATTATAGATAGTCACCTGCTTTCTTTTTAGCTTTATAACTCCTTTGAAGTTCCAAGAATCTAGCGCACCTGTACCTCACCGCCTTACTTTCTTTGTGTTGAGAAAGGAGTTTGTTAGAGAAAAGGAGAAAGAGTGCCAGAAAGCAGAGTATTGGCGTCCCCATCAAAGATCAGCCGTGGCCGATACCCCGGCAGGCAGAGTGCATGAGAATGGCCGCCGCTGAATCCACAGGTCGGCACGGATTCCATAAGTGTGCCGTCCTTCAGGGACTACGAGGCGACGTTGGCTGCTCATAGCGACGCGGCGGCGCTCAAAACACCATAACAGAAGCGAGTCTCCAATTAGACATCAAACGAAGAGAAGCGGGCATTAGCAGGTCGATACACGTGCATTATAGCGCACTCGCATGTCTCGCGCCAGATGGACAGGCTAACTACAGGCCGCGGGCACTGGCAGGCTGGAGAGTGTGTGTGTGTGTGGGGGGGGGGTACGTATAGCTGCCTGCAGGCTGCATGTGTACCGACGCAGGCTTGAAAAGATGCTCTAAACGACTGAATATTGCAAGCCGGATATATTGCGTGTGTGTGAAGGGACCAACACAAAGCAGATTTGTTCAACTTATCCAACACATCAACATGCCAGCGACTTTTATATTCAATGGTATTTAATTTGGACATTTAGCTCGTTTTACAAGACGTGTTTGAGTCTCTGAATGAGACTTAAGATTAGGATACACCTTTGATCTAACCTGGTAATCTTTCTTTGTACACTGAAGGTTGCTTTCATTAGAAGGCTGGATGTTACGACAGTAGGAAAGCAAGCTCATGCACGCAAGCACGCTCACAAAACACACACAGACACAGACACAGACACAGACACAGACACAGACACAGACACAGACACAGACACAGACACACACGCACACACATACACACATACACAATACACACATACACACACACACACACACACACACACACACACACACACACACACACACACACACACTCACGGGAAGGGAGGAGAGGGAGGGAGGGAGGGAGGGAAGGAGACAAAAGTTGTTGACTAGGAGAAACCTCGTTATGCATAATTAATCAAAATATGCTAATGGGGACCACAAATCCCTCCAAACTGAATTAATGTGAGAACTTGGGCGCGGTGACGAGGGGTAGCGGCCTGGGAACTCCTTGGCACCATCACTCGTGGGTCGATTGTATCACGGCAGCACGGGGCCAAGGGGGCTCCACACGGATTATTATGCCATGACTTGGAGGTAAAGTTCTCCCCCCTCCCACGGCCACGCCACATTGGGAAGGATTTAGCCTAAGCATCGAGGCTCTTTGAAGGATACCTGAGAGATGGGAAGTTGACGTTATCTCGAGTACTTTCTCACAGACAGGCCTAGGTAGATGTTGAAGAAAGAGGGGAAAAAAATGGTAGAAACTTGATATAGGCACACTCCCTCCCTCTCTTCCTCCCATCCTCCCTCTCTCTCACTAATGATATGGGCCCACTTCCATTATCAACAACACCAGCCCTATAGTCCAGTGTTTGTAAACAGGCAAGGAGGGGAATATGAGTACTAGGCCCTCGTCCATCCTCACCTTCTACTCTTTCCCCTTCCTTGCTTCCCCTTGTTCATTGGTTAATATCACTTTCTTCTCCCTATCAAACCACTTCCCCTATTCATGCCTCACAATAGGGTATCAGTAGGGCAGACAATACTAAGCTGACATAACCGATACTTGCTTCTTAATTATAAAGGTCATAATGTCAGGGGCGTCACTTGGGCTAAATCGACAGCAGGAAAATACACAAGCCTCAATTCCTCCCCCATACTTTATTGCAAGAGAAGAGTAGGGAAAGTGAATACAGATAGTGCACGCAGAGGAGTGTTGGGTACGAAGGGGAGTGTAAACAAAGGTATTCTTGTAGGAAAGCGACAGTGGGAGAGGCGTGGAAGGGAAGGAGCGGCCAGTGTGAGAACCAAGACACCTTTCCCGAGGGTAGAACAGCAAGGCAAGGGGAGGGAGCGTCGAGTGTTATGGTGGAGAAGTGTGTGAAACTTCATATACTATTTTGCTAAGCTGTTGAAAGCACGTTCCTCTCCTACACGTTGAATAATTCTAATAAATATAAAAAAAAATATCACCCTCTTCAGAAACGATTGACTAACAGAATATGATGATGGAAAAGAGATATTTTTTTTAACTATGCAATATGTAACTAAAGTGTTGCAATAAAGGTAGCTGGGAGGCTTGAATGGCCTTGAGAATAACCATAAAACAATTGTGTCTTGGGTATGATATGAGAGTGAAGGATGAGAGACAGTCTGCATGAAGGGATCAACTAAACATGGCGTGGGACAGTTAGATGAAGGAATGGGAGTGTGCTGTGTGATGGATGGGACGCTAGTGCATGAGGCAAGGTGCTGGTGGAGGAGGAGGAGGAGGAGGAGGAGGAGAGGGCAGATGGAAGATTGCGAAAGAGGCAGGAAGGAGGGTAGGACAGTGTAAACATAGAGAGGAAGGGGAGTAGTAGTAGTAGTAGTAGTAGTAGTAGTAGTAGTAGTAGTAGTAGTAGTTGTTGTTGTAGTAGTAGTTGTTGTAGTTGTAGTAGTAGTAGTAGAGGAGGAGATTTGTCAAAGAGGAGAAAGAAACAGGTGGTATAGAAGTATGAAGGAAGAAAGTGGTGGGAAAATAAAGGAGGGAGGCGGGGCAGCAATGAAGGGCTTAGGAGGAGGGGAAAGAGGGTGAAGGAGAAAGCATGTTTGGAGAAGAAGACAGAGAAGAGAGAAAAAAAAAAACGGTATAGGGGGGGAGGTGGAGGATGGAGGAGGCAGAGTTGAATTGAGGGGTTCAGGAGGAGGGGAAGGAGGGTGGAGGAGAAATGACTGACGCCTTGTATGCACCTTCCACCATTAGCTAGACGTTAATGACAACTGTGATGGATTGAGTCGCGGCTTCACGTGTGACCCCCGCCAGACCACCGCTGACACCCCCTCCTGTGACCTCATAGCAAAGCAGGCACAGTGACGCTACATGCAAAATTATAAAAGGAGACGATGCACATAAATAGCAACTAAATTATTTGTCTTAACGAAGGGAGGATTGTCGTAAATAGAAAAGAACTGTTTGCTACGTCTTCTTCTTACTTCTGCGACCTCAGTGTGACGAGGTTGTTGCATTAAGTCAAGATTACAGTCCAAGGGTGTGAAAGCGTTGCTGCCGAGCCTCAAGAACACGATTTTTCACGCTTACAGTTAGAGGGCGAAGCAGTTATTTCTTTTTTCTCTTCCTGAAGCGTTAATGGTGATAAATAAGATGTAGAAGAGTGATGGTGGAAGCGGAGGAAGTGTGATTAGTGGTGTTTTCTGCCACAAGTGGGTTATTAATGGTGAGAAATCATCATATTTCCTAACTGAATAATACGCTGCATGAGACACGAACACACTAGCAATACCCATTATGTAACCCTAGTAATTATACCCTTTTCAAATATACTTTTTCGAGTACTGTTTCTACGTCGAGGGTAGAGGGATGGGAATTTAACTGAGAGGATAGAACACCTTATATACAACTCCCTCCCTCTGTTTTTTTCCCTTTGAATGTTGATAGTGCGGTGGTGGTGAGTGATGTGTGTTGGTGTATGGTGTTGCATCGTTATCTCACCTTTGTGTATTGTTGTGGTAAGTTACAGTATCAATTAGCGTGTTGGCTTAAGGTATGTATTGAGACTGCTGCTGTTAAGTGATGGTGGCTTATCGTGGTGTGGTGTAACGTGTTGGTATAGTGTAGCAAGTGACAATGTGGTGTTGTACAAGGTGAGTGGGTGTGCGGTGTTGTCTCGGTGTTACAACTAATATTTGTATTCATGAAGATGCAGCGACGAGTGTTATCAGCTCGTGTGATGTAACCCGGTGTCATTAGCACATCATTTGCTGCTAATGGACGTTCCTACCTCAGAGGCTGGAATAAATTTTTGCTGGTAATTTTTCCACTCAGACGTATATATTGTCTCTAACTTCTCGTTGCTACTGCTGCTGCTGTTTATATTGCTGTGCACATACCGGCTGCTACTGACAAGATACAGCTTTTAAACGTGGTGAAGATGCAAATGTGAAAACTATCAGTGTAGTTTGATTGCAGCCGCAGGGACGGGATAGCTGAGGGATCAAAAAGACAAGGTAGGCGACGGGGAGGGTGGGGGCGGGATGTGTACTATATTTGGTCCATCTGGAGACAGCCGCTGAGCTCCTCTGTATGCTGGCAGGCCGGCTCCCGCGTTGGCCGAGAATATTGACCAAGGGCATGTAGGAGGAAGATTAATGAGAGATATGTGAAGCGAGACGACCACGGACGAGACTTAGTAGAAACACCAGGCGACACAAGGGGGTGGAAGGACGCCGCTCAGGCAAGGAATCCTAGTTTGGACACACTGAAACGGACTCATTTTGCTTATGAATTTGAGGA
>JAPQNM010000008.1:7693584-7698584 GCA_029783475.1 Metacarcinus magister
ACGGACTCGTTAAGCTTAACTAGCCGCTAGGGGGGAGCTACGTGGCCGACTGATTCATTGATCCGCTAAACGAGCCTGAACTCATAATTGGATTACAACCCTATTTAAAGTTGATCCAATAAGGAGGAGCTCTGGGCCGCGGTAAACAAGTCAGCCGCGGGGCTATCTGGAGGTCGTTGCAGCTTCCTGGCAGCGATGGATGAGGTGCGAAGTGACGATGGAGTTGATGGGAGCAGCATGTGGAGGTCGGCCGCTTGGTGCTGGCTGCTGGTGAACTGATGGTCACAGTCTTGGGAGTGCATTAAGCTCGAGGCATGAAGGGTTGCACGGCGGGTCCTCTGCTCCCTCGATCACACCATGCATAAGTTCGTACTGATTGTAGTGTGTGTGTTGAGTGAGGCTGGGAAGGCAATGTGGTTATGATATGTAGCTTTGTAGATTATTGTTATTGGTACTCTCAGCTGCTATGGCTGCTACCACCACCAGCCAACACTACCATCACCACCACTACTACCACCACCATCACCACCACCACCACTGCAAGTATCATCATCATTAGAATCATGAATACTAACTAAACTAAACAACCAACTGTAATTAGAATAGACGTATAATTGTGTGAAAAACTGCAATAAAAACCAACAATGTAACATAAGTATAACCTAACCCACATCTGACTCACAGCGGAAGTGTTAGTGTGGCTCAGCGTGTCTCCTTGACTGATGCCTCTTCAAGACACACATATCTCGGTACAAACAAACACACCCTGATGACACACAACCTCAGTGTTAATGCGCGACACAGGCTACTTGAAGGCTTGGAAGGAATGCGATATAGATGTGTTACCGCTCACCGCCACATTCCAATTTTTTTTTTACTGCTTACTATCGTTCCCTCTTACGATTCACCTGTCCGGGAAGGTGAGTGAGCGGTAGGTAAGCGTTGCAGGTGGAGTCTCATGAGTTTCAGGAAGTATGTGTGTGTGTGTGTGTGTGTGTGTGTCTGTGTCTGTGTCTGTGTCTGTGTGTGTGTGTGTGTGTGTGTGTGTGCTCGTATTATTTATGTATAATTTATGGTGATTTATGGTGGTTAATAATAGTTGTAATAGTAGTAGCAGTAGTAGCAGTAGTAGTAGTAATAGTAGTAATTGAAGTAGCAGTAGCAGTAGCAGTAGCAATGACACACACACACACACACACACACACACACACACAACACACACCCACATACATTATTATAACATTATCTTTCCTAGCTGGGAGGAAGGGAGAGCAAGGGGAGACTTTTATTTAATGCATGGAACTGAAAATACGAAAAGCTATCTGGGATGAGAAGTGGAAGAGAAAATAAAGGGAGAACTAGTATAGCAGAATAGCAGTAATAAAGAGAGCGAGATAGAGGGTGGGTGGGAGAGTGGGTGGGAGGTTGCAGCCGAGCGCAAGACTATCAGGAAGGGAGAAGGGAAAAGGTAATGGAATGGTGATCAAAGCACAGGATAGACTACGCCGTTGTACTTATTCCAGGATAGACTAAGTTTGTTTCATGGTCCTGGCTCTAGAACGCATGCATGAACAAATACGTAAATTGATATATAATAAGACTTTAGTATATACACTTTTGACTATATATTTTCCAAGTCATGAAGTTCTCGTACATACCTTAATTTTGCTTTTATAGTTTATTTTATTACATAAGTGCTTTCTTATCTTCTTGTTAACCTTAGCCATTACTTAAGTTAACGTGTTCATGGGATATAAAAGTGCTTAGAGTTTTCAAGCATTACGTTTTCAGGGGAGCAAGACTGAGCAAAGTTTAACAGGAATTACGGGACATATATGCAGCAAAGCACACGAATATTCACGCATAGACTGGACGCAAATTAATATTAGCATAATTCCAACGTTTCAGTTCTACCAAAAGTGCACATTGGAGAGAGCTAACTTATACAATAGAAAACATTGAAAATAAAATAGATCTACAGTCAAGGTAATGCATGAGGAAATACAGTGAAGAGGTAATAGAGTAAAATAACATAGACGTGGATCACTGTAGAAATATAAGGGTACCTACAATCATGTCTGGATGAGAACGTGGACAATATTTGAAGGTAAAGGTCAGGAAACGAGAGTGTGGTCCTTGTTTACTCTCAAGGGGGAAGGTGAGGGGAAGGGGGAGGAGGAAGGGGTAAGGGGAGGGGAGAGTGCTGGCAAACACAAGGAAATGAGGGACTTGGGCTGGTAAGGGCGATTAGAGGGAGGTAAACGAGGAGGAAAGAGGAGCAGGGTGGCGCCTGTATCCCAGAGAGAGAGGGAGGAAGAGAGAGAGAGAGAGAGAGAGAGAGAGAGAGAGAGAGAGAGAGAGAGAGAGAGAGAGAGAGAGAGAGGGAGAGAGGGAAGGAGAGGGTGTAAGGTGAGGCCATGATACTCAAACAGGATGATTCTAGGCATGAAAAGTGTTAAAATGCATCACGTTACTTCAATGGTTACTGTCCTTTTTATCACATCGTTATCATTATTGACTTTATTTTAACAGGGATGATAATGATAATACTAGTAATAATAAATATAATAATGATGGTTAATGATGATGGTAATGATAGCTCCTTGCCGCATAAACCTTGATGTTAGTTACATAATAATATAAGACTTCAAACCATAAATATCACATCAACAAGATCCACAAGGAAGTATAAGAGGACACTAACCACAACAAAGCCTATATCTATAATAAATTTTCATGCCAAGATTAAAATAAATTGCTGCACCTGATACAAAATACCTGGATGAAAGGCAATTACAATGAATATCCTATAATCCTTCCTATTATTATCATCTTAGAGCCAATAATTATGACATCAACGATAGCTTCAAGTCAGGGCTGTACATCCTTCCTGGGCCGGCGTGAGGATTGTTAGGTTTGATAAAGGATACTGTCCACTTGAAGTCCCACAGGTGTTCAAATGGCAGGTTAAGATGGCAGTGTTATGGATATGTATAATCTTAACAACCTCAGAATCCTGCCCACACACACACACACACACACACACACACACGCACACACACACACACACACACACACACACACACACACACACACACACACACACACACACACACACACTTGACTGCTACTCCATTTTGGATATTTGATTGATCCCATGAAAGCCTTCGTGTTATTGTTCTTGTTCTAATTTTTTGGTTGTTATTGCTATTTATTTTTGTTCTTCTTCATCTTCTTCTTCTTCTTCTTTTCTTCTTCTTCTTCTTCTTCTCCTCCTTTTCTTTCTCCTCCTTTTCCTTGTCCTACTGCTCTTCTTCCTCGTCCTCTTGCTATTATTATTATCATTACTATTATTATTATTATTACTATTATTATTATTATCTTTATTAATATCATCACCATCATCATTACTAGCATCACCTCACCATCATCATTATAACTGTTCACATCATCCCCACTTTCCTGTCTGGTTTACTGAGTTTCAGACTTAATCTACAAACCTACATTTATTGAAATCTATGTTCTTATAAGTACAAAGCTCAGTGTAAGTAAGTTCATGCTATAAATTTTCTACTTTCAAAATGTTAAACCTACCCTTCACTTCACTTCACTTCACTTCACTTCACCACCACCACCACCACCACCACCACCACCACCACCACCACCACCACCACCACCACCACCACCACCACCACCACCACCGACGCCCCCAAGAGTGTGTGAAGAGTCCGGTTGGATATGTTTTTGTCTCAGTCACCCTCATATTTCATCTCGTGCGTGGTTAATGAAAACGGAACACGACTCCTGCAGCGGTGTTTGGTACTTGTTCGGTAATGAGTCTGAGCATGCAGGTAGGAAGCAGGTGCCTGTGGGAGTGATCTTATCGAGGTGTGTGTGTGTGTGTGTGTGTGTGTGTGTGTGTGTGTGTGTGTGTGTGTGTGGATGACTTACGGCACCTTGTGGAAACCAGTAGCGAAATTTTAGTCTTTTTAGTATATTATTAGTATTATGCATCTCCTTCTCCTCCTCTTCGTCCTCCTCCTCCTCCTCCTCCTCCTCCTCCTCCTCCTCCTCGTCCTCTTTCTTTTATGCATTCAAACGTCACAGCCATGATCAGATAACACTAAGAAAACAAAGCCAATAACAGTAAGAAAGCTAAACAGAACAACACAATATTATAAAAACAGTTTTCACCACTTCTTAGAAATATTGTTCAGAAAGCTTATCGAGTAACTAAACTTAAGAAAATAAATAAGTAAATATAAATGGAGAATATTTACATGCAAACATCGTCTTCATCTCGGGAACTGCAAATAAATGTATATATAAAACAAATACGTACTTGTCTTAGTGGTGGAAATCTTAAGACAGGTTTGACATTGAATAGCAACAAAACTAAGTAATGTGTAATATTAATACTCATAACATTACCATTAAAAGCTGATAAGGAAACTCATAAAGAAACTCATGAATGTAAGTACTTTTTATCAGTAACTAAAACAATATAAATATCATAAAGATTTTAAACAAAGCGATGGATCAGTGAGTATGTAGCAAATATAAATACAAAGAAAGAACAGACAGAAACAGCCCTCCTACTAGACTATACAAGGCTGTCAGTATATACAAATGAGTACATAGGAAGAACAGACAGCAACAGCCTTACTGGACTTTACGAGACTGTCTGTGTGTATGGAATGAAACATCTGGTACACGTCAACAAATCCTACTTGAAACACAAAGCGAACATACAATTATGACTTATGGCTGAAAAATGGAAAGCTAAATCAATATGTAAAATTTATACAAAGCGAATGTGATTAAGGAAGCCCTCAGTCTCGCATACTAACGTTCAGTGTCATTAATATTTCACGCACAGTGTTCAGTCAGCCAGGCGTAACTATTTTAGGTGCAAATTTCTCTTTGAAAATGTAATCTTTGTTGATATTGTCCCAGCTAACCACCGCTGCCTCAGAGAGAGAGAGAGAGAGAGAGAGAGA
>JAPQNM010000008.1:7703584-7736084 GCA_029783475.1 Metacarcinus magister
GAAGTGCGAGGGAAGACTGAGATATTAGCCAGATGAGTGAGAAGCAAACATGCCAACAGTGACCTCGGTGGTATTTCAAAACACATAATAATATCACGTCCGATTTTTAAGGGTGCAAAACATGTTGATCAAATAATGGAATATATTATGAAACTTTGAACTTTGTGTCGTGAAAACAAACTCTACTTTTTTTTCTATGGCGTTTTATTATTTTTTTTCGTGCGTCTTGTTGTGTCGCGCGCTGCATAATATTCATGAATGTCCGGGATGTATCGGCAACAGTCACCTAGTTGTAATAAAATGTTGGTAGTACTTATTTCTCCGGGACAGTGAGTAGCCAGGACTCGAGGCACCTACAAGGGAACATTCTTCTCTCGTAGTATACCTGTGTCGTAGTGGTGTTCCTCTCCGTTATCTCCTTCATCTTAAACAAGTAAACCATGTGACTCCACTAATAATGAGGAGTCTGTGCCTGATATTCAAGAGACATTGTCGTAACACTTCAACTTATAACATGTCTATTTTTAACTAATATAATCATCAGTTGGGTTGACACTGATTGGGTTGTTCGTGTTACCTTGTTAGATGCAAGATAAATGATAATTGAATATGATAGTTTAGTTAACACTTTTAATTCTAAGCAGGTGCGAAGGTGAAGGGGAAATGAAGCGGAGCAATATGCCAACTGCTGCAGTGTTTGGAGGAGGAGGAGAAGGAGGAGGAGGAGAAGAAGGAGTAGGAGGAGGGGGGGGAGGAGGAGGAGGAGGGATCGTGAGAGAGGGAAGGTTGGGATCTTTGCTGACAAGGAGGATTTTATTGTGGGAGACTGCAGAGGCAAGCCTTACACACACACACACACACACACACACACACACACACACACACACACACACACACACACACACACACACACACACACACACACACACACACACACACTGCAGGCAAGACACGACCTCCCGCTGACAGACGAATACCCAATTAGAGAGAGAGTGTGGAGGAGGTTCACTGAGCACTGACGACAAATCCCTCCAGCGAAGAATCAGCTCAAAGGCAAGAATAAAGAGTCACCGGCGGCCACAACACCGGACACAACCCTAGAACACGACTCCACGACTGAGAAAATCCATCCATCTCCTCCTTGTCTTCTTGTTACGTGTTCGTGTTTTCGTGCAGCCAGTTGTTTATCGATGTTTTCTACCTCCGTTTGTGTATGTATGAAGTACCAGCATCGAGTCTTCTTTTGTCTCTCTCTCTCTCTCTTAAGGGTTTGTTTGCGTGGATCTGCGGTTTAAAGGACACTTGTTGAAAAGTCGGGTGGCGGGAGATAACTTTTGTGTTCCGACATGGCTCCGAGTCGTGTCTGATGCTGTTGATGAGTTTTAGAAGGTATTGTGTTGGTGGCTATGATGTGTTGCTCTTAGTGTTGGTGGTAGTGATGTTGCAAGGGGAGGAGGGAGGGAAGGGGTATGTTGAAGAGGTGTTTCTTGCGTGTGTCCTCTGCCAGGTTGGGGGTGCGGGTGATGGTATGTTGTTGTTGGTGTTGTCAGTGGTGATAATAGTGGTAATGAGTCTGGTGGTGGTGGTGGAGGCGTGGGTGTATGGATGTGTGGGCGCGGCAGATCCTTACCTGGGAGGAACCTGCTACTGGGTCCCTGCAGGTTCTCCCCACTCCCAAAACGGGGCTCCAATGGTACCTACAAGATGCGCTATCAGTGAATTACCGCGTCCCTGTGTGTGTGTGCGTGTGCGTGTGTGTGTGTGCGTGTGTGTGTGCACCATATAAGGGGCCACCTCGAGGAAACAATAGCTCCTTGCTTTGTGATGTTTACAATACTCTAACAATGCACTAAATGAACGCCATGTTGCTGCTCCTGTGTTTGCATGTTGATACAAACGAGTCCAAATTATCCCTCGATTTGTCCTTAGTCTTCCGCGGACTTTCTTGGCTCATTGTGGTGTGCGCCGCTCTGCCCTCCTATTAAGCTGCTAGTAGATGGTGATGCCTTTCTCTTGGGCGTCGGAGAGGGCTTGTGACGCTCCTGTTGGCTTACTTGACTAACCTACTCCCTTTTTACTAGTCTTCCTGCACGACCTGTCTCATTCCTGTATTCCTAGACAGCCTGAAGGATCTACTGCATTTATGTCGATGACCCAGAACCAGTTGATTTATTCTTATTGGTTCATTGGAAAGACCTACTTCGTCCCCGTTGGTCTACGAAAATAACCTGGTCCTGTTTATTTATTCTGCGTTTTAAGGAACATGCTATTTTGAACCAATTTAATTTAAAGCTTAATCAAGGTTCCCCTGCAATCGAAATGTCGTAATTTTCAAATTTTATGCGTAGTCAGGTTTTCAGATCCTCGATAGAAAAAAAAATGAAAGAGATATCACTTGAGGGCTTCTTTTTTGCTGCATTGTCGTAGCAAATGTTCTCTTCTAAATCTGATATATTTGTATTAGTAATTTGTCTTATGGTTGGAAGAGAAAGGCAGATAGAGAGAGACGGAGAGAGGGAGAACACTGGGGGTGATGGTGGGCTGGGGGAGAGGAGTTTGGGGGAGAGGGATGAGGAGGACGTCCCAGACCACTCCCCTAATTGGCTGGTTCTCGGATACTCGTTGAGGATAAACACAAGTCTGCTGCCAGTCTATTTTAGTTTATTTCCATACTAATTTCCTAATATATTTTTCCCCCTCTGGTGATCTCATTAAGAGGCGCTACTTTATAAAGCTCAGAATATCAGATGAAGCAACTAGAAATTTATGTAAAATTGCTTTTTTTTCTCCCCTGACTTGTACTCTCGGTCTTCTTAACACAGGTGATTATTATTCTGTTTTTTCGTTGCAGGTGAGTGAGTGAGCCAAACAGTGGTGTCGACGCTCCGCTCCGCCCAGCCGGTAAGTGTGGCCCTCCCCTGGTCTGTACGAGTGAAGAAAAACGTATTGATCATATTCATAAGCTCTCATTGAATATTTTGGTGGAGCAATTTTACCTGCGGGGAGCATTACCTGTGCTTCTGTGTTGCGCTCTAGAAGGTGTACGGGAAGGTAGGAGCGAGGATGAGATGAAGTGACGGTGTAAAGTACCATCTGTTACCTGCAGGTGGACCAGTGAGTCCTGCATTACTTAAGGACGTGTGGGTGGCGAGTGCTCTAAGGGTTCTGCGCATGACACTCACCAGAGGAATTAAACACGTGAATTAAGATGGTGTTGTACTCATTAGCGACTGTCTCAGAATAAGAGGCCGAGGACCCAGGCACCTTGCGTGCTGCTGCCCCTGCGCGAACCTGGCGGCCTCGCTCACTCCTTTCATGACCACTTTTTCATTTTGTAAACAGGTAATCGCCGTGATAGGTAGTGCACGATGTAATTATTTTATAATTACTGTAAATTGCTTCCCCAAAGAAAGCCTGAAATAATTACTGCTCCACCTCAAGCTGTTGCAGCCGCACTGCCCGCAACACTCGCCTCCTCATCCTGAACACACCTTGTCCCTGTCCCCCCGCACCCCTCCCGCACCAGGCTATGTTGAGGATGTCTTGGCACAGCATCAGTTTCGATATAAAAAGGTGTACAAGGCTGAACATAGTCTGAAGTACTTAGTCAAGCAGGTGTTTGATCTTTAAATTGCATAATGTTTTGCAGGAGGTGCAAAATATTTACTTTAAGAGAGGAAGAAGTGTGAACTTCCATTAGCAGGTCATCTTTTACGTTTGACTAATCATTCAAGGTAAACTTAGGGAGTGTCAAAATCATGAGTGGCAATCACTCGCTCCTTACTGCCTTAAACAGCAAAAACAAGCACAAGTTGCGATCCAATTACCAAACTTTGGCAGCGTCGTGAAGTTGTGCCATTCATATTTTTATCCCCTGCAGGCAAAGTCCAGCAAGCAAGAAATATAAGCAAGTGTCGCTGTTATGTAGTGCCTCGCGGCGTGTAATCCAAGGTGTTGCCCTTTTAATATGTCCTCTGATTACTGTTGGCACTGAGGTATGTAGTGTGTGTGTGTCAGACTCGCAGCTCATCCAGCAGCCATGTCGCCGGAGGGAGGCCGTTAGAAGACAGCCTTGACGTGTTCGCTCTGTGGGCGGTCAGAGTGGACGACAAACAGAATTACAGTGACACTGAGCTTATTCAGTTAGCGTCGCGGAAAGACTGTTATAGCAAGGAGTTATTGCGTCGTAAATCACCCGTGTTGGGACAGGAGGGAGGGCCGCGATAAGTAAAATACACACAAAGGACAATACAGGTGCGCTGATTACAGGTCGGTGGTAGCTCTCTAATATACGATATGTATTCTTATTACAAGCCTCAACGCCGTAATTCCACCCAGTGTACGAATGACATTCAACAAATCAAGTACATTCCCGCCCTAGCATGTGGCAGCGCAGTAACTCGTGGAATGACACGAAATATCCAGCTGCGAGGTGGTAATGGCGTGGCCTGCCAAGACCTTGGTCCACTGGCCGAGTGATGGACAGAGGAGAGGCTCCCCCAAGGGTTTTATTGAATACTGCAAGTCAGACGTCAAGGTATTACTGATGTATGTGAAGGTTGTGGCTGGAGGCATGACTGATAGTGTCTGGTGCTGCATTAAACGACCACGTGAGATGCATAATGCCATAATTAGCCTTTTTAAAGGGGTGTATCCTTCTCTCGACTTGACGTCGCTAACTAATACAAACTCAATAAGAAGTACTGACAGCTTCTCGCCGGGAAGGAGTGAAAAATTATCACCCTCGTGATGGCTTTCATTATAACTTGAGATACGTTTGAAGCGAGTTCCTTTGTTAGAGTAATATGCATATTTCACGGCACTACCCTGCGACTCGCTCCCTCACTTCTTCCCTCTTTTACTCCCTCGTGCCTCTCTTTCTCGTTGTCGGCGTGTGAAGGCTGTAAAGGTGCTCGTCGTCCGCTGCCCTTCACACGTCCTCGCTTCAGATTAAATTAGTGTTGGTGTGTACGCGGCGTCTTGGCCCTTGCTTGTCTAAGGATTAATTAAGTGGTGTGACGCGCGACCTGCCTTTGTCTCTCCCCAAGTGTGACATTATTAAACCCGTCTCTTGTGCCGCCCGCTAAACAACTCCTGCCCATGCCGGACTGTGTTTAATTAATTCTTGGCCTGCTGCTGCCGGCGACATCAACCCTTGGCTATACCTGCCCCCGTACCCTGATAAAATGGTGGTTCCTTCTGTACCCGAGCACTGATAATGTTGCCCCTGCCGTCACTTATCTCCCCCCCACCAAGATACTTTAGTCTCCCCCTCGTCCTCTCCTCCCCAACCGTCCCACTCTCCCTCGCCCACTGTCTCGCTTAACCGTCAGTAATTTACATCAGGTAAGCTTCAGAGAATATGTTTCATGAAATATTATCATTACGCACCGTCTCAAGATGTGTGCTATTTTCTTTCTTGGAAGCTCTAAATGGAGAAGTAAACAGCGGCTGAGTTGTAAGTCTACGTCACATTCTCAGGAAGGTACGCTTTTTCATGTCCTCTTAGTCTAGTTATGTACTCCTTTTATTTTTATACTAAGCTGAGCGGAAAAAAAATAGTGTCAGAAAATTAAATTCAGCTATGGAACATATTCATTTTACAAGGAATTTTTTAGTGTAAGCTGATGTCTCTTCCAAGAGAATATATTGACTCCACCAGAGATAGTAGGAGAGTGTGTTTAAAAATAGTTTCCTTCTTGGATCGTTGTAGAAAATCAAGTGTGTTGGCACTTAAAGAAGGACATTGGAGGCAGTGGCTCTGGTCACCTCGTAAGGGGAGGTGAGAAGGCGAGTGAACGACAGCTTAACATTCCTCGCAAAACTTTACGTGTGGCTTTCAGAGGGCGAGAGTGGCTCGATGGGCGGCGTCAGACATCCCGAGCTGCGGCCAGACGGAGCTCACTGGTCTCTTTCACTGCTATCTGGCACGTCTCCGCCACTCAATCCCACACTCAGTCCTCTATAGAACCTAATGGCTTAATTGGGGAGCCGCTGAGTGGCCGCAGAACGACTCTGCAAAAGGGTCTTATTACTGCTCTTCTCTTACAACATATGTTTATTAAGTGTTTATGAATTTTATTTAGTTGTACATAACGATTAATTAACACCAAAAAAATGAGATTTTGAAGATTAAGATGGAGAAAACCACCCTTTCAGTTTTTTGTTGTCCATCTCTTATGTCTATCTCTCTCACTCCTTCCCTCAAACACCTCTTTCACCAGTTTGAGTAGAGGCATTTCCCTGTGCTCTCACCACCACCACCACCACCACCACCACCACCACCACCACCACCACCACCACCACCACCACCACCACCACCACCACCACTACCAACACCTTTCCTACAAACACTCCTTCCCTTCCTCTACAGTCATCACTCTTCAGAATGATTGCAGCCTCAGCCGTGCGTCCCGTCTCTGCCCTGCGCACGGGGTGACCTGCCACGAATACATCACCACGCTGATTACATGGGTGAAAATCCTGTCAATGCAGAGAGGTGGGTGACGCCTAGTGCTAAATCTCCACCCACCAGCCTGTCTTGCCTTCACGGAGAACACCCGTCGTGTATAACGCCCCCTGAAGGGTGATGGTGGGAACGCAGTACTTGGTGGATTATGTGCGTTTCGTCCCCTGGTAAATCACGCGTTCAGGCAATTTGTTGTGTCTACGAGCACCAAATTTCCCTCACATATCAGGCTGCGCTGCGCCACCATTGACACTCGTACGTAGGTTGATGCGCAGATTTATATGTGAGTAGATTCCATGATGTCCCAAGTTAGGAGTGTCTCAAAGTACAGCAATAAATCCCCGAGAGAGGGAGGTGTGTGTCTGTGTGTGTGTCGCGCGGTGGCAGAAAGGGTGCGAGGAGCGGGAGGTGATGGTGACGGTGGTGGTAGAGGCGGCTTGGCTGGCTGCGGGTAGGGCACAGTCAAAGGCAGCGAGCGAGTCAGTGTTGTCTGGACCAGTGTCGAGGGAGGGTGTACCTGTCCACCGCTCCACTGAACCATCTGTAAGTGCGGCGCGTGATCCTCGCACACGGCAATCTGTTTTGACTTTACGGTGAACATCTGATCCATCGCGTGGGATTTACACCTGTATGGAAATCCAATTAGTGCCAATGGTGTGCCTGAAACACAGCCACAAACTTCTAACTCATAAACCACCACAGTTGACTCGAAACAGTGAGCGTGTATATAGATGCTGGAGAGATGAGCATTCCCCTGGCAGTTACCCGGGGCTTGTATGGCCCTCTGCCTCTATCGAAATGGTGCTGGTGTTGTTACTGGTGTTGGTGTAAAGTTTTTTTCTCCTTTTTTTCCCCGGGCGAGTGGAAGTTGTGTGTATGTGTATGTGTGTATGTGTGTGTGTGTGTGTGTGTGTGTGTGTGTGTATGTGTGTATGTGTGTGTGTGTGTGTAGGGAGGGAGGCATTGCAGTGTGACATTTTTGCAACACCTATTTGTTGTGGTTGAGGTGGTGTGTGTGGTGTGTGGTGGGCGGGTGGGCGTACTGTCCCCGCCTCGTGCTGCTCTATGTTTATTGGTCTGAGCGGCAGTGAAAGGTATCGTTGACACGCACTAATTTGTTGTTGATTGCCCTTGACACTGAAATCTGATGGAATTGTTTATTATATTTTTCCACCGAGATTTATGATTGTCCTGCGCTCGTGATTGATAATACTTGTTCATTATTTTATTATGAAAGAAAAGCTATTTGTTCGAATTAGTTTGATTCCCGTTGAAATTGATGACAGGGAATAAAAACGTGTTACATATTACTTTTCATCAAAATAAAACATTCACATACGTATTCATATATTTTTTTTACACTTCTACTATTTTTCTTACTAACTTTTTTTTTTTAGCAACTACTTTTATTTAACATTTTCTTAAACTTGAAGTCATGAATATTCTGTAAACATTATCCGTAACCTCCTGGGAGACGGATCACCTTGCACCATATTTCGCCTCCCTGACACTCCCTCGCTCCAACACACGGCCTGGACCCCAACACTCCAATTCCTGCGTCCTTCCCCCTCCCTCCCCTTTCCCCACTGCGGTGTTTGGAGGGGCGAGGAGGGTGGAGGAGAGAGGTAAAGCCACTTACACCCACCGCCCTCCACCCACACCCCAGCACGTGGCCCTCCGAGGATCTGCTCTTTAAAGGTCGTTTCCAAATTAAATTCCTGCGGGTATTGTTCTCGACTTCCAGCGATCAGAGTTTTTCCCCTTTTCCGCGAATGCATTTGTTTTGCGCGAAACATTCAGATCTTTGAGGAGAGAAAGGGAGGAAAAAACAGGAGCAGGAATTTTAACCCTGAGTAATTTCAGATTCCACGTGTGCAGGTCAAAGTTTTGATTGAGCCAAGGCACGTTAACTATGGAGAAGGCCTATGATGAGGCCTAGTCACCCCTGGACACGCCTCACACACACACACACACACACACACACACACACACACACACACACACACACACACACACACACACACACACACACACACACACGCACACACTCATACACACACATACACATACACATGAAAACCCGCTTGCTCTCATTCTGACCTGAATAACACATATCTCGCGGCCTTTTGGGAGGGGAGCAAACTCGCTACTACTACTACTACTACTACTACAGCTGCGAGAGTATTATGCTGTGTTCTCACATTTTATACCTTTATTCCTGAAACTGAGAGGATAGAAAAAAGAGAAAACTCAACACCCAACAAAGGATAACAATATAGTTTAATAAAATAAAACCTTGATGCATATGAATCAGTGAAGAGGAACGATAAAAAAAAAGTTGTAAATTATAAAACATCTTGCAGACTTTTAAAACTGTACATTATGGTTATATTCACTTACTCTCATTCATAAGCAGGGTTGTTAGCGTCATCTCTGGGAGTGGTGGAGAGTTACCTGGGCGATAAGAGAGCAGGAGTGGGTGACACAGGGAGGAGTTGGGTCATAAGCGATAGGCAGTGAGATAAGATGGGCGGTGGGTGGGCGTGTGGTGCTACGTGGGTGGTCAAGTTGGAGGTTAGGGAGGAGGGGAGAGGGAGGTTGGACTTTGCGAGGACATCAACACTATGGTTAAAGAGAGAGAGAGAGAGAGAGAGAGAGAGAGAGAGAGAGAGAGAGAGAGAGAGAGAGAGAGACGGACGGAATGATTTTCTCTCGCGCTTTTATATTGTAATTGCTCTTTTAGAAACCTTCACAGGACTTTACTGGACTTTTTTTCACATTGCGTCTCTCTCTCTCTCTCTCTCTCTCTCTCTCTCTCTCTCTCTCTCTCTCTCTCTCTCTCTCTGTCTCTCTCTCTCTCTCTCTCACACACACACAGGGGATAAAAACTCACAGTAACCACTTATTAACAGTCCGGCCCGACACGCTGCTAAATCATTACTGGTCTGGGCAGCCGTGTCGCTAATGAACATAAATTGCTTACCGGAAGAAGTAAATCTTAGGGAGGTTAATGCATTTTACCTTCACCATCCAGCTGGGAGGGGGCGGCGGGGGAGGGAGGCTGACAGCTGGGCACCCATCCACTCCCAGCCTCCTTTTAGCACCCCGTGAGGACCCAGCTGTTTTCCACGTCTTTCCTAACATGTGCTTCACCACCGCCAGGCATGTGTTGTGCGCCCTTCATACTATCTGCCAGACGGTCCCATCGACCTCTGCATATCCATCGACCTTTTGATGTCTATAAGAAGACATAACTGTGCAGGAAAGTGACGAAGGAGAGAGTAGTCACTGTTGTCCTCTGGTGGTAGGGGTCGTGTTGTGCGTGTACTATGTTTGGTTTGTTTTGTCGTTATCAGGGGAGTATACAATTGTTGCGGGCACTGCTGGGTACACCTGTGTGGTTTGCCTCAAGTGTGCAATGGGAGGTAACCCCAGCCAATAGAGGGAAGGTGGTGGCCAGCCAACAGGTTTCACCACAGGAACACACCGCGAGTTGAAATCCCGTTTTGTCTGACAACAGATGTCACCAT
Organism: Metacarcinus magister; assembly: GCA_029783475.1. Classification (NCBI taxonomy): domain Eukaryota; kingdom Metazoa; phylum Arthropoda; class Malacostraca; order Decapoda; family Cancridae; genus Metacarcinus; species Metacarcinus magister. Next base: position 7,713,584 of record JAPQNM010000008.1, read on the forward strand.
AAGAAGGGAGTAATGTTACCTCGCTAAATGGAGGACGTAACCAGGTGCACCGCGGTGACGGTACATCGTGACGGTGTATCAAGAGACCAACTCATTTATCCTCTCACCGGGGTTAAACTTCGCCTTTCTCAAGAAGGAATGTAAGGCAGGTCTGTATAGCGGTGAGGAGGAGGAAGAAACTCCCTGTGGGGCCCGGCGGCCGCTGTTCATTACCAGGATATTGATGGCCGCTGCCGCTGCTCCTGCGAGGCCCTGCTGTCCCCCTATTTGGGTCTTGTATAGACTACAACCTTTGTGGCCTAAAAGGTTACGTCCCACGCTCACGGTCTACATAAACAAAGTTGATGAAGGTTATTAATAACCTCTGTACATATTGCACTATCAGTCATAACCCCATGACGTATATTAGTGTTTAACTTCTGAGCTACTGAAACAGAGGTTCGTCGCTTCCCTCTTTCTAACCTTTGATCACGCCGGTCCCGTGGAGGCCCGCTGCCCCCCACTGCTAATGCTCTCCTTACTAATAACCAGGTTTAATTAGCACGCCATAAACCACCATTAAACAAGCCAGCGTGCTCTCCGACCACCCTGGGCCGACCCGCCAGCCTCCCGATCCCAGTGTAATAAAATTTTATGGTCCGATCACAAACTTCATGGTTTAATATGCGGCCAACTTGAATGGAGAGGCATACAAGGGGGTGATTAATGGGGTGGGGAGTGTGGGTGGGTGTCCCCTACAGCCGTCCTGCCTCCACTCCTGTTGTTACACTGCCACAGTCCTGACACTCAACTTTCATGGTGTTTTTCAGCATTGTGTCGTTATTTACTCGGTGGTGGTGATGACCCGGACCACACTGGGGCAGGAGAGGCTGAGTTCCCTTGACGTTATGGCTCAATTGTGTGCGTCAAGAGCGCGTTGTTCGTGTTCGTTATTCTCTGTGAGGACACTTCATGTACTCACCTGTGTAGCCATGAAGCTGCAGGAAAAGTCATGGAGCGTCTTTGGGGAGCAATTCACCTGTACGCTGAAAAAAAAAAAATATGAATGGCAGTCATTAAAATAGGCGGTGGTGATGGTGGTGTGTGGGAGTGTGTGTGTGTGTGTGTGTGTGTGTGTGTGTGTGTGTGTGTGTGTGTGTGTGTGTGTGTGTGTGTGGGGTAGCGTATTATGATCCTGATAACCCTGTGGCTGAGACTCCCCGCGGTGAGAGACACGCGCACACCTGACATAAGAGGCTCTTCCTCACCAGGTGCTTAATTGGATGTATTTAAGCCATTGTCGTGACGCCCCCACGTCAGGTGCGATAGTGGTAGCAGGGCGGGGGTGCCTCAGCTTCTGGGTAGGGAGGAGGTAGGAGGCAAAGGGATTCTAGGGTTGTTGGGAAAGGCTGAAAGGGTGTGTTAACATAGGTTTGTGAGGGGAAAGGGCAAGGATTATTGATACGTGAAAGGTAATGATGGGGAATGTATAAGAAAGGTACACCGAGGGACACGGTCACGACTCCAACTGTGTGAGGGGGACGTTGCAACACCCTTGGCATCATGCAACACAAATAAGCAGAGGAGATCCCTCTGAAGAATTAGTGTGTGAAAATAACTAAAGCAGAAACACCCCGTGTGTCACATAGGATGTTTGTTTCTTCAGGTGAATCCGCCATACACATGGCAGACGCGTGACGGCTTCCTCTGAGACACAGACCTCCCGACACCCCCGTCCTACAACTAATGTGTCGGCACCTTTCATGCCTTGTAAGGATTACAGAGTTGTGATTGTATTCCCTTTCGCTGTCGAGCGTGTGGGAAGAATGATCCTGATCAGACTAAGTGGCTCCGAATGGCTGTCATGCGCACGGCAAAAACTCGTCTTCGACACAGAGACGAGCAAAGCCTTCGCCCAAATAGCTTACGTGTACCCTACCGTGCACTCCCTCCCTCGGTCACCATCCCCCTCCCACCTCCTCATCCACTCCCTTCCGTCTGCTCCTCGCCGTCGTTTGGGTGTTTTGAAGGGATCCGATTATAGTAATTTACCTGCTTGAGGGAGTCCTGACACGGCGTGGCTGCTGGGTGACGCCTCAGCCCGCAGTGTTGCCATCGTCGTGTGGCTGTAAAGGTAAATATCGCGGCGGCGACATAGTACCATTATAGTACGGCGAAGGAGCCTTAAAGGTGCCTGTCTTACCTGGGCTTTACCTCACTTGTGACTCAGAGCAAGAGAAACGTCAGCCTTTTTTTTTCGCTGTTCTCTTTCTCTTAATCTTTTCTAACATTTTATATATTTGCGCACTTGTCATCAATCTTACCACCTTCACTTTACCTTCAGTCCTGGGTGAAGTAACTAAATAAAAGAATAGATGCTTCTTTGCGTCAACAACTGCATTATTTTCCCTGGACGAATAAGGCAGAGTGAGGCATGTATGATGTAGGGAGTAACTGACAGGCGTGTGGGCATGGTGGATGGTAGGCACTGACCCCTCGCTGCCCGGCCTGACCCCCTGACACATGACCGTAACTCACACCATCCTGGGAAAGTGGAGGGGCCGACCACGTGTCACGGGAAATGGCACTCCTCCTCCCTCACACTTGCTCTTCTCTCACAACCTCCACCTCCTTCCTCCTTCCTCCTTACTCTCACTCCTCCTTCTTCCTTCTTCCTCGCTCCACTTCTCCTGCAAACACTAGTCATCCATTACCCTTATTTCTCTGACCTTTTCTCAACTTCTCCCTCGCCATTTCCTTTCCTCTTTAAACTACTTTACTCTTCCGTCCGCTGGTTCTCTCCTCGCTCACTCATCCTCCCTCATCTTCTTTCCTCCCTTCCCGCAGGACCCTTAACTCTCCATGTTACACAAGCACACACGTGTAGAACCACATTCACCCCTGTTACACATGCTCTCTCTCTCTCTCTCTCTCTCTCTCTCTCTCTCTCTCTCTCTCTCTCTCTCTCTCTCTCTCTCTCTCTCTCTCTCTCTCTCTCTCTCGCATATATTTTCACTCTTTTTTAACGTATTTTCAACTCACATTTAGTACCTTAGTGTGATTAGTAATTAACAGTCCGTCTTTTTTTTTTAGGAGTTGATGAAAGTTGGGTGAAATCCACTAACTTTTTTTTCTGTCCTTCCCAAGAGGATTTTGTGTCTGTTGTCGTTACGGAGACAACTTTGAGGGAAAAGAGAGAGAGAGACAGAGAGAGAGGAGGGGGGGGAGGAAACCTTGCTCTTACCTGCTTCCATTTTCATCTTTTTTTCAAGTGAGTGGGGGAGACTAATATAGGACGGGGGGGAGCAGGACTTTGAATTGGTAAATGTAAGTGTACCTGGATGTGAAAACTTAAAATAAACGAGAAAAAAAACGAAGCTACTACCATTTTGAGGAGATATTCAAAAGAGAGAGAGAGAGAGAGAGAGAGAGAGAGAGAGAGAGAGAGAGAGAGAGAGAGAGAGAGAGAGAGAGAGAGAGAGAGAGAGAGAGAGAGAGAGAAGATAAAAGGACGGGTTAGTAATAGGTTTTTAAAATAACCAGGGTCGGCCAGGTGTCAGTGTGAGGGTCCGGAGGGTGAGAGATGTGCCACACCTGCCTGGTATTAGTGCCACACCCTTACCTGTGTGTGTGTGTGTGTGTGTGTGTGTGTGCGTGTGTGTGTGCGTGGGTGTGTAGCAACATAGATCAAAACAAAGAAAAGATAGATACATATATAAATACAAGGTAATTACATAATGATGATATAATTTTCACGATAGCAAAAGGAATACAAATTACTTCTAATAGAAATAAACAAACATGCAACCCTTGAATGCAGGTAAATAAAAAATAGATTCACACTAATTATTTGTTTATGAAAGCTAATTCCAAAAGAGAAAAAGACACGCCCGACGGATCAAAAAATGTGTAACGCTTATGTGAACATTAATCCGCTTCACACACGCACGAGAGAGAGAGAGAGAGAGAGAGAGAGAGAGAGAGAGAGAGAGAGAGAGAGAGAGAGAGAGAGAGAGAGAGAGAGACACACAAATATACAGACAGTTTTATAGACAGGTAGACACAAGACAGACAAACAGTTATATAGACAGACAGACTCATATAAATAGAAATATAAACAGACACACCGACAGACACGTAAACATTAACAGACACACACGCAGAGAGTCATTGCATCAACGGATCACCGAAGCAAATGTAAAAATTCCCTCATAACAGCTCGGGAAAGTCTCCAAAAATTTCGAAAACTGCAGGGAAAGAGAGAGTGTGTGTAGGAAGGGAATTCAGGAAGGGAGTGCAATTTTGGAATTCACTCCTGAAGCCCTCGCAACTATACCACTTTACTGATTAAAGCTTCGAAACACGATCTTTTTTTTTATATCAATACTGTGAAGTTTATATTACGTCGTTAATATACTTTCCAGTTTTTCATAAGTGCCTTGACTTTTTTTTCAAACATACAGACAAGAACTATAAGAGGAGACAACACAGACAAATACATAGAGATACAAAGACAAGGAGAGATGGACAGATAGACAGATTTATAGACAGTCAAACACTCTTGCATTAAACATGTTAGAGAGAAGAGTATAAATTCACAATCATAGGCTGAGGATGATGTGGCATTAAATTAAGATGATGGTGGATGTGATGTAGGCAAGGTTGCTATTAAAAGACTTGGAGGAAAACATTAAATTTACTGGTGTGCTTCCCTGGTGGTGAGGTGAAGCGATGGAGTGTTGGGGTGTTAAACAAAAGGGGGGGAGATAAGGAATGTTGGAGGAGGCTTTGTTCTGCTGTGTGGTGTGAGGGAGGGGAGTGTGTGTGTCTGTGTGGGTGTGAGAGAGAGAGAGAGAGAGAGAGAGAGAGAGAGAGAGAGAGAGAGAGAGAGAGAGAGAGAGAGAGAGAGAGAGAGAGAGAGATAAAGTGGATAAGCAAATCGAGTTACAGAATAGCAGACAGACAGACAAACACGATGCTGAGACAGAAACAGAGACACAAAATGCACGGAATGAGACAAACAAACCAAAGCAAACAAACATACGAATATAAAAAAAACACACACACACGCACACAAACACAGACACAGAGACACACACAAACGAGGCGAGACACAGACACAAGCAGGAAAGAAGTCGAGGTTTTGTACTGTTTGTTTACCTTGCTAAGAGGAATAACCAGGCTAGGCAGAGGAATGGGTCTGCAGGGACGGGCCTTGGCGGGATGTAATCTATCACATTATACCGTGCGAGGCATTGAAAGATGATAGCACGCACTGCAAGAAAGGGTTTTATTTCCTTTGTGCTGCCTATGTCATCACTTTCTTGAACCCTCTTCTTCCTCCTCCTCCTTCTCTGCCTCCGCCCTCTAGATGTCTCTTCTTCTATTTTCTTTTCTTCCTTCCTTCTTTCCTCCTCTACTTTCCTTGCCTTGTTACATCCTATATCTTCTCATATATGTATACTATCTTTCTCTCTCTCTCTCTCTCTCTCTCTCTCTCTCTCTCTCTCTCTCTCTCTCTCTCTCTCTCTCTCTCTCTCTCTCTCTCTCTCTCTCTCATTCTCCTCGTCTCTTGGCTTGTCGCCCTTGCTGCACACGTTTCCGCTGTCAAGGATGTAAAAAAAAGAGAAGAAAGAAACTTGTCCAAACAAACTCCTAAGCGTCGCCTTACACCGTCAGGCACAAGCTTCATCCTTGGCTCTATATTTTTTCCTTTCCTTCTTCTTTTTCATGTTGTTTTAGAATTTCCGTCATTTTTCCGTAGACTATTTTTTCTAAGAATGTTTGAATCAATGTAAGTTTTTTGATGATTTTTTTGCCTTCCTTTGATGATTGCTGTTTTCTTTTCATAACTGTACTCTACCATGACTTTACATTCTCTTTTTCAAATGTTTTTTTTTCATTATCCTTTTTGTTTTTATTATGTTTTCATGTTATCACGACAGTAATAGTAGTAGTAGTAGTAGTAGTAGTAGTAGTAGTAGTAGTAGTAGCAGCAGCAGCAGCAGTAATAGTAGAAGTAGTTGCAGACAGCATGGAAAACTGCTAAATTAAGTATGTAAGCGAAGGAGTTTGAACGTGAATGTGGTAAAGAGGAAAGTGATAAAGTGTAATAAAGATAGAGTTTTATGAGGCGGCGAGATAATCTTCAATGGTGAAACACTGGAATAGGTGGTAAAGTTACGTTATATGAGTGTGGATATTAGTGTGGCAGTGTTCATGGAGGGAGAGGTGAGCCAATGCATAGAAATGGAAGTGCAGATTGTTGGGGGACTTTATAAAAAAGTCTGTGGAAGTGAAGATGGAAACGTTCAAGACCATTACACTAACTGTTCTATTTAACTGTAAGGCGAGGATGAAAAAGTGATTAGATGCACTGAAAAATAAAATATCTGGAAACAAATATGATGAAAGTTTTGATATTAATGACTGACAGGGATAGAAGATGTAAACTAAATATAGAAAATACTTACTGAATAGGGGAAGGAAGTAATTGGATATAAAAGTGGTCTGGACATATGGAATAGATGGAGGGATAGATAATGATTACAAGGTGTTTCAAAGTCTTAAGCTAATAGTGCAACACAATTATAAAAAGGGAAATATTCAAATAGTATTAAAATAACCTTGGATTGCTGAGGTCATATCATACAAGGGAAGGTGTGGTGAGTGGCATGTATGTGACAGAGTGAAGAAGTATAAAACAAATGCAGGTAATACAATTAGTTATAAATAAGGGGTAGAAATGCGTTGATGTGTGTAAATGTGAGCGACAAGTGAGTGTAGTCATGTGCGTGGATATTATAATACGATATATGAGTATGTTAAAGTTTTATTATTATAACTTTTATCTTATTTCTCCTTTGGTTGCTCGCTCATCATATGCAGGATGGGGACGGTTATGAAAGTTATTACTGATTATTATTATTCTCCTTGTTATTATTATTATTATTATTATTATTATTAGATTAAAAATATTATTATTATTATTATTATTATTATTATTATTATTATTATTATTATTATTATTATTATTGCAATCATTATTTATGGTTCTGTTTTTTGCTATTCATTTATGTAATGGATGGTTGAACGCACATTAATTTCACAGTATTTAAACGTAAAAGTTTCGCCGCCGAATTAAATTACTATTATTATTATTGCTATTATTATTATTATTATTATTACTATATTTATTATTATGATCAGAGAGAGAGAGAGAGAGAGAGAGAGAGAGAGAGAGAGAGAGAGAGAGAGAGAGAGAGAGAGAGAGAGAGACGGGAGGGAGGGAGGGAGGGAGGGAGGGACAGAGGTAAGATAGAAGGGAAGGAATGGTTGGAGGAGGACACTGGTGGGAAAAGTTTACTCGTACCTACAAACAAACAACTTCCACCAACGTGCTTTTGTTTCTTTCTGGCACAATTTTATTTTTTTCCATTTCCTCTCTTTTTTTTTTTCTTTCCCTCACGTGCCTTTGAGCTCCGGAATGAGTAAAGTTGTTAAGGTACCTACTGACGAAGGTGTGGAAAGTAGAGCCACTTAAATATACTTACAGGTACCCATTGAGATGTGTAAGTGTGTGTGTGTGTGTGTGTGTGTGTGTGTGTGTGTGTGTGTGTGTGTGTGTGTGTGTGTGTGTGTGTGTGTGTGTGTGTTGTATGTATGTATGTATGCTTTAAGAACTAGATGGAGGTTAAGATGATGGCTGTGTGTATTTTGTATAAAGGAAATTTTTTTTTATAATTATTTGGGCTTTTTCGTTGAAGCAATATTGGTTAAAAATTAAGTTTAGGAATTATTTATTTTTTCTTTGTTTTCTGTTTTCCTTTCATTATTTCCTTCTCTGTCCTTGCTCTCTTTTTTATCTCTCTATTATTGTCTCTCTTTCCCTTGTAGATCTATCAACATGTCTATCTTCATCTATTGACATCTAGTAGTATCTTTAATCAACACACACACACACACACACACACACACACACACACACACACACACACACACACACACACACACACACACTCCATACCCTTTTTTTCTTTCCTTTTTTTCCCAGCCTGAACTGAAGTGATTGCGGGTTTGAAATGCTGGAGCGAGTGTTTAAATGTCATTAGTGCGTACAGTGCGATTTTTGCATTAACTGTCCGATGTTCATTTGTTTTCCATCAGAGGGTCAGGCACTTTTTGTCCAATGCCGAGTGACGACGCTTCCATATTCTTTTGTTTTACATTGCTATGGGGGATTCTCTGCTATTTTTTTTTTAATTGTATTTATTTATGCTATCAATTTCTACTTCTATCCATCTATTTATCTATCTGTTTGTGTGTAATTGTTTGTGAAGAAGGTTTAGGCGAGTAGAAATAGTGAACATTATGATAAAAAAAAATTTAGTTCAACATATATACGTGTAGTTTTATTTTCTGTGTGTGAGTGATACATTTGACTTTTGGTTGCGCCTGTAGTTGTCGTTCACTCATTTACTAAACTTTTCCGTGTGCTGTTTTTATGTGTGCAAAGAGAAACATGTAACCGAACCCGTATGAACCTTTTTTTTGTGTTTTTTTTAATGTAACGTTTTCCAGAATCACCAAACTCACTGATTTTCACTCACGTTTTTTATTTCATCAACTTCTAGAGCACTTTATCGGAATTTCTCGGTCACATCCTCATTGCATCGTCCTCACAATCCTTAACAAACAAGAAGGAAAACAAGAGAGCAGCGGTTAACTCCTCATTGCTTTTCTTAACTTATTCATTATAAATATTTGTCCATCAGGTAGATTTATGCAGATACGTATCAGTTTGGCAATAAGAGGATGACCATATTTGATGAGGGGAGGTGAGGGGAGGGTGAGTGAGGGTGACAGAAGTGATGAGGTCGGGTGAGGGTGGGTGAGGGAGGGAACGAGGTGGTGGGTAGTCTGAGAAGAGGGGAAAGTGTGAGGTAAAAGCAGGTTGGGGATAGCAGGAGGAGGTATGTGGGAGTGAGAGGGTGGGAGAGTTAAGGGAGAAAGGTGTTTACAGGGGGACTGTCACTCTTGGGAAATGAACGGCAGTAACCTGACCTAGGGCGTGACCTTAGTGACCTGTAGGGTGGGTGTAGGGGTGGTGGGTGATGGGTGGTGGGTGGGGAGGCAGGGTGGTTATTACACGCCCATACCATCCATCCATATGCTCGTCTATTGCACCCACGCCCACTCTCACTCATCACACCGACATGATATGGTAATGACCTCACAATTTATTAACCTTTTTGGTGCACATACCTATCACTCTCCTCGTTCACTTGTCTTTTATTCATTATTTTATCACCTATTATTTCTCTACGTCTATTATTTATCCCTATGTTTCTTTCTACTACATCATTTTAATTTTGTCCTCCTCCTCCTCCTCCTCCTCCTCCTCCTCCTCCTTCTCACAGCTCCACATACTCCTCCAAACTTTTACAAGCACGTGGTTGGACTTTACCCACACCACTCTCACATCTTCCCCGCCCACATAACCACCCGCCTTCAACACTGCAGCTGCTGACAAAAACACTCACACTATTGTACCACATGTGTCTCTAACCACACACTCCTCCCGCCCTCAAGCACCGGGAGGAGAGTGTCCGGGTGTGACAGATAATCGTGCTGTTCATAGGTCTTCGTTCCCTTTATTATCCACGGACGATTGGCAGCCTTAGAAGTCCTGTTTTTACGGCGAATTAGAAGCGTTAATGTTCGGCAAGATGGTATTTAGTCCGTCTGGGTCCCGCGATGCTTTACTGTCTCCTGTGTAGCGTCTGTAACTCGTTGTGATGATAGTTGATCTTCCTAATGACGTACAGGAGATGCTGGTGGTGATAGGAGATATCATTGGTTTGTTGGTAATGTTATTGATTATCACATACTGTTGTTGAGGCGAGGACTGTTAATACCCAACCTCATACCACATCATCACCATCATTATCACCTCGCCACCAACTGTTCCCACATCGTAAAGTGTCTTGGAACGATTTCTATCTCGCGTTAATTTCCAACTATTATATTTCAGCTCATATATATTAACTGAAGTACGAGACACAATTGCTTCAGGGTATGAATCTATCACAATGGATGAGGAAGTGTAATGCAAACTGAACTGAGTGTGTTGAGAGTGTCTTGACCTCACAGCAGCGTCCATCCCGCGCCTCACGTTGAGCCGCGTGGTGCAGAATAATGTGAGGAAGTGTTTTGCTGTATTTGAAAAACAGTGGAACAGAAAACCGCAGTGCTTGGAGGCGGGTTGAAGCGTGGGGTGAAGTGCCATGTGCGGGGCCATTGTTATCACGCCCCAGCTGTCATGCCGGAGTGCCAGCTGAGCAGCGGAGCGTCATGAGTGTCCTGAGAGGGTGGGTATGGGTGTGGGGGACGTGGGTGTACTTCCACACCCTCCTCTTCTGCAATGCGCTGGCCGAACCCAAGGCTGCCGTGTTCGGAGGAGTTCCCATCATCGACGAAAAAGGTAAGAGAAAGTATTATTCTTTGACTCTTGTTGTTGTTTACCCTCGCCTCTGCCCTGAACCTTTTGGCGTCGCGGTGACACTGATGGCTATCATTATGTTGGGGGACGCGATTTACTAGCCAGACTTGACACTTATAAGCCGGCGCGGCACGTAGGAATGTATGCAGATGGCAGGCTTGTGTGAGCGAGTACCGTGCAGAGAAACCCAATGACACGTTTACCCTCGGAGTGTAATGACCACCTTTGTCCCGTAGTTGCCGAGGGATACAGGGAGGAGACAGAAGATGCTTAATGTCTACCAAGAAAAATACAAATCACTGAAGAGACCTTGTATCAGCTAGTCTTGTGGAAGGATGAAAACAGTGTATTTTGATGTGCTGTGACGCTCTCCACTGTTACTTACATCCTATAATACTAAAGGTAGTTTTGATTCTGACTACGAGCTACTGTTCCAATCAAATTATCCACACTCAACGGTGCTCAAAGTGATTTATGCGTGTGTGATGGAAATGAGGAGTAGAGGAAGAGGCGGGCGGGGGGAGGGGGGGCAGCTGAACTTGTGTGGCGCAGGAGAGGACTAGAAGAGGAGGAGGAGGAAAAGAGGAAGCATAAAAGCAGAATTTGCGGTCTTGTAGGACTTCCAAATGGTCAGTCTTCCCCTAGTTGGTGTTTCTCATCAATACCAATCAATGAGGAGGCCGAGGCCGGACCCAGCTTCCCCCTCGCCTTGGCTGGATAATGAGGGATTTTGCGTAGTCTTAACACCGGGAACCAATTGTGTGGCATAATTAGGGACGAGGGGGGGGCTGGCGGCTGTGTGGGCGTGCGGGGCGAGACTACAGACCCACTGGATGAGGGTTCGAGTACCTTACAACTGGATCTAATTGTTTGTATAAAGTAATTGGTTTAAATAGCGCATGGAATCTAAAGTAAATAAGTGTCTATGTTGTAAGTGATATGAAATAGTATGTAGTAGTATCTAGAATGGCATTAGGACAAGGTATGAAGGAGAAAGTGTTGTGTGTGTGTGTGTCTTGTATTGGTTCTAGTCACGCCTCCTTCAGTCAATGAGGCTCAGTGCAGTGGGGGCGTTTGTAAGTTTGCTGAGGCTTGCAGAACCTTCCTTGCTAGATTTGCTGATATATCCGTGGGTGTGTGCGTGCGTGTGTCAAGGGGGGCGTGTAGGTAAGGGATGCATGCGTGAGTTTGGAGTGTATATATGTACGTGTGCGTGCGTGTATGTCAGTAGGTGTGGGTGTAGGTGGGGGGTTGCATGCGTGAGTTTAGTATGTATGTGTGGTGTGTATATATATGTGTGTGTATATGTGTGTGTGTATATGTGTGTGTGTTCCTCTACGGCGCCATCCCCGCGGTGGGCAAACCCATCTCGATCCATAACCTTAACGAGGAGTGAAATACTACAAAACGGACCGCCTTAACCCCCTACTTACTCCCCCCACTCTTACGTTCTGGCCCGGGCGTACATATTTCTCCTCCTAAGAATACCAATTACTTTCCCGCGGGCCATTACCGTGTCCCTTCAGCAGCGTCCTCCCTCCGGCGGCGTGTGTCTCCATCGCGGCGGCTACCAACCAACCACCTTCAGCGTCATTAAACACACACACACACACACACACACACACACACACACACACACACACACACACACACACACACACACACACACACACACACACACACGTATACACACACATCGCTCTCCCACTTCTTTAATTAGGGCAAGGGAAATACATATGTTTTTAGTTTGTTGCCTGAGGTCAAGTTTTTAATCAAGGTCATATGCGAGTACATGAATCGTGGTTATGCTCTTTATCACGAGGAGGAGGAGGAGGAGGAGGAGGAGAGAGAGAGAAAGAAAGAAGAAAGAGGAGGGAGGAAGGAGGGAAGGAAGGGTAAGAGGAAGAGCAGTGTTTCACTATTTCCGTCAACATTTCCCACAACTAACGTCTCTTCATTGACCACCACGTTCGCCTCTTACCAAATTATCCATATCATTGCATATTCCAACATTATCAACCCTCTTCCTTCCTTCCTTCCTTCCTTCTTTCCTTCTCAACTCCTCCTTCTAAACCCTCACAGCCCCACTCTCCCTCCTCCCTGGCAGTCCCTTCTCCCTCACTTACTTACTTTCCTTCCTCCCTTCCTTAGCAACTCACACCACCAACGCGTGTGGCCTCGTGTCTCCCTGATCACGCTACTACGGTTTCAACACAGGCTGGCTCTCTGCGGGTCGTCCTGTAGCGGCGGCGCGGGAGTGAGTCGTCTCTCGGTGGGGGTCGGAAGGGCGGGAGGACAGCGAGGTGTAGTGGGAGGAGAAGCGGAGTGGGTAATGCCTTTATCCGATGATGCAAAGCCGCTCTCCCTCCCGCTTAATCCTGTTGGCCTTCACATCCCATCGCTGGACGTACTTTTATCACTCTGTTCGTATTTGATTCCTCTCCTGATGCTTGTTAGAGTGTGTGTGCATGTGTGTGTGTGTGTGTGTGTGTGTGTGTGTGTGTGTGTGTGTGTGTGTGTGTGTGTGTGTGTGTGTGTGTGTGTATGTGTGTGTGTGTGTGTACGTAATCCGGTGGCTCGTGATCGTAGCTTGAATTTACGTTTGGCTCTGCGTGACTTGACGAGCTTGATAGCGGGGGTGAGCGGGAGGGCCCTGGCGGCTGGTCTGACGGTGAGTCTGAAGGGCACCACCGACATTATCCATTCATCATCTGCGCTATTCATTAGGGTCAGCAGGGAGAGGGTGAGGGACACAGGTCACACAACCCCCTGAAGAACCACCCACCCCCGCCCCCGCCCCCGCCCTCCTTCCCCGCCTTCATCCCCTCCTTTTCCCCTCCCACGTGACTGACAGGGCATCTTAGGTCACCCTCGCCCTCCCTCATTGATTGGTTAGAAAGGAACAATATGTTTTCTTCCTCCGTGCTGCGCCTCACTTAGCTGCCGTTCACCTTGTCGTCTGGTTGAAGAGTACTTTCACTCGGCTCCTCGTAATTGTCAGCTCTGCCCGTCGCACGCTGCCAGGGAAACAAAAGCCGCTATTATATTCACTACGAACTTGAGTCTTTCTTCCTATCTCTGTCTTCTCGATAATTGGACAGCCTTCCAACCCCTGAACCGCTTTCCCATTTGTCTCATGCACATTGATTTTTTTGTCGATATTTACGTTGGTTTTCTCATGCTCTCCCGCCGGATTTCTGCTCTAATGAAGGAACAGAATATACCAATTACTTCCCTGTTTCGCAGAAAACGCACAATTCCCGCCTGACTGAACTGGTCTGGAACGCGGCCGGAATATGAGAAAAGAGGCAAAAGGAAAATAATAATAATAGTAATAGAAGCGTCGTTTTCCTTTCACGTTTTCTTTACAAACTCTTAAACGCAGTACCTGACTCACTGACTCTGACCAGCAGCTTACCAGACCTTAATGTTACCGCCTTGCAACGCCCCTCTGCTTCATTCACTGCAGTGTTGTATCTCCTCGTACTGACTCACTTCATAATCTCCTTTACAAGTGAAAATTGATAAGGGCGTGAATTAATCTGTGCTGCCTGCGCCAAATTAAGCAGGGGCGCCGCGGGCTTTAAGAGGACCACGTTAAATTAATCAAGTACTTTTGCCGCGATTTATTCTGTGAACACGGAAAGTGGCACTGGTTAAGGCTGATTCACGGTGACATTTATGACTCCTGGACCTCGGTGGAGAGAGAGAGAGAGAGAGAGAGAGAGAGAGAGAGAGAGAGAGAGAGAGAGAGAGAGAGAGAGAGAGAGAGAGAGAGAGAGAGAGAGAGAGAGAGAGAGAGAATGAAAGTAAGATATATTTGGTTTACTAGGGTGTAGCGAATTGCCCGTGTGTGTAGTGGAAAGGACGAACGCTGACGTATTTTTAAACACTTTCTGTCCACAATATTTTTCTCTGCTAAAATTATTCCTGCTGATCCGCTTCCCACAAAGGCTGTATGTCAGTATTTTCGTGTGTGAGACTTAGAACATTGGTGTAAGTTACTATTGTTTTATTTCACAAGAGAAAGATAGAAAGAGAGAGAGAGAGATCCTTTCGTATTCCTGAACGTGAACACTGCTGTGAGGGGGACGCAGTGAAGGTCTTTATTTGAGGAAGGTAATGGAAGTCTTGCCTCTGTTCACCCTCCTCAACGTTCTCCCATAATAACCTCAACCACGCACTCGTTACTTCATGTACAGTACGTATCGTTTCATATCCTCAGGGGAGTCTTGTGCTCCTGACGTGAACATTTTTACTTCAGCCACACACGCGCACGTTTTTCCTCCTTCCTAGTGACTTCCGTTCTTCCTTCAGGCTCCTCACTCCACCCACGTGTCACTCACATTTTTTTTCCCTCCTCCGCCTACTTACTGTCGGGCCTGAAGAAATATCGGCGAGGCTGCCAGCAAGGGTAATACGATGCAGGGTTATGACTCAAGAAGGACTGGTGGCGGGAAGGTGGTCTGTGCTGTCTGTGTTTAATGTGACTGATATTTTGCTTTACGAGGCAGAAACTCACGAAGATTGTCGTCTCGAGGAAATACGAGACAGAGGATGATGGGCACAAATGTGGACGTTATGTAAATGGCTGTTAATATTACCAAGAGGGAAGGTTAAGCCGCCGTCGATTAACTGAGGTTAGTTCCTGCAGGTTTTGAGACGCCAAGACGGACCTGACGCACTCCTTCCCCGCCACGTCCGTCTGTCCAGTATCATTACGCAGGCAGGGGGAGCGGTGAACTGTCTCCTTTAATAATATCTCAAGGTCATCACAGCAGGTCGTAAGGAGTGTCGTGCCTCAGCGTGAGCCTCAGGGAGATGCTGCAGCGTGTCTTGATCTGCATCACGAACCTGAATATTGTATCTGCCGTAAATATAAGGTGACATTTAACGTGATATAGTACGCGAGATGCACGTTCCTGTTTGAGGTATGGGACTGTTTTTCCGTTGACAATGTTGGAACAAGACATTTCCTGCAATATAGTAGGATATTCACCGCAAACCATCGCTATATTTTTTTTTCCATAATACAGCGAAATGTTTCAAGCCATAAAGATTGTAGACATGCGACCCTAATCTGAATAGTTAAATTTTTCCTCCTCCCATAATGCAACGAGACATATCATTGGTCAAGGTGAGGCAGCCCGTCACCTCAATAAAAACGATGCATAGAGGCAGTGACAGTGGATATCCGAGGGCCAGTAACCGATGGAACCCTCCTCGTCCCCTTCACAGATATGACCCAAGTTTCTATAGACGATTACATAAAGTTCCAAAAGTTCCCACCATGTGTTCTGGCCAAGGGGCTTTTTCCGGCCATGAAAAACTTTGTGGCTCACGTGTTTTGATCGCCGTTGCTGAAATGGGAAGGTGCGGGGCGGGACGGGGCGGGGCGGGGCGGGTGTGGAAGCTGTGGACAATGAGTCGTTGGAGGGATTGTATTAATTGCAGGAGGAGGAAGAAGAAGAGGAGGAGGAGGAGGAGGAGAGAGGGAAGAAGAGGAAGGTTGTCATTTCCCACTTGCCTTGTCTTCTATTCTTCCCCTCTTCTACTTTTTTTTCTTTCCCTGAACTCTTTTTAGGTGTTTTCTTTCATTCATTTCTTGTTTCCTTTTGTTGTTTGTTGATCTCGTTCCCTGCCTGCTTGCCTACTCCTTTGTGTGTCTCTGTTTTTATCTTGTTTATTTTTTCCCATTTCTCTTCTTTACATTCCGCGTTTTGCTGTGTGTGGGATTTTTCTGGACAATTTTTCTTTTTTTTGCAGCTGTGTGTGGCTTTGCATTTTGTATCTCTCTCTCTCTCTCTCTCTCTCTCTCTCTCTCTCTCTCTCTCTCTCTCTCTCTCTCTCTCTCTCTCTCTCTCTCTCTCTCTCTCTCTCTCTCTCTCTCTCTCTCTCAAGTATTTTATCATGTATACTTCAACTCTTCCTTGCGTCCCTACCCTTCCCTCTTCCCTTAAGTACTAACCTTAAACAAAAGACAGTAAAGAAGGGAATGGGTAAGGAATAAAAGGAAAATAAAGAAGGGTAGATCCTGTATATTCATTAAAGAAGAGAAGGGAAGGGTGGGCGGTCCTCTGGTACTCACTATTCAGGAGATGGAAGAATGTAAACAGAACCCAAAGTAAACAAACCTGCATATCTACGTTCAGTCTCTCTCTCTTCCTTCATCTCCTTGTCCCTTGTACCCCTCACTCTCTCCTTCATTCTTCCCTCCCTCCCTCTCTCTCTCCTTCCTTTCCTTCCTCTCTCCTTTCCCTGGCCTCTTTATCTCTGTTTCTCTTCATCTCTTCCTGTTCTAGCTGTCTCTGTGTCTCTCTTTTTTCTTCTCTCTTTCTCACTTTCTCTCATATTCCTCCCATAGTTGAGTTTTGTGTAAGGTGTGATTGAATCGATACACCTGTTTGCCTTACCTGCTGATTATTCATCCTACCTGCGAGCTGTATATCAAGTGGGTTTACAATACTCTGTTCCCTTATTCGTACCCTTATTTGTCATTCTAATGTTCCTTTCTCCTTGGCTGCCTTGTTATATTCTTGGTATAATGCTATTCCTGTAGTGTACTTTAAGCTGGTTAGGAGTTAAGTGTGTTTTAAGTGTATTTTTTCATTGATTAATAAGTGTGTTGGGATTTTCTATAACTTTTTCTACGTGTTTGCGCTTTGATGCTCTTTTTTGTGTGTCTTTATTGTCGCCATATTGAAGATTTTATAAACTTTATTTTTTATATCTACCATGTTTTCGTTTTGTCATTGATTTGGATTCTTTAAATTTTGTTTGAAATTGTGGGTTGTTCTTTTTATTCAGTGTCGTAAATGGTACATAAGTATACAGGTTTGGATATGGAAATGTGATGCATGTCTATATTCTTTAAAAAACACAGCAGATACTGTCAATAGAAAACTACAAGTAAACATTTTCTTTACCTCATGTATATCGTATTTCATTGCTTTAAAATCTTTGGAAGCTTATTTGTCGTGATTTCCATTTGAAAGATACGTAAGCAAATAGACAGACAAACAGACGGCCAAGTGAAGAAGATATATACACATCGATAGATAAATAGTGAGAAATGCTTACACACACACACAAAATACACACACACACACACACACACACACACACACATTGAAATCGGAAACAAATCGGCATTATTTACATTTTTGCCTCACAAGACTGTCCTCGCGAGACGTAACCTGCACAGCGGCACACACCACCACAACCTAAGACATTTTCAAACACTATTCTTCCCTCATGTACAGTTGTAAGTCTCAGCCGCCAGAGTCGCTACAGAAGTCTCATCTAAGGAGGTCGTATCTCTCCTCCCCATTACCATACACGACTTACGGGAACGCTGGGAAAAGATAGTAAAGACGGTGTATTGTTATTTTTTCTCTCTTTTTCCTTCTTCGATTTGTGTGATGAATATAAAGCTCGTTCCTGGGATTTTAAGGAAAGTTGTGCAGAATTGGTGATGATGTGATGAGTGAGTGATGAGTGATGTTCTCGTTGTGTTTGTGTGATGAGTTTTGGTATGTTGACTATGGTGATGTGGTGGGTATGATGTGTCAGTGCCGTGATGGGCTTGCTGAGGATGAGTTGGTGTGATTGATGTGTTATGTGATGTGTTATGTGATGTGTTGGGTAATGGGTGTGGTAGTGTATATGGTGCATTGGTATGACTGGTGTGTGGCGGACGACCTGCACTGCGCTAAGGGTTATGGTATTATGGTTCCTCTGTAAGTACTGCAATGGGGTGTTTTTGGGTCGTACTCTGATTGGTGACTAACGAGGAAAATATTGAAACTGTGTGTCGCATTAGTATTCAGGCATGAAAGCAAAATTAATCTCATCGACTTTCAAAAGCTAAAACGCTGATGTGAAACACCGAAGCCATTGACTCCGCTTCCCCAATGAAAAGTATCAAAAAGTAAAACTAAAACGAGCACGGATAGAATACTACATTTAATTAAACATGATCACTACATACTGAATAGGTTAACTAAAAAAAATAATACCCGTGTTCATAGAAAATGGAGAGATTTCTGGAAGAGATAAAAAAAAAATGGTAGAGAGATGAAAGCGGAGATAAAAGTTAAGTTAGCAAGAAAGAGAGGATTTGAGAGGCGGAGTGTATTGAAGGAGTGACAAAAGAAGAGACGCCTTCAGTGTGTGGTCGCCTCGAGGGGGAGCGACTCGTGGGTTTTGTGGTCGTAGGAGGCAAAGAAGGAAAGAAAGGAGGAGGAAGAAAGGAGCAGAACAGAGAGTAGGGAGGGGAGGGAGGGAGGAATATATGGTTACGGCAGAGCAGGAGGAAGGTATTAAAAAGAGAAGGAAAATGCGGAGGAGAGAAGATGGGTGGTAGAGCTAGGTTATGTTTAGGTGAGGGAGAGAGAGAAAGAGAGAGGAAGAGAAAGAGAGAGAAAAAAAGGGATATATCACGTTGAAACTTGACACTGGACTGACTAACTAGGGAAGAATTGTGGTCGTGAGGAGGATAAAAGGGGGAAAAAGGGAAGGGTGTAGGATTATATGGGAGGATGGGGGTGAGGGTGAGGGTGTGCGGAGGGTAATTGTGAGGGAGGAGTGAGTGAAGGAGTGAAGGACTTAACGGTGAGGGAGTAAGTGGGTAAAGGAACGTTGAAGATGTGAATGGTTAAGTGTGGATGAAAATAAGTGAAGAATGTGGAGGCTGACTATGTGGATAAGGAAGGGAGAGAGGAGAGAGGGTAAGGGGGGATGAATTGTAAAATAGGACCTGCTAAGCCTCCAGCGTAAGTGAGACGAAAGACATGGCAGACGTGGCAGAAGAGAGGAGGACAGGGAAGGAGGAGGGTGGGGAAGGGAAGGCATAGGAGTGAGAGTAGAAGTAGAGTGTGGCGGGAAGGGTAGGGAGAGAAGAGGAGGGTTGGGAAGGGAGGAAGGGAGTACTGCGGAGTGATAAAGGTCTCCCCGTCACGCCTGGTAATTGGCCGAGAAATGACTTGTCCCAAACTGTCACGTCGAGATGCCTCAATCCACCAAGAGAACACGAGGCCCGGACAGCTGAAATTGAGGGTGGCGTTGGGTGCTTTAGATCATCCCGAGTGAGAGTGTGTGCAGCCATTTCCACGTCGTTACTATCTGGCCCCGTGATATTAGGTTTTATAATTAGCAAATATCATGCGAGGCTCCCAGGCCCGAGGGAATGTTAGGGTATTTATAATCAAGCTGCGGAAAATGGAATGATAACGCGAGGGTATGTGTAATCAAACCCTCTGATGCGTTTCCTCCTGCCATACAGGAAACATATATTGAATTTTGCACGCCCGGTCCTATATATAAGCTCCTAATACATTTTTTTATCAAAGTTGCGCTAAATCACTTTCGCTTATGTATATACGGCGTATTAAGGCAACATACCGGTACTCGGAAATTATACTGTTATTACGCGTAAAATAGTTTGGTTCCGTGGGCGATCAAGCGTTAAACCGAGGTGGGCGTGGGTATGGGCCGGGTGTAAGCAGGCAGGCGGGCAGGCGGCAGTGGCTCGCCTCCCAGCTGGCCGCTCTGTTTTGCTGCCCACGAGACCGACAGATTTATGACTCTTTGTGGCGCACGGAACGTTTCCCCAAATATACTTTTATTTTCCTAGGGCGTCCGAGGTTAAAGAAGCGTCATGTGGGTGTGATTAGGCTTAGGGCGACCCACAGCAGGTAGGCGTGTGTGTGCCCGTGTGGTGAGGGTCGTCTACTGATGGTGCAGCTCGAGTGGTCCTTCTCAATGTCTCGGCGTCTCCCGTTTTGTAAGTGTCGCGGAGGTGTGTAAGGCGAGGCGTGGGTGTCGGGTGGGCCGCGGGGCGTGATGTATTGAGGCTCCGAGACACATGACACCTCAGGGTAATGGGTTGGAGGATTACCACCCGGGAGATCGTAGGCGGCGGGTGGTGAGTGAGTGACACACATACACACACAACACCAACACCCACAAACACAACAAGAATATCATATCCTTGATTTAGTAAACTTGTATACCATAAAGATTGAAAGTCATACCTAGTTAAAGAGGATACATATGGTAAGAGTAAAAGAACACACACGCATACAGAGTTAAACAAGATAAAAGTTCACGAAACATTAAAAGATAGTGTCATCCCTTATTTATTCCTAGAGGTGGAGTTGTTAAGTTTAATGCTTACTGGCACGAATTACTTTTTAAATATATGTGTTTTTCTGAGCTGGCAACCTCAGTCTTTTCACACAGTGTAAATATACATGAAAATCCTGGAGAGAATGATGTATATTACTCATTATTTACACACACACACACACACACACACACACACACACACACACACACACACACACACACACACACACACACACACACACACACACACACACACACACAAATATCCATATTAATTACGTTCGTCTTTGTTTAATGAAAGTGATTAATGTCCGTAAAACTAATTAGGCGACCAAGTCATTTCCATATTATAGTAAAACACGATACTGTAGGGGAGACTTTTAAGGGGCATTACCAAGGGGAGTCTCAGGACAGATGGCAAGGGGTGCAGCAAGGATGTAACCTTTGTCCTGTGGGGAAACTTGCATCGAATAAACACCCACACAAAACATATCACCCTGGCATCCTGTTCTAATTAATCGTATAGAGAGTATATAAAAGTCAGCCCACGCGTGGCATTAAGGCTGGATTAATGGACACGAGAAGGCACTACCCGAGGCCTATAATCTCTAATAATGACTCTTAATTGAAGTAAAACATATGGTGATCGATACGGTTTATGTCTATATCTAGCGGGGCGGGGGACACTCCATCACAACGACCCTGTACGATCCTCAAACCGGCCACGCTCTGCCTCTCACTGACGAAAACATCACTTAAGACCCTGCAGCACCTCCTGAATTCCTAAGCACCGTCAGGAGGATACTAAGGAAGCTAGAAGTGTCCCAAACCTGTTCGCGTGAAGTCTTAAGCAGTAAAGCCTTTCACTTGTCTCTTTTCTCTTTCTTTTCTCGTTGGAGTTATTGAGTTTGAGGTTCGTGTGTGTAGGCTCTCGTGTGGTCGCGTCTGGTCCGCTGCTACACTGTTATGGTCCCAAGGAAGGTAATGGACGTGCCTCAGGTGTTAGTCTACTTTTATGAGGAGTCCTTTACGGTGTTTTAAGAAGGGAGGGGAAGAGTGTGGTGTTATGTTATGTTATGTTATGTACAATCCTCCACGCCCCCGCCACGTCTCGCCACGTCTCACCACGCCATGTCTCGCTACGCCCACACCATCACATCTAAACACACATATATTCATCCCCACATGTTTAGAATGTAATAGAACGCCACCGCTACCTCTCTCTCTCTCTCTCTCTCTCTCTCTCTCTCTCTCTCTCTCTCGGAGGATCCCCAGTGATATTTTTAGTGTAATTTTATCGCTGTGGGTAGTTTGGCTTGTTTTGTTTTCATTATTGTTCACGGACTAATGATAATGTAGCAACGTACGTGGTCTGGCGTCTCAGCGTGTGGTGGTGGTGGTGGTGGTGGTGGTGGTGGTGGTGGTGGTGGTGGTGGTTGTCGTCGTTGTGGTTACCCAAGATTGTGTTTAGGGCATGTTTAGGGCCGCGTGTCACTGCTCAAGGAGGAAGATTGTCTGTCTTTTCTCTTATACTATATGTCTACTACACTACCTCCTTCATCCTCTATATATTTTTTTTCTTAGTATTCCTGTTCTATCTTCTTTTCTTCCTCATCCATATTTTATTACTTGCGTTTATTTTTTCTTCTTGCTGTACCACTTTTCTTCCTCCTCCTCCTCTTCTTTTATTCATTTTCCTCTTCGTCTTTTTTTTTCTTCTGCCTTTGCATCACTTCCTCCTCCTCCTCCTCTTCCTTCTTCTTCTTGCCTCCATTCTCTCCGGTGCTGACCATTTCTCTTCTTGATTATCCTCTTTTATTTTTACTCTTCTCTCTCTCTCTCTCTCTCTCTCTCTCTCTCTCTCTCTCTCTCTCTCTCTCTCTCTCTCTCTCT
>JAPQNM010000008.1:7741084-7761084 GCA_029783475.1 Metacarcinus magister
AGATGAATGGTTCTTACTCTATCTCTTCCTCTTCCTCCTCTTCCTCTTCCTCCTTTTCCTCGTCTTGCACCGCCCGTGGAGTGACTGGGAAAGAAAGAGAGGAAAATAGAGAGACACAAGTATATCCGAAGGCTGATTTGCGTAGGAGGTAATTATGTGTTGAGAATTTACGAGTTGCAAGGCGTTTGTTAGTTGGCAGACAGTAATTCATGGATTGATGAGTGTGTGTATATATATTCTTCAACTGCTTGGTGAATGGAAGAAGTATTTATGTTGTGAGTGTTTTGTGTCTCGTGTTATCAGTTAGAAATATTTTTATGTTTTCTTGCGTCCACCTTGTGTGTGTGTGTGTGTGTGTGTGTAAATTAAACACACTTTATCTGAATACTATTTCCTTTTATTTTCATTTTGGTATTATCAGTGTCTTCTATTTTTATTTTTATTTTTTTATTTTCCTGGTAGTATTATTATAAATTATTCAAATCTTTATAAATAGACTCACATTCTATCATTTATTTATTTCACATTCTGTATTCTAAACAATATTAAATCCTTTATACTGAATATCATGTCCTTTCTTTATTGTTTTTTCTATTTGGATCGTATTTTAACATACTACTCAATCCTTTCTATAGATTCTGATGTCTTTTTATTCCACTGTTTTGGTGTTCAGTCCACCAGAACGGAGCCATACAGCATCGTTATAAACACAGATTTAGTACATCGTAAAGGTTGATAGGCTTCGGAAGTCCATTAGTGTCGATGCATTAATTAACATTCCCACGATTTATGTTCAGCACGGCGAAATATTAATGATTATGAAAAGTCGTGAACAGCGGTTATTACATATTGCGTACTGTGACCACCGCACTGTCCACTTCCACTCACTCACTCACTCACTCACTCACTCACTCACTCACACACTCACTCACACACTCACTCACTCACTCACTCACTCACTTTCTCACTCACTCACTCACTCATCGCAGGGAGTAATTTTCATGCAGTCTTCATGGAATGGACACAATTAATGGTTTGATAATTAGTTTGTGCATGATATTCTATTATTTTCTTCCCTTTGTCGTTCTCTCTCTCTCTCTCTCTCTCTCTCTCTCTCTCTCTCTCTCTCTCTCTCTCTCTCTCTCTCTCTCTCTCTCTCTCTCTCTCTCTCTCTCTCTCTCTCTCTCTCTCTCTCTCTCTCTCTCTCTCTCTCTCTTTGTACTTCCGCCATTCTTTCACCCACCAAAAGCTTCTTTAATCTAAGTCACTCACTCTTATAGCCAAGCACTTTCCCTGACCAATTCCTTCCCCTCTTCCCTCTTCTCGCTCTCCCATCTTATTTGAGTTCATTTCATTTACCTCCCTTCCCTCATCTAAAGTTTCGCCCTTCCCTAGCCACTCCTCTCCTTACTCTCCCTCTTGCCTCTGTCCATTTCCTCTTCTGTCTTCCTTCCGCCTTTCCCTCTTATGTCTTACGGTTATTTCCTACTTCTTACCTCCCCTCTACACCACCTCCATCGTTACTCCTTCACCCATTTTCCTCCTTTTATCTCTACGTCCTTGCTATCCTCATGCCCCGCACTCATTTTCCTCCCTGTCCCTCCCTACCTCTCCCTTCCTCTATCTTCCTTCCCCGTCATGATTTTTATGGTTGTCATGTCCCCAGCGAGTGTCTCTCTCCCGCCTCCGAGCCGTAAATTCTTCTTTCTGACCCACCCGTCCCGGCGGTCACTGAATTATGTCACTCCCTCGAGGTATAGCAGAGAGGGGTGTGGTGGGGGTGGGTGGTACGGGGTTGTAGATGACTTTGTAGAAGAAAGAGAGAGGTAGAGAGATGAATGAAGAAGAAGCAGAAGGATGGTGGTGAGTGTATGAAGACGAAAGGAGAGATGAAGGAGAGGGAAGATTGTGAAGAGGATAATAAGAAGGAGTACAGAAGGAGCCTTGTGTTGATAATTTAAGTGTCTAATATATAACACAACTTCCGTATTTCTGTAACTTACCACCAAACTGTAGTCGTAGTTTCCAAATTAATTCCTTCCGTTGTTTTACCATTTGCTGTTTCCTACTTTCCCTCCTCCTCCTCTTCCTCCTTCTTCGTCCTCCTCCTCTTCCTTTTGTTCTTCCTTCTTCTGGTTCGTCACGTAATCGTTAGTAATCTTGATAAAAGGAAGGATATGTAGCTCCCCATTGTCCTTCTGTCTGCCTTCACATTCTTCTCCTAGACCCCCACACGCCACCCTCTCCTCCCCCACTCCCCTACACACCCCCAATACACATCCCTAACACCCCACAACCTCCCTAACCATCCTAACCCCGCCACTACCTTACAACCACACCCTTCCACCCCACCACATCTTCCGTAGTAACAGCTGCCAACCTTGATGTAATGTATAGATTCTCACCCATCCTATATTCCATCCTACGCCATATCCTACGGTCCATCCTATGACAACCTTGCAGCACCACATAACTCCTATAATAAAAGAACAGCATTGCAGGACTGTCAATACTATTATTACTACTACTTTTTCTGCTGCTATTATTGCTCTCCATATTGTTGCTATTGCTGTGATTTGTATTATTGTTACTATTACTACTACTACTACTACTACTACTACTACTACTACTAATAATAATAATAATAATAATAATAATAATAATAGAATAATTAATTTACCTTTTCCTAATATAATTCTGAAACCCACAAACTAACATCCTAAAATAATAATCCTTTCTCGCTTCACCCTAAGAAAAAAACAATTCTTCATCCTCTTATTCCCCTGATTCCCCCATCATTATCACCCTTTCCTCCCCTCTCTTCTCGCCCATGCCTTGCACAACAACAACAGAACAGCCGCCCATTCCAACCCTTCCCATACGCCTCAGCTCCATACAATTCCAACAGCATTAAAACTCAAGGCAACTTTATCTATCGAAGGACATTTTCCCTTCTCCCTGCAAAGTTGGAGGAAGTGTGTGGCGAAGTTGTGAAGAAGCGTTGTAAAGTTTCCCTTCATATAATTAGTCTCGTGGAGAACTTAAATCGAAATTCGCAGATCCTGGTGTGTCCTGCTGTTCCTTTTACTTTTTAATTTTGTTTAAGTCTCCCCTTGCATTAATTTCGTTTTTTTTTTTCTTTCCTTTTTTTGTATAATTGTCTTGCAGTTACGCAAACAATACCACCACTATCACCACTACTATAGCTACTACTGCTACTTCCATTACTACTATTATTATTATTACTACTATTACTACTACTACTACTACTACTACTACTACTACTACTACTACTACTACCACTACTACTACTACTACTACTACTACATTAACCACCACAATTACTACCACCACTACGACTGCTATCAATAATAATACTAAAAAAATATGTAGAGAGAGAGAGAGAGAGAGAGAGAGAGAGAGAGAGAGAGAGAGAGAGAGAGAGAGAGAGAGAGAGAGAGAGAGAGAGAGAGAGAGAGAGAGAGAGAGAGAGAGACGGAGAGGGGGTTGAAAGACATGAAAAAATAACTTGATGGTGTAAAGTGACAGGGTAATTTATTATGGAGAGAGAGAGAGAGAGAGAGAGAGAGAGAGAGAGAGAGAGAGAGAGAGAGAGAGAGAGAGAGAGAGAGAGAGAGAGAGAGAGAGAGAGAGAGAGAGAGAGAGAGAGAGAGAGAGAGAGAGAGAAACACATTAGGGAAATTTGAAATACAGCTAAAAGATATGAAGAGGGAACACCAGAAAAGAAAGATAAATATGAAATAAATGACAAGGAGGAGGAGGAAGAGGGAGAGGAGGAGGACAGTAACTCTCCTCTTCATCATCGTTGTCCTCCTCCTCCTCCTCCTGCAAGAAAGAAAAAAAACTTAAATAACAAAACAGGAAAAAACAACAATTTCAGATTTATTTTCCACTAATTGAACGAGGAAGAGTGACATAACATTAATAACAGATTGACAGTGGATGGGGAGTGGCCTGTGTCGTCCCTGTGTTGTCTCTCCCTTTGGACTAAGCCTCCGGGTGTAATGACGTAATAATCTTGATGAAGCCGTGAGGAGCCTGGATAGAGACGTCAGCTGCTGGACTTGTGACAGTGTGAGGGAATGTTTTAGACTCTCCTCCCTGCTGACCCTGAAACTGTGTGTGTGTGTGTGGGCAGTTTTTGTGGTTATTTTTACGGTGGTTGGTTTTGTGATTGACTGTGTGTGTTGTTGAGTTGAATGTATGAGGCATTTCATTATATTTTTTTTTCTTGTTAATGATATTGATAGTAATGATGATGGTGATGATGATGACAATGATACTATAATAATAATAATAATAATGATAATATTAGTAATGATAATGTTAATGATTATAGTAATAATATTTACTGCTATTGTTATTATCATTATCACTATTATTATTATTATTATTATTATTATTATTATTATTATTATTATTATTATTATTATTATCATTATTGTTATTATTCTCTGCGTGTCATTTCAGGAGAATGTTTAATTACCACTATATATGAAGAAGAAAAAAGTCGTTATATTTCAGTTATCATATGTTGAAGTGCTTTATTTTTTCTTTGCCTTTTACGGAGAAAGACGCTTGTAGCAAAAACTTTACTTTCCTGATAAAAACGGCTTTAGAATGTTTGTATCTCTCCGGTCTCATAAAAGGTGATTAAAATGAGGACAGTGGGCGGCTGGAAAGCTATTCTGGGAACGAATTTCCACTTAAGAAGGACGCAAAACTTTTTCTTACCGGCTTTTTAGTGAATGTCGCCTTGCATGTGAGATAAATTATTGGTAATGATGATAAAAGTAATAATGATAATAACAATACTAATTTTGATAATAATAATCTATATCTATAAGTAATGATAGTAATGATAATAACAACAGTACTTAGAATAGCAGGAGTAATAGCAGTGCACCAATATTAGTAATGATTTATGTTTTATTGTTTTTTTATTGTTGCGGTTATTGTCTTATGTGTACCTGGAGGGGAGGTGACCGTGTTGTCGGCTTATACAGGAATAGAGACAAACAACAGTAATAAATAGAGCAGCTGTCAACGGGCGAGTGTGATTGAAAGCTCTACAGACCACCATATCCCCTCATTAATGTCAGACGAGAAGCTATTTGTCAGCGGGAAGTCGCCGACGTCAGCCGTAACGGAAGACTTGAAGAGCAGAGGGAGAGATAAGGAAAACAGTGGCGCCTTGATGATGAAAAAAAGTGTTAAACAGGGAAGGGATGACTTTTTTATTCAAGGCTTGGATGAGTGGTTGTGTTTGGCAGGTGAGGTGATGTCAGGAGTCTTTACCCATTCCTGAAGGCACTGTCATGGAGATGGGTGGGTGGGTGGGTGGGGTTTTTATATATGTGGATGTGGAGAAAGTATGAGGAGACGTAGAAAGGGAACCAGTGCCGTATTACCATGAGGAGGAAGAATGTTGCAGTGGTCAGCGGATAACGACGCAAAGGTTTCACAGTCCTTCGTGGCAGCCTTGTTCATGCACATCTACACTTTTTTTTGTGGAGGCTTGTAACATTATATTGTGTTAAGGCCAGTTTTTTGTTTATGATTGTAGTGAAATTATACCAAAGCTTTTTTTTCAACTTTTACATGTACGGTTTATATTTCATTTTCCTTATCAAATATATGTTTTTTTTCTTATATATAACCCTTAGTGTGTCGTATCAGTCAGTCTGCCCATTCGTACATACCCGACCAAAAACCATTCCTACATATACCCGACCGAAGCCGACACCTACAAAGCCGACACCTACAAAGCCGACACCTTACAAAGCCGACACAACCACAAGTAGGAATCCACATCCAGGGTAATGCCGGGTGCTGCCAGGGAGCTAGACTCACTTACCCGTAACAGCACATAATGAGGCCATTAGTGGATACGCCGTCGAGGGGTGAGCGGGTGCAGGCGACGTGCTGGCCTGCCCTCAGGATTCCAAGGGCCACAAATACACGGTGCGCTCCTTCTCCGTCGTTGGAATGACTTTTCTTTTGTGTTTGATGTAGGAATGTGCGTTAAGTTTATGGCAAACATTAGTCATATTTATGGTCGCTGTTACCTGAATGCATTATGTATGTGTGAGGGTTTCAGATTTACGTAACATTGCCATTATGGAGGTGAAAAGGGTGATTTGGCGCCAGGTGACGGAGCTACTTCACTTTTTTTGTCACCATCTAAATTGAAGCCCAGAACAGATATCTTCACGTGGTAAAAAATGAACACCCTTCACATTCATAATTGCATTAACTAATGAAACGACATTCCATTGATGTACAACATGTCTCGGTGGATTCAGCCTAAAGGGTTCTTATTTTTATTATTTTTTTGATCGCCTGAACCAAGGATTGAAGCCTCTCCCCTAATAACCCACTGCTGATAAACCTAAAGTTATGACATGGATGAAGTATTTACCTGTAACCAAACTAACATTTTCTCTCTCGTTTTTTCCAGGTACGACTCCCGTGTGCAGGTGGTGGACGAGGTGCCTGGAGGTGTGTATAGCGTGCAGGCAGCAACCGTGAGTGTACTGTAAAGAAGGCGAGATAACACAAAGTTAGGTGCTGTGTCCATGGCTTAACGATACCTTTCAGGCCTCTTTGCTCGTCGACTTTCTGACGTTAGGGTTTTTACTTTACTTTTTTTCCTGTAGTGTTATCGAGCGGCGCCTCCTGGCTTCGATGACCCTTTAATTAAGCTAATCTATCGTCTGCCTGCCGCCCATGTAAGGGGTGGATAATGACGATTTTCCTTGCTGGTTTTGTGCGTCCGTAACATGTGTGTGTGAGAGAGTCCAAGAGGGGGTGATGGCGCTGCCCGCTGAGAATATTAAGCAGGTGAGACTTGCCATGTGAGGTCTTACTAGAATCATCACAGAAGTGGCCACTGCTGCCGCCACCGCTGCCACACACCACGCCATGCCTTGTTATGCGACACCATACCACACCACACGGCTGAATGTTAAACCGTACCACAGCGTAACACACTACACCATCACACCACCAGCAGACTATACACACCACATCACATCACATCAAACCACACCCCACAGCTACTCTACATCCTGCATCACTGTCACCACTCCTTCCTAACCACAGTCAAGCACAAGAAGTAAGGAACAGAAGCAGTTAAAGCATCTTATCTTCTCCTTTCCCGGACGTAGAAGAAAATAACAATCTGGGCCACCACTTTCCCTCTCCCGTAAACTTGTCTTCATTTCATCTCCATAATAATTCTTGGGGCGTATTTCACCCCCGCACGTCACTCCAAATTGTCCCGAGCGGCGGTTTATCACCCTGCCACGTCGTCATTTTTAACCCCTTGCAAACTCGCTGCCTGCCACCCTTATATATATATTTTCCGACAATATCCTGACCTGCTGTGCCCTCCCTCCTTATTACTCCTCCTTAATGGTTGCACTTCCTCTTTAATTAAATTCCTCGCTTCCTTTCGGTCTCTTTCTCTTCGTCTCCCCTTCTCCTAACTTCTTCCGACCCTTCTTCTTCTTCACCATCCCCTGTCCCTCCTCCTCCTCCTCCTCCTCCTCCTCCTTCCCCCTTCCCATCCTCCTCCTTCCGTACCTGTCAGGACCTTCATAATAAGGGAAACACCCGCTCATTATAGAGACAAAGATATTCAATTCTTTCGGTGACTCGACCAGAATGAAATCCCTCACGAGCTTGAGTTGAACGCCGCTTCACTTTATTGCTTCCTCATGACACGAAGGAAAATAGTTAATGCGGAATGTCTTGTTGTTTTTTTTTAACGTTTTTCTTCTCTGGCTAATGGTTGGTGCCTCTAAAAAGTGGCCCCGCGAGTTCCCTTCTTTTGGAGGGTGGAAAGAGGAAGGCATGTGTATTGTATACTGCTGTCACTTCCGCTGTGTTGATAGTTTTATATATGTTGTGAGGTGTAATGAGAGAGAGAGAGAGAGAGAGAGAGAGAGAGAGAGAGAGAGAGAAAGAGAGAGAGAAAGAAGAGAAAGAGAGAGAGAGTGTGTGTTTCAAGTGTGTGTTTTGTGTGTTTGACATGTGTGTGCAGGTTTGGTCTTGTTTCCTCTTTTTTTTCCTGCTATTCCAACAATTCAAAACACACACACACACACACACACACACACACACACACACACACACACACACACACACACACACACACACACACACACACACACACACACACACACACCAACAACGACTCTCTCTCTCCTTCCCTTCCTCCCTCCCTACTTATCTATATATTGCACTTATCAGTCACCTTTACTAACTCGACTGAAGGCAAGTCACTCACCAAGGCAGCACTTTCAACATCCATCATGACCTAACATCATGCACATTGTTCCTTTGACACTCCTGCATTAAGTCTTGTGTCAATGCCAGGCGTGGATGAGGGAATGCCAGGGTCCTCGTCCTTCGCTCTCTCTCTCACTCTGTCTCTTATTCGTCCTCACCGTCTGGATAAGCGTGGCGTTCTCCTTATCAATTTGTGGATGTAAATAATAAACTTTTCATTTGGGGGAAAAGTGAGTTATATATGATGTCTATGTATTAAGTTTGTTTTGCGTGGTGAATCATGGATCGTCGTGGTGAGGTATGACGGGAAGGAGATAGATAACATGTGCACGGTTTAGGTTCAGTCCATTAAGCTCACTGGTGCTCTGGAGTCGATTATTGATGTCTGGTAGAGGTGTGGTCGAGGCCTGGTATAGCACTTTTTTTTTTTCTCTCTCTCTCTCTCTCTCTCTCTCTCTCTCTCTCTCTCTCTCTCTCTCTCTCTCTCTCTCTCTCTCTCTCTCTCTCTCTCTCTCTCTCATTCTCTTTATCTCTCTCTCTTGCACTGCACTGAACAAGACCTTCCCGCCCTTGTCCATCTTGTATCGCTTCATGATGTACACACACTTTGTTCTGCCGCTCAATTTTCCCGCTCGTAAAGCATCTCAGCGTGGTGGATGTCGTAACTCGGAGGTCGTAGGTCTTCTCTAATCTAATGTTGATAATAATTATTGCGCGATGAGGGCGAGGGATAATATTTTAGCGGGAGAGAGTGTGATAGATGGGCGTAAGTCAGTCTTCTCAGGTTCTTGGGTGTGAGTGAAGAGCTGCAGGTCTCATTCCAACACCTGGTTCTCCTTCTATTCCTCCTTGCTCATTTTTTTCCCCTTTTGCAAGCACTTTCTCTAAGCTCTCCACTTGTTTATAGTATCTAATTTTGTTTCATTCGCAATTTATTTTTACATGTTTTTCGTTCTACTCCCTTCGTTGTCATTCGTTCCATGTCCTCGTCTTTAAGCCTCAGTCTCCACGGCCTTGTTTTTTTTTCCTTTTTCTCCTTCCTTGTCCTCCTTCACCGCCTTTTCATCCCGCCACCACCTCCTCTTCCGCCTTTGCTTCCTGCCTCTCTGCTTCTTTTCCTCCCTGTCCTCCTGGCGCGGTATTTGTGGTGCTCAGCCGCAGCATAACGTCGACTACAACGATCCCGAGAGATGTTGTCGTTACTGTTATGGGCGGGCGGCGTGTGCTGGCTGCCTGTACGACCAGTGAACGACACTACGTCACTGCAAGGCCATTCACACACTTCTTCCACGTCACACGGCCACAGGACAAGAACACAGAGTCTAATAATAAGCTTGTGTATCTTGTCATAGCATTGTGTATTCCAAAAAAAGTGGGTTTGATGGTAAAAATTTCTGAGTCGTAGGTTTGAGAGGTGATCTTTGTGCTGTTGCTGAGGCTTATCTTGTGTCGTGGCCGCTAGAAGGGGTTGTGGGGTGACTTAGCTGGATCTGACCTTGGTTGGTTGATTTGCTGCTTCTCCTACAACGTACTTTAGTGTGATGACGGAAACTACTTCTATATTTTTACGCTGGCGAGGATGTTTTTGCTTGCCTCTTCACCATGACTCATGCTCACTGTCACTACCACCCACCTGCACACGCCACCCCTCACACAACTACAATGCGTAAAGTCTAAGAAAGATTAATGTATAAATATAATGACAGGTAAATGGACCTCCCAACATAATCGCATAAAAACTGTGAGTAGTGAATTGTCTTGTCCAAACACACACGTTGATTCGCTGTAGACTCACTCACCAGCCGTCCATCATGTGACTGAACAGCAGACAGGTAGATAGACAGACAGACAGACAGACAGACAGACAGGCAGGCAGATGAACCAAGCGATGGACGGATGGACGACTTACACGAAGAGGTTTGGGACTCCAGGAGGTCGTCAGGGTGTGTGACAGGCTGACAGGCGAGACGTGTTGGCAGGACGACCCAGCAAACGAGGAGGCAAATATGTCTGTCTGAAAGCACACACGAATATTTTATCTGCAATTTGAAGTTGAATATTTTATGGACATTTTTCCTAGCAGTAGTTTTACGTCCAGTATTTTAGTCTCAAATGTATGCATCAAAAAGTCAGGAGTTAATCACACCGAGTGGAGTCATGCTAAAGATTTCAGAATTCACCATGCATGTATTTCAGGCAGAAGGAATATTTACAAACAACCTTTCGTCCTGGCCCGAAATTATTTACATGCAGAATATGTTGCATTAAACGTACATCCTTCATCCTTTGTCGTCACGAACTGTTATCAGGTATCTATGCAGCCTCTTCCTTCATCATCTCAACCTCCTTCCACTTACACTTACGTACAACCCACTCCCATTCACTTGTTCCCTCCTCCTCTTCCTTCTCCTTCTCCCTGTTCCCTTACATGCATACTCGTGGCAACAATGTGAAGGTGATAACATCGGTTTTCTTGGTGGATGTTCTTATATACTTCTTTCCTGATGCACGGGTCTCCTCCTCCTCCTCCTCCTCCTCCTCCTCTCCTCCTCCTCCTCCTCCTCCTCCTCCTCCTCCTCCTCTTCTTCCCATCTTGGCTAGTTCCCCGTCGGGCAGAGTGATGCGGCGTCCCTCTGTAAGCGCCTGCATGGGTTGTCTCGTTTTCAAGCCGTGGCGGAGAAAGCAAGTGCAAAAACAGGCTGAGCGGCGGCCACGAGGGGCATATGTTTGTCTGTATGTTGTGAGAGTTGGCTCAGCGGTCTCTCTCTCTATCTCTTGATGTATAATTTTCCTATTTGTCCTTCAGCTCATCAATAAATATCGAAATATATGGCTGTGGCATTGATTCAGACAGGGAAGGATGAGCATCAGGGTAGCGAGAAGTTATGGGAAGTTTTATGCCAGTAGGAGGGTGCCGAAGGAGGGGAGGCAGGGGAGGAAAGAGGAAAAAGCGAGGGAATATTTACGCAGAGTTTTATGAATCCGTGGAGGGCAAGGAGGAAAGGAATGACGGAAGGAAAGGAGATATACCGCGCCACTGACGGGGAGTGAAAGATTGAGAAAACGGTTCCAAAGATGAAACATGAGAGCATCAAGAGAAGGAGGAAGAAGAGAAGAACGAGGACCAAAGATGAATGAAGGAGGAGAGAAAGAGAGAAAGAGGGAGAGACATCAAATACGTATAGGAAAAAAAGGGAACTATTGAGAAACAAGAAGTGCATGTGGAGAGAGAGAGAGAGAGAGAGAGAGAGAGAGAGAGAGAGAGAGAGAGAGAGAGAGAGAGAGAGAGAGAGAGAGATGGAAGAAGAGGGAAAAGATAAGAAAAAGAAGGGAGAGGAAAACCTTGACAGTCACACAACAATCATCTTTGAACCTAACATTCAAATACCAAGGTTAAAGGTGTTCATGAGGAGTGGACTAACTGGTGACTGATTTATGAAGTGACTATATAATGCAGTGACGTCTCTCGCTCCCTTGATAGATCGTCTTTATAACCCCTGCCGTCCCCAGTCACTCCCCAGTCTCTAGTCCCCAAGGCGCCTCACTGCCTCCTCATCTGTTTACTGTACTCCTCCAAGCACACTTTGATAAACTACTTCACAACATTGCCAGATAAATGCAAACAAACACGGGAGACTGCGACACTAACAGGTCAGATCAGGATAAAATGTGTTAGTTTATTTATATGTACTATATTCTTAAAGGTTCATTCTCCCTTGTCCCACCTCAAGCTAGACTGGTAACTAACAATATGTAAAATCTCATCTGAATTATTATTAAGATACGATAGGGAAAAAAAAAGCAGCACATCAAAATAAAATCAAACCGGCTGTAGGTCCTTGAGTTGAGTGTTGCAATTAGTGGTCACGTCGCGGGTATGAGGGAGTGATGGAAGGGCAAGTGATGGGCAGGCTGAAATTAGGGGGATAGGGGCAGGTTAGTGGTAGTGCTGGCAATGGTGATGATGCAGGTAGATGGAGGAGGAGGAGGAGGAGGAGGAGGAGGAGGAGGAGGAGGAGGAGGAGGAGGAGTACTTGCTTCTTATGACTACTACTTTATTTCTAACCAGTGACGGCTTTTCCTCCTCCTCCTCTTCCTCCTCTGTCTGTTCCTCTTCCACCTCTTCTTCCGACTTATCCTCCGTCTACACCACCTCCTCCTCCTTTACTAGATATAATCCGTCTTACTCTTAATAATTCCACCTCTTCCCCCTTCAACTCGCCGTAAGACCAGACTCTTGATATCTTAGCAGCAGGAATTAGCAAACTATTTTCACTGCAGGCTACCAGATAATACACAGCCTCTCGCTTGCCTTTACCAGCCGACCTCACAGCCCTGATTAAGTTCATAGCTGCAGCCTCCACGCCAGCCACGCCACGCCATGCCACTCACTCACTCGCTCGCCCACTCACCCTTGGCTCACCCGGCACCCGTCTCTCTCTCTTTCTCTCTCTCTCTCTCTCTCTCTCTCTCTCTCTCTCTCTCTCTCTCTCTCTCTCTCTCTCTCTCTCTCTCTCTCTCTCTCTCTCTCTCTCTCTCTCTCTCAAATGTGTAGTCTAGCATTATAATAAAGGGAAATGGTTAGTGTGGCTTGGAAAGGGTCGAGTGAACCTGTTAGGGAAAATCAGATTTGTGTGTGTGTGTGTGTGTGTGTGTGTGTGTGTGTGTGTGTGTGTGTGTGTGTGTGTGTGTGTGTGTGTTTGTTTGTCTGTGTCTGTGTGTGTATTTGTGTGTGTGCATGCCAGGGTCAACTGTTTGGCCTCAAAATGAAGAGTTCGTTGACTGTCGTGTGTCTCTGTGTATATATGTGTATGTGAGTGTATATTTTTGCTTATGTTCGTGTGTGTATGTGTATATGTGTGTGCTTGTGTGTTTTTCTTCCTATGTGTGTGTGTGTGTGTGTGTGTGTGTGTGTGTGTGTGTGTGTGTGTGTATGCATGTGTGTGGGCTTGAATGTGTGTGTTCCATGATGTACGCACACAGTCAATCCTTCTTGTCTCCTTCCTCATTCCAAAATATCAGTTGGACTCCCATCTTTTGCATTCCATCCATCTTGCCTTGAGTGCTCGGGTCAGCAGGGTGTCTCGGGGGGACCTTCCGGGAGGCTGCCACGATCACTTACTCAAAATTTGGGAGACCTTGAGAGACGGTGTAGCATGGATGAATTTGAAGCTGAAAATGTCCATAATATAAGAAAGTGAAGAACTGCTTGTAGAATATTAGTGTAGAAGATTTGAAGAAGAGGAGGAGGAGGAGGAGGAGGAGGAGGAGGAGGAGGAGGATAGAAAGCGACATAACTATAAGCTGCCACGGAGGTGTACAAATTGCATAGTAAAAATTCAACTTACTCAAAAAAAAAATTAATAATAAACAGTCACTGCAGAAAACAATTTTAAAAGTAGGAAAGCTAGCAGTTAAAATCGTTCCTTTGCTTGTGACTTGAGTGAGCGGGTCCGGGATTATCTGCCATCCGTTACGGGTTATCACTGTGAGGACCAGACGATAATGGAGGCTTAGAACAGGACGGTGAACACCCTGACATGTTAATTCACTGGTGTTTTCCCTTCTCTCTCTCTCTTTTTTTTTTTTTCTCTCTCTCTCTCTCTCTCTCTCTCTCTCTCTCTCTCTCTCTCTCTCGTAAATTACTTATTCTATGGCTTCTTTTCGTGTGTCAAAGCCGTAAGAGTATAATGCAAACTGGGTAGCTTGTCTATGCCCCGCAGCTATCGATGGCTTATCTTAATAGAATTGAAGAACTCCAGAGAGATGGCGAGGGCTGTCTTAGAGTGAGTGAGTGGGACTGAGTGGGATTGAGTGTAGGAGTCGTGGAGAGGGCGAACAAGAGCTTGGATAGGACGAGTAGGTGGGTCATTAAGAGGTTAGGATGTAGGTAGAGAAAGAGAGAGGAGTTAGGGTTCTTAGAAGAGATGAGTGGGTGAGTGGGTGGTTCCTTAAGAGGGGGAGTGAGTGGGCCTTTTAGCTAGTCGCGAGGAAGAGGCGTCGGCCCTCTCTACCATGTGGGGCGGGCGGGGTAAAGGTGAACATTATAAAAGAAAGAAAAAAAAAAAGAGTCTTGGGTGAGGAATGACTGTAAAAGATGGTGATAATTTTACGCTCCTCGTGGTCTGAGTATTCATGTTGTAACTCACCGAGCGGGATAATTTCGCTTCATAAACTACTCTTTCTTAACGTCAGTCGGTTATTTAGAGTCCAAGTGAATATCGTCAAAGGTAACGCAAATGTAAGGGTTTTAAGTCCCTTTCCTGGAGCGATGACTGTGGTCTGGAAAGGAGGAGGAGGAGGAGGAGGAGGAGGAGGAGGAGGAGGAGGAGGAGGAGGAGGAGGAGGAGGAGGAGGAACAGGGAGAAGGAGGAACAGGGAGAAGGAGGAGGACTAAGAGAAGAAGGAGGAATGGTAATTGACAGAGAGAGAGAGAGAGAGAGAGAGAGAGAGAGAGAGAGAGAGAGAGAGAGAGAGAGAGAGAGAGAGAGAGAGAGAGAGAGAGAGAGAGAGACTTATACATATACACAGAGATAAGGAGGTAAGGTAGTATAATTAGGCAAGGAACGAGGGTTTAAGGGGATGAACCTTCTGGTTGAGGCTGGCATGTGCGTGTAAAGGTGCGTGAGGCAGGTAGTTGAGGCAGGTGAGGCTGGTGGTTAGGGTGCGGTGCCTAAGGGCTTCCGCTTTCCTAAACACTCAATTCCTTTTGGCAGGACTAAAGGGGGGATGGGGGGGGGACGGCCTGACCAGCACCTTGACCTCAGGGTAATGGCGGGTTTGCCTCATCAGCAGGGAAGCCAGGCATGCGAATTGAGACGTGGACTGTTTATTTAGCATGAATTACTGCAGGCACTTTGAACATAAACCAAGCACGGGTCGAGTGGGAGCAAGGCTGTGATGGGTTCTGGTCTGGTCTGCACCCGCCCGGCATTAAGTTGTTGTGCAAGATTGTAAAGGAAAGTTGTAATGTGCCAGGCGTGCTTTCAGCGTCTCCTTGTGTTATCGCCTAATTACTATTAATGTTTTCCTCACGGTCACTTCTGGAACTCCTCTGTAAAGCTAGTCTTTTTGTTTGTTTGATTGTTGTTAGGAAGCTGTGTTCATCTACTGACCACTACGATGACCTGATTGGACTGAGCATCTTTTATCACTCCTTCTCCTACATTTATTCTCACCCTTTCCGCCCTATCCACTTACCCATCTTTCAGTTCTTATTTCCACCCTCCATCTCATCTCCCTCACTCTCCTCTCTGACCCTCCCTTTACCCTCTCACTTCACCCTTTCCACCTTCACAGTAGCGTGAGGAGCAGCACCACACCACAACGTCAGTGATTATCCTCGCCACTCCCCCGGGGCGTGGCTGGTCGCCCTGGGTGTGATTGATCTGACGACCCGATAAGCCGTCGCAATCGTGTCTGCCCCTCGGGACTAATCCATCAGCGTGGCCTTGATTGATCAGAGGAGCCGAGTGATCGCCTGAGATGTGATTGACGTTGAGGTCTGATCAATCACCGGAACTGTGATTAAAGGAATGAGATGGTGTAACGCAACATCTGTCTATCTGTCTGTCTGTCTGCCTGCCTCTGACCCTACCATACGGTGTAGGGTGGAGACTGGTACACAGGTATTCGTGATTAACCCACGGATACGACCCATTACCTTCCCGCTGATTAACTCTAGGAGGGAAGGTGCCACCATCGAGGACCTTCCCTCCTACCGCAGTTTCCCTCACATATGGTGCGTGGTTCCTCTGGGGTATCGCGTGAGGGCGGCACCGCTTGCCACATCCCCTTCCATATAATCAAGTGTCCTAAAGGTGATATACTGGGTACAGGTGTGGTTAAGGAGCATCAGACTTAATACATCAATAATTCCTATGTGGAAATGACTGGATATTGCTGTGTTTTCCCCGTAAAGTGTGTTCTGATGTATGGGGGAAATTATGAGGTATTTATCACTAGTGTGGTGGTGGTGGTGGTGGCGGTTGTTGTGGTTAATGAGAGGAAATTGTGGTGTTGTTAGTTGTGGGAAAGCTTAGTGATGCCACGAGGGTAGTGGTGTTGGTGGTGATGGTGGTGAAGGTGTGGTGATTGTAGTGTTATGATGTGGTGGTGGTAGTGGTGTTAGTGGTGGTGTTATAGACAAAATTATACCCTGATGTGGTGTTGATGGTAAGCTGTGTATTTAATTTTTCCTTCGAGTAAGTTTGTGATTCATAAGGGCGTGGAACTGAAAGGTCAATGTATTCTCTCTGCTTTCAGACACGATATTGCTTGTGTGAGTTGTTTTCATGGCCGTGTGTGTGTGTGTGTGTGTGTGTGTGTGTGTGTGTGTGTGTGTGTGTGTGTGTGTGTGTGTGTGTGTGTGTGTGTATGTGTATTCCTCAGTTTTATTGTTGGTAGTTTCCCGTTTGTTTAGGTTCGATTACAACACTACACTACACTACCACCACCACCACCACCACCACCACCACCACCACCACCACCACCACCACCACCACCACCATCACCACCACACATCTCCAACAACCACCACCATTAAACTCCCCCACACTTGTCCGCCTCCTCAGCATCAATGTCACAACAGTGCTTTACCTTCTTATACAAACACGCAGGTGGACAAACATCCTGCTTGAGGGAGGTGCGCGAGACGGAAACAAAATGGGAGTAGCCACACCAGTCGTTCCAAGCGCCGTAAAGCTAGGAGTTCACGGAGAGAAGAATCCAGTTGATTAGAATAATGGCGGTCATAAACACCACTTGGTCACATTTACGTGCGGGGTGTGTTGTGCTCACCCTAAAGGCTTACTTGAAGGTGACATTTATGGGTGCCAGGCGCAAGGTTTTCCACGCTGCTCTCCTTCAGGGATTACAAGCAAGGTTCATATTTTCAAGACTCTGGTTTCTTCAACTCTCCGTGAGCTGCTGTCAGGGGGAGGAATTATTATAAGATTTAGAATATTTAAATGCAGTGACGGTTTTGGTGAGTGTCAGGAATCATGTGCTTGCTAGGGTGAAAGGAGACGATGGATTATTATTGACAAGGATGACCACACTTTGAAGGACAGCGTCTAAGGGTGGAGAAAGATAAATCATCCATCTAGGCACGCGTGGTTTAGCCTCGTATAGGATTAAAAAAACATAAACCTTATCCTGGCTGGGGCGAGGAACACGTGTTTGCAAAAGGTTTATTTCTTCCTCGTCTCTCTTTTACATGAAGGAGAGAAAAGGCAATATGAAACTCCAAATCCTCCACTATTTTTCTCGAACGATATATACGAGAGCACCCGGCTTTTCTTCCCTCGCTATGATGGACAGTTGGTACCCGGACTCAACACAGTCAGCTGCCTTCCCATTGGTTGTTCTGGCCACTCGCTGAAGGCCCCACCATTTGGATGTTGGAGGGGTGCCCGCAGGTACTAGCCCCTGATCCGAGCAGACGAGGCCGTGTTGCCTGCATCTTGATGGATGGCCAGCGTCCCGCAGCCCACCAGGCGGCGTCAGGGAAACTGTACCCAAGAGTATTTCGGTTTGTAGTGACTGGCCAGTGTTTACTCTTTTTAGGACAGAGAAAAGGGTATATATTTAACTCGATGGGAGAGAGAGAGAGAGAGAGAGAGAGAGAGAGAGAGAGAGAGAGAGAGAGAGAGAGAGAGAGAGAGAGAGAGAGAGAGAGAGAGAGAGAGAGAGACGAAGATTTATTTCTTCTTAAAAGGGAAAAGGGTAAAAAAGAGTAAAAAAAAAACACACAAGGACAAGCTCCATTATGAGTGTAAAAAACAGACTTCGTAACCAACACCAGAAGAAACGCATTACTCATCCGATAACGAGACCGCCTGCAGCCATCACAGCTTGCCTGGCTGGCCTCTGCGGGTGGTGGTGGTGGTGATGGTGGTGGTTGACCTTGAGTCTCATGCGCCTTAACTAACCAAGCCTTGGTGCTTAATTAACAACTCGCTTTGTTGACGCACTTAGTCGCTCCTCGCTGGTGTATGGGATGTATGTTCTGTTCTGTAGTATTTCTGAGTTTATTTCAAATTTGAGGAACTTGAATAGTTTAGTTTATCACACCTTGATCACACCTTGATCACACCTTGCTGTTGTGCTTTGATTAAATTCTTTATAACTCACATATGCATTTTATATTTCTACTTTGAGTTGCATTGGAGTGTGTGTGCATGTGTGGTGGTGACAGGTGTGTGGCAGGTGAATGGCTTCCCCTTCATGAAATGGTCATTTTAGCTGCTGCTGCACTGAAACACATTTGGTACATAAAGTCATCACCATAAGGCGTGCACTCTTACTTGAATAGATGCATTAATTAAACTCTACTGCTCCTATTCAAAAGGCAGGAACTATTAATGAGGATTAACTTATAGCCGGGAGCTATTGGAATCAATAGAGTAATTTTCAAATCATGTTTTATATATTATTTACCAGCCTGTCAGGAGCACGCTGACGCCTAGTGATACCTTTCAAATGTATTTTTACCCCCCTTTGGTCTATTGATGCATCGAATAGCCGGTGTAACATTTTCACACTGCACAACATGTCTATTGATCACCCACCTCAAAACTCGGGAAGGGCAGTAACCGTTTCCTCTCACGAAATAGTCAGCAAATCGTGTCCCCGCCCTGCCTCTGCGTGAGACCTTTCCGTCCCCTGAATCAGCCGTGTCGTCGCACTTTCAGCCTTCACCGGGTCAGGCAGCGCGAATTCCGGCTGTGTTTGTTCCCGGACGGGCCTTGAATATTGAGTGTTGGAGATTTAGAGGGAGCCTTGTTTTACCCTGGTCCGAGGAGCGTGTGTGTGGGTCCTGGGTGGGCTACGAGGGGGTCAAGGGGAAGATGCTGGTCACGTCTGATTGATGGACAGACTAAGAAGGTGAATTTGTTGAATGGCCACTTATATAAATGTTCGACACGCTTGATATACTTCACAAAATTAATGTTGAGGTTTCATAAAAATAGCATGTCGAGGCACGAAGTCATGATCTAAAAGAATGTGCCGACGAGATGGATAAAAAAGAAACAGTTACTGAATAAAAGAAAGACAGGAATTAAATAAAACGAAACCTCTTGATCTTCCTCTCTGCTCAAAACCTTTCTTCTTGCATGCAAAGTGGTGCCTCCCAAGAGAAAATACTTAATTCTTACTTTTTTTTCCTCGAATGTATTCCTTTTTACAGCAGAATCGAGCTTCTTCCTGTGTAGTCACCATCCCACCCACCGCCCGCCACCTGAAAAATTGTGTTACTTGAAAAGGAAACATGGACGAAAGTTTTCGCTGAGCTAAAAGCTTTTGGCGAGTGAATTTAGCAGATGAATTCCTGGTGTGTTTACTTTTGTGTGTGTGTGTGTGTGTGTCTCTCTCTCTCTCTCTCTCTCTCTCTCTCTCTCTCTCTCTCTCTCTCTCTCTCTCTCTCTCTCTCTCTCTCTCTCTCTCTCTCTCTCTCTCTCTCTCTCTCTCTCTCTCTCTCTCTCTCTCGCTCCGACTTAGCATGTGACTTTTCATTGGTGAGTTTTCTTTGTCTTTTCCATTGATTGTCATTTGTACACACTCGCTGGACTTGCCTTGCCTTGCCTTGCCTTGCCTTGCCCCCGCCATCCAGTCATCGTGATTGCCAATTTGCTTTTAGCCGCTCAAACACATCGCTTCGTTTTCCTTCGAAGTGACTGAGG
>JAPQNM010000008.1:7768584-7808584 GCA_029783475.1 Metacarcinus magister
GATAAACTTATGATCGAGAGAGGAAGGATGAACGAAGGAGGATGGAAGATAGGTAAAGAGAAGAGGGAGCAAAGAAAGGAAGAAGTGAGATAAAGTGATGGAATGGGAGAGGAGAAGGCAAGGGTAGAGATGGAGGAAAGTTATCAGAGTGAGCGCCGTGAGCGGTGGTGGTCTGGAAAGTTTAGATTGTAGACTGCAGGTCGTGAGCGGAGAGTTGTGATGTGAGGGAGGGTGGGCGTGTGGGCGTGGATGTGTATGTGGGGCGGGAGGAGGATGGCTGCGTCGTGAGGCTGAGGGACGGGCGTGATGAGCATGACTAAAAGCCCGAGACGATTGCAGCCCAACAGTTACCCAAACTTAGTCTATCAGAGAGTAATTACAGCCTCAGAGTTTTGAATGGACAGACACGTGAAGCTGAGTTGGTGCTTCCTTCAGCAGACTCTCTGTGAGTTGAGTTATCCGACCTCAGAATACTCGCTAGGATGATGCCACCTCGCCCTTCCTCCCATACCCTTGTCCCCATGCTTCCCTCAGCCCTCTCGTAATGCATGTCTAGTAGAGCACGTGTCAAGGTGTTCAGTGTGCATCAGAAAGGTACAAAGGTGGCGCTGATGAGACACTCGAAGTCATCAAAACGTTACTTGTAAACGTTTGGACCGGCAAACCTCGGCAGCTTGGCAGACTGTCAAAAGTGTCCCCTGAAAATTAGGGTCGGTGATGTATGAATTCCGCTGCGCACGTGGTTGAGTGAGGGAGGGAGAGCCGGAGGGGCGTGAGGGGAGAGAGGGTGGCGAGGGGAGCGGGAGTACCACCACGTCTGTTAGAGTCACCATCCCTCGCTTTTAAATTCTCAGATTATACGATTCTCTTCTAGTCTCAACATAATGGTCTTTATCGCCTTAGCCGCACAATAAGTCCATTACGACCCATTCCTTAGATTTTGCCTCTATGGACACTGCCTTTATACAGATAGCCACCTATGTCCTCCTTAAGATTCTTCCACAACCCTGGGACCTTCCACATCACACTCCCAGTACACTCCACCCCTCACGACCCGCTGAGATCCCTAGCCGCCGCCCCTCACGTCCCTCCACACCTGCCCCGCCGCATCCCCGCCAGTCTTCACTATTTATTCAAAACACACCCTCACTACGAGCCCCGCCGCGCCCCTCCTCAACCCTAGACCCCACGTGTGATATACCTTAGACCTCCTTTACCTCCTTTATGACCGCGCCCGCCCTTGTCGTACCATGCGCCCACATCCGCCAAGTTAAGGCTTCCTGCTGCGCTGACACTGACTCCTACTCGTCCCTCCGTCTCGCAGCCCAAAATTGTGTAGGAAATCGCCCACTTACTGTCTGCAGATTGGGCTTTTTATTGAGTCTGTGTTACACATGAGGTTATCGTATTTCAGGGCTTTTGAGGCTTTAAGTTCCTTTTACATAAGATTGTTGGATTTGGTGGTGGTAAGCGATGGCTCGCCTCGGTTTTGACTTTTCTTTATTGAAGTTAAATTCGAGTATCAAGTTCGTATATTAACAGGATGTGCTGCGGCGAAGTTTGGTTCTCGTATCTTTAGAAAGGCGGTGAAGTTTTCGTTGATTCCAGCCCAGTGATGTATCGCCTGCTTGGGGGCTTCAGGCAGTGCGTTGTCTTGAAGGTTTGATTGCCGTAATGATCGAAAATGACGCCTATTTGTGGCAGACTCAGACGAATCTTGAAAAATGTTACTGAAGACGAGGAGAGAACCAGCGCCACTCTAGACGGCTTCATGCGCCATTAAGTAAGATAAGAACCCAAAATTGACATCTTTCACCCCCCCCCCTTCCAGACGCCCTCCTTATTCACTCCATCCTTCGCCTGAATTTAGCGACCACTTAATTTCGGTTGACGAGTAAACAAGTGAAGTGAAGGATGCGCAGCTTAGTGTGTGTGTGTGTGTGTGTGTGTGTGTGTGTGTGTGTGTGTGTGTGTGTGTGTGTGTGTGTGTGTAGGGAGGAAGGGGATGTCCTCTTCTCTAATATATATCGGGTGTTTCTGGAAGCAAGTGTGTTACTCATTCCACAGCTTCCGGGGCACCACGTGGATTGGGGAAGGGGGGGGGAGGGAGGAAGAGGGACGCAGAAGGAGGTAGGGGGAGGTGGAAGGGGGGTGGCGTACTGGTAAA
This sequence comes from Metacarcinus magister, assembly GCA_029783475.1. NCBI lineage: Eukaryota > Metazoa > Arthropoda > Malacostraca > Decapoda > Cancridae > Metacarcinus > Metacarcinus magister. The sequence continues at coordinate 7,770,752 of JAPQNM010000008.1, forward strand.
GTTTTGGCCGCTAGTTGCGTAAGGGGGGGCGATCCTCCCTCTTATTGTGTGGTAGTTAATTTGAGAAGTGAAGTTTTTTATGAAAATTAATTAATGTAGATACTTTTCATACTTGTGAGAAATTTTTATTAAGCGGAATTCTCGTGTAAAATAAGTGGCCATTGTGCCTTAAAATTAACTTAGCAACTCGCAAGTGATAAAAAGTGTACTACATTAGGCAGCTGGAATGCGTTAGTTACTTAATGAGGAATGTGTAAAGTGGGAACGCAGAGAGAACTAGAATTGTGAAAGGGAAGGAGACAAGAGACGATTTTCAGTGTTAAATGTATTGGAATTTTTGTATTTTCTTGCTGGATAGACAACGCTGCCGGGTGAAACAGGACAACGGAAATGACAAATTGGGAAAAGATATAGGAACAAGATAGGAAACAGTAAAAATGATATATCTAAAAGTATTGTAGCGTGTTTTGATATAGAGATACACAAGAAAAAAAATTAATTACAGTACACGACTAAATATATCTATCCTTTATCTCTCTCTCTCTCTCTCTCTCTCTCTCTCTCTCTCTCTCTCTCTCTCTCTCTCTCTCTCTCTCTCTCTCTCTCTCTCTCTCTCTCTCTCTCTCTCTCTCTCCTCCCCCTCAACGTAATATCTCCAAGGCATTACCGGTTTCCATCCACCCTCGGGCCCTCCACTCCTTCCCATATCCTTCCTTCCCTTACTCTCCTCTCATCTCCCTCGCCTCCCTCTATCCACCCCTCACCCTCCCTTTATCTCCCTTACTTCCCTTCCTTCTCGTTTCCTATTTTACACGCTAGATTCGTCTTCCTCTTTTTTTCCAATTTTTTCATTTGCCTTTTCATATTTCATTTTACCTTCCTCTTTTTTTTTCATCAAGCCTTCGTCATCTCTCCTTCGCATATCTTCACATACTTATCACCTTCCCCCAGACATCTCTTTCGCTTACTTTCCATTTCACTTTCTTTCTCCCTTCCTCTTGTCATGGCGCTTCCCCTGTTTTTCCTCCTTTACTCCCCTTCCTCCCTCCCTTTCTCCCTCCCTCTTCCCTCTTCCCTTCGTTACTGATGGCTGTTCGCAAATCGTCTGTTGAAGTAGAAGATAGCGTGACAACCTCATTCCTACGCTGTTCCCTGAAATATCATGGTCACACTCCTCCTCCTCCTCCTCCTCCTCCTCCTCCTCCTCCTCTTCCTCCTTCTTCCTTCTTCCCTCTCTCCCGCCCTCTTTCATCACTGTCACAAATGTATTTCATATTTTTTCGTTCCCTTCCTTTCCTTTCATTTCCTTGCGGGCAGCGTTCATTTGTTTGGTGTTATTTGATTTTTGTTTTGTTTGGTTCGTAATGTTTGGTTCATATAATTTGCGTTGAGGTATTTATGAGTTGATTTTGTTATTGTTGTTTAGTAAGTATTGAGAAATGTGTTACTTGTGTCTTTGAGTTTTTTATTTTTGCTGTGGAATTATTGGCTCTCGTTTTATCGTCTCTTTTTCATTTATGTTTCGTTTCCCCTCTTTTCGTTCACATTTTTATTGCTGTATTTTTTTTTCTCTCACGCTCCTCTTCACCAGGTCATAAAATACAAACTTTCCATTTTATGTTACCGGATATTTACAGTTTATCCTTGACATTTATTTTTTATTCTCAATTTTTTTTCCATTCACTTCTCTACAATTTTCCTTCCCCGGGGCTGTACGTTGTGTGTTGCGTTCTATTTACAAATTGTTCTTATCTTTGTTCTCTTCCTGTGTGTGTGTGTGTGTGTGTGTGTGTGTGTGTGTGTGTGTGTGTGTGTGTGTGTGTTACTCATTCTGCTTTTCCTTCTTTACTGCGTTATATAAACATTCTCTTCCTCTATAGATATTACCACATCATGAATCCCAAGTTTTTGAAGTAATGTTTCCTCCCAGTCGCTTGGTGCAAGAAATATTATGATCATTCTTTAGTGTATTTGTAAAGATAATTTATGATTTTCTCTCTCTCTCTCTCTCTCTCTCTCTCTCTCTCTCTCTCTCTCTCTCTCTCTCTCTCTCTCTCTCTCTCTCTCTCTCTCTCATTCTCCTCGCGTGCACTCTTTTATTGCTTGTTCTTCCTGGCTTCCCGTTGTCTCTCCCACACACAAACAAAGGAAGTTGATCCCGCTGCTTCGTCTTCAATGTCACTAAAAAACCTTGAATAAGACAAAAAACATCCCTGAAGCATATTATTATTATTATCATTATTATTATTATCATTAGAAGTAGTAGTAGTAGTAGTAGTAGTAGTAATAGTAGTAGTGGTAGTATTGTAGTAGTATAGTAGTATCAGTGTTTGTGGGCGCGGCAGTGGGTGGTAAACAAGGAAACTGTTGAGTCTGGTTCGCTTGTTTTCACCCTGGGGATAAAAGCCTCGTTTTAACCCATTTACACCCTTGCTAACGCTCGCACATTTTACGCTTGTTATCGTAAACTGGCTAAAAACTGAGTGTAATCATGGCGGTGTACATTGTGTGGCACCGCAGTCATCTTTGCGCCCAAAATTGCTTTTTTTAATTTCAGTCATGTGTGTTCTTGCCTGCGGGAGGTCTCGTTACATTTGCTCATTCGTACAAATATTAGTCTTGAGTGCCATTACTAGGGATTTATGACTCTGTGTGGTCTGAAGCACGAACACGAAGGATGCTGGATGCTTTTGTAATCCCTCATAGGACATTGAAGGTTGAATGCTAGAACCACACTCAGACCACAGCCTTTACTCTTAACTTGAACAGACGAAGGAAAACCATTTCACTCAAGCCACCACGTTAATCTACTTTTCACCAGTCTGATTTATAGCGTACCTAAAGCCACCAGTTCACTAAATTAACTCAAATAAATCAGAGTAACGTGAGTGTGGTCTGAGGGAAAGGGGAAGGGAGAGCAGGAGCAGCCTTGGTCTCGTGCTTCAGGGGAGTTAGGTTGACTGTGAGTCTGGCCAGTCAGTTCAACCTAAGTCGGCTTGTCAGTCTGCGGGAGGAATGTGCCGTCAGCAAGCAAACGTCCCGGTGCTTGGAGTGATATAGAGGGCAGAGACACGCCAGCTCGCGGTCAGGCAAGGGTGGGAGTGTGCAGTGACGCGATGCAACACATACTAGTACCTACCCAGACCACTCTCCTGTGTGTGTGTGTGTGTGTGTGTGTGTGTGTGTGTGTGTGTGTGTGTGTGTGTGTGTGTGTGTGTTGACAAAAGTGGGTGATATTACTTGCTGGGAGACAAGTGAGGCCAGCTGTACCACCACTGCTAGGAAGGATGAGTTTAATAATACGTTTTAAAGCAGTTTACGAGTTGCCATTCATTCTGTGCAAGATATGACGTTGTGGGGACAAACTCCGGTGTCATGCCCATGTCTGCTGGCTTCTCTGTAACACACACACACACACACACACACACACACACACACACACACACACACACACACACACACACACACACACACACACACACACATAAATCATCACCTGTAAAACTAATGAACTCCCTAACGAAGGTGATAATTATCCAATAACATTCATGCAAATTTGATACGCTGATCAATGTAATATTTATCAACATCGCGTCACCAAGGCTTTTAACATTGAAAACACGCATTAGGGGCTGCAACTCACTCTACCATTGCATCACTTTGGACTCTTTGAACAGGGCCGCGTGAGAGCAAGAAAATCGTCCAACCACATCGAGTCAGGATCATGTTGCAAGAGTAACAAACAAGTGACTGGTCGTGGCGTCGTGTGGTCACCCAAACAACCTCGGTTCGTCGCCTGTATTAAGCCTCAATGAACCTTTAGGAACCAATGGAGGACAGAGGGAAGGGAGGAGGGTAGGGAGGGAGGGAAGGAAGGGAAACTAGGCTAGAAAGGAGGGTGGGAGGCAGGAGAAGAGGCGATGTAGCAAGAAGAGAAGGATGAAAAAGAAAAAAGAATACATGAAGAAGATGGATAAGAGAAAAAAACTGAGGGAGGGAGGAAAGGAGAATTCGATAGATGAATAAAAGATAGAAAGAATCAAGGAAGAGGGAGGGAGAGGAGCACATGAATGAAGGATAGAATAGCGAGAAGGGGAGAGTATTTAAGGTGGAAGGGTGGGTAGGATGGAGCTTCGACCAGCGAGTCAACAGTCCATCGCTCTTTGTATGTTGGCCGCCATAATATTGACACGCCTCAGCCTCCCTCCCGCTGTGTTCGTCTCGTCACCCTTATTGACGCATGACTCGCCTCGCAGGTTGCTTTATTACCCTCACAGCGCCGCCCAACCTCACCTGTTTGCCCAATCACAATGAGGACAGGACTCGGCTCTGGACGGGAGGGAGGAAGGGGAGGTAAAAAGGGAAGGGTCAAGGAAGGATGCAAGGACGTTACTGATGTTACTGTTACGCCGAAGAGAAGTAAAAGTAATATAAAGTTGTGCCAGACATTCATCATCATCATCATCATCCATTTTTTTATTCGTTCATATTATTATTATTATTATTATTATTATTATTATTATTATTATTATTATTATTATTATTATTATTTATTTTAATACTTGGTTTTTAGAATATTTTTTTATCGATAGGCACAGGGAAGAGCATGATGGATGGACGGTGCATTCAAGCGAGAAGGCAAATCGAAAGAGGAGAAGAAGGAAGAGGAAGAGGAGGAGGAAGTGCGATGTAGTGGTGTCAGAGAGAGAGAGAGAGAGAGAGAGAGAGAGAGAGAGAGAGAGAGAGAGAGAGAGAGAGAGAGAGAGAGTAGAGAATCTGAGTTTCACCTTGATGCACAAGCTCAAAGAGGCAAGGCTTTTGGTAGGAAAAGGAGGAAGAGATGAAGGAGAAGCAGGAGCATGAGTAGCAGTGGTAGGAGGAGAATGGAAGACTAGAAAATGAGTTGCAAGAGAAGAAGCAAGAGATACTCACACATTCCTTATCTCCATTCTACTGTCTCTCCATTCTTCATGAGGCAAAGATATACTCGAACATACATACATAGTTGAACCTTATCTCTTATCATTTTCATTGCTCCATTTACTCGCAATGACTTCTATTTCCTCCACTTACACTGATAAACCACAACTGAGGAAAGATCAATAATAATAGCTAATAATGATGACCTGCAGTTTAGATAGATAAATATAAAAAGTGATGAAAGAAGACAAAACACTTCTTCTTCCTGTCTTCAGTGGTAGCGTTGAGGATAACAGTTTGATGGAGCGGCGGGCGGGTCGTGATGATACTATAAGTTAGAGACAGTGATGGGAGTTGTGGGATTTGTAGTTTGTTGTGATTGAGGTAAATAAACGGCAATTATGACTTTTGGTGGCCATTTACCAGCGCGCAGTACAACCAGAGAGAGAGAGAGAGAGAGAGAGAGAGAGAGAGAGAGAGAGAGAGAGAGAGAGAGAGAGAGAGAGAGAGAGAGAGGTACTGGTTGCTCTTGGTCCGCTCGTTTATCATCATCGCCAGTGAACCGTCGAGGGAACTAGTAGCAGGCCAGGCTAAGGGAAGGAGGGAGGGAGGGAAGGGGAGAAGGGAGGAGGGTTATGCCAGAGAGCAAAGGGAGGGAATTGAGAAGTGGAGGTACTGCTTGGAAACGTTGAGAGAGAGAGAGAGAGAGAGAGAGAGAGAGAGAGAGAGAGAGAGAGAGAGAGAGAGAGAGAGAGAGAGAGAGAGAGAGAGAGAGATTTACACACATATATCATACAATTATCATACAAAGGGAAGGTGTTGACAGAGGGTACAAACACCACCACAAGTAATAAGGAAATAAAGTAAATAACCATTACATTACCCAACGTAAAGGTGGCAACAGTTATGGTTCAGAACTGAGGGAGAGAAAGATTATTTGCAAATTAAAGCGAGACCCGTGCACTCATTTTTACCGTAAAGCGAGAGAAAGAGAGAGAGATATAAAGAGAGAAAAAACACCATCCATTTAATTGCATGTTGAGGGTGTTTTGGGTAATCTTTCTGTAACAGTTTGTTTTTCTCTTATTATTATTTTTCATAGTGGTGAAAAGCAGCCATTTCGTTAGTAGTGGAAAGTGAAAAGAGTGTATAGGGGATGTAGGAGGAAGGAGGAGGAGGAGGAGGAGGAGGAAGAGGAAAAGTTAGGTCTTCCCAAAATCCTTCAGACGTGTAAGATGATCAAGAAGGACACGTAGGATTACAGGGGCATTACGGTTACTCTTGGGACCTGTAGGCCAGAGGAGGAGAAAGAGGAAGAGGAGGAGGAGGGACGGATGGTTGAGGGGAAAAAATATGGAGGCTCGCTGCCCAAATAAAGCAAGTTCCCAAGAGTACATGAGACGTGATTTAGGGACGAGGAAAAATGGATGATAGACGTTAATATGTTTCCTCCTTCATTTACTTGCAACACACACAGCCACCCTTGCCCTTCCCTTGCAGTCCCTTTCTTCCTTTTTTTTTGTACCTCTCCCTTCTCTTAATCTCCTTATTCCTCCTTAGTTCCCTTCCCTTCTGCAGTATCCATGTAGAAGACACTCTGGTTCTTGAGGATATTCTCCCTTTTCTCCTCTTTTCTCCTCTTTTCTTCTTTATTTTTAGCTTCCTGAAGGTGCAAAGGTCAAACGGAGATTTCATGAAGGTGTCTCACTGTATATATTTTCCTCCTACTCTCTGTTGGCGCCCTCCGCTGCTACCTCCTGTGGGCGAGGCTGAGGGAGACGGTTATGGTGTATTTGTGTTCCCTAGAGGACTCGGCTCCACCTAACGTCACTCCCCGACCATTTTTCAGAACATGTTAATGAAGGTTCCCGTTTGGCCTTTCTGATGGGCGAGGGAGAGTGAGGACGGATGGCGGGGAGGAGAGCGAAAAGGGCAAGCTGAGAATAAATAAGGAACATGGACAGAGTGAAAAAATATTAAACAAGGGGAATGAAAGAGAGGGAGAAACTTTACATGAGAAAAAAAAACATAATTAAATTGTAAACATCATCCCAAAGATAGTTAATAGGATGATGCATGAAGAAATGTTGATATAAATAACTTTAAAATTGTAGAAGGGAAATAACGATGAAGAGAGAGAGAGAGAGAGAGTGAGTGGGTAGGGGTGAGGTAGGAGGATGAAGAAGGGATGAAAGTCAGGGAATGGACACATGATAAGAGAGGGGAGAAGGGAGGTAAAGCGCATGGGGAGCTAGATGCAGGTGGGAAGAAAAGAAAAAGTAAAAGGAAGTTAAAAATGAGGATAGGAAGGAAAGGGGAACTGCATAGAAAGAGAAGCAAAAATGTGAACGAGGAATTGGCAAAATCATAGAAATTCATTGAGAGAGAGAGAGAGAGAGAGAGAGAGAGAGAGAGAGAGAGAGAGAGAGAGAGAGAGAGAGAGAGAGAGAGAGAGAGAGAGAGAGAGAGAGAGAGTTCAAAGGGATATATTTCTACAGGTGAATAAATGCTGTAGACATTAATTTGAATGAAGGGAAATGAAGCAGGAATAAGAAGGAATAAAGAAGTATTCCTTGATAATCCAAAAAGGGGGAAACTGAGCTGCACTCGCGTGGAAAATAATGAAATAAATCACGTCTAATTTAAGTCACGTCACCCTTCGGACCTTTTTTGGGGTGTTTAACGTTTATTCCAGTTTTCTTCTCTCTAATCTTGACATTTTATCTTTTCTTTTTGCTCTTGCTCTCTTTCTATTTCTCTCCCTCATGCTCTTCCATCGCTATTTCTACTAAAACTTCTACTACCGCTGTTTGTGTTGCTGTTGTTCTTGTTTCTTGCTTCTGCTGCTCTTTATATGGCTGTTGTTACCATCACAACAACAACAACAACAACAACAACTACTACTTCTACTATTACTACTACTATTTCTTCTAACATCACCACCATCAACAACAGCAACACCACCATTACTACAATAATTAACACTACATAGCAGCAGCAACAACAGCAGCAGTAGTAGCAGCAGGGTTTACCAACAACAACAAGGCCCATAATCTTGGTACGGTGTGTGTAAATCCACGGTGGTGTGGCCTCTTAACTTACACTCCCTGGCCACGCCGGGAGAGGAATTAAACCCTTGGAAAGTGAGCGTAAAGCGTGAAGAAGCTCCTGAACGCCTCTCCGGAGGATAATTAACGTAGAACACCATTTATCAGGCGGAGTAAACAGACCTGACGAAACTAAACTGCTTGCCTTAGTATTATTCTAAAGATTTTGAACCTAATACATATACTTTAAAAAAAACAAATAATGATAATAATAATGATAATAATAATAATAATAATAGTGATGATAATAATTCCAGCGCTCTATTTACATTGCAAATATATACGGAGTTGTTCCTGCCAAGCGCTTGTTAAGACACACAACACCAGGGCCTCCTACGATAGGCTAATTAGAGTCCGCCAGCCTGTACGTCGCTGCGGGAAAGACACGGCTGCACATAACTTTTAACTTCACCAGGAAAATACCTCCCGGCCTTTCGTAGTAGTTGTGAGGCACCAGCAACGGGGGAGAGGAGGAGGACGAGGAGGGTGTAGGAGGTGTAGAGAAGAGAGGTGTACCCATGAGTGTGTGTAATGTGCGTTTGTTCTCTGTCGTGAATGATTGTAAGGTGCAAGTTTGTGTAGCAAGTGTTTTATGATGTGTTTTTATTTCTTATAATTAGATTCAGTCTTTTTGAGGTCAGTAACACAGGAGTAGATTACAAAGGAAGGATATACTATAGGTGGACAGTCTTTGTAGCCACTGTTAAGGGAGTAAAAATATACCACTCCACCTCTAGTATATTAGAGTAATGTTTTAACGTGTAACTTAGAGGTCTTAAAATGTTGTTTCATGTCACTCGTAATGTTCAGTGAAGCTTCCACGTCACACTGGTCTTTGTTCACTCAGGCAAAGAAAGGAATAATAGTCCCCCGCTGCGACGGACTGACTGCTCGTGTTACCCTGACAAGCCAGAGTTACTCCATCAGATTCTGTGATACACTTCCTAACAAACGTAGTAACATTCGTAAATTTGCAATGTTGTGTAATGAGAGGAAACTCACTCGTATGTTTACAAGCCAGTCACATTATGGGTTTATTTTTTTTTAGGCTACACCTGTGGATCACCTGCCTTGTCGTTGGTGTACCTACTCCCTTGACAGCGTTCTTTCACCTTCACATGCCTTCTCTATTTCCCTCCTGCATGCTGCCTCCCTCACACGCACGATGGCTGCCCTCACGCACCTCTCCACGACATAATTGGCTTCCTACCCTCAGGTGTCCTCAACTGAGAGTCAGGGAGTCAGGTAGTCCGGGGAAAGCAGCTGCGTCCCTTTGATGTCCAAAAAGATCTTTAACAAGCTTCCCTTGGTCATAGTGCCCTGATGAAAAAACGAGTAATATTTGTTTTTCCGCATCTGAGGAGAATCGCTTTTTCGCAGTGTGCTCATCCCCCATGATTCAGGGCGGGGTGTGTGTGCAGCGGTATTTCCTCCATAGGGTGGTGGTTGGGGGTAGGGGTGAGAAGCCTACCTCCCTTTAGCCTGGTGGGAGAGTCAATCCGGGAAGCTCGCTCTATCGGTAAAGCGATTTATCACCGACTCGCTGTTTCGTCTTCCCGGGGCTGAGCCGAACCTGGAGGTGGGTAGTAGTTGTACCGAGGAGGAGTAATGGAGGAAAGGAGAGAAGAGAGAAGAGGAAAAGAGGATGAGGAAACTGTAAATTTGGAGTTCCCTGGAAAGCCTCGTCGAGAGACCCAAGTTTGTAAACTGAATTAATCCTGCAAAGATGTTCTCAAGAGCCGCGTGTTCTTTTTTTTTTTCTTGCGCCCTTTTTTTGGGTGCGTCTTTCTAGTTTTTAGAGGAGGTGGCCAAGGCACAGAAGGACGAGGACAGGGAGGCATGAAGGACGTGGATGAAGGTGGAAGTGAACGTAAAATTACAAGAAGAGGAAGAGAAGGAGGAAGAGAAGGAGAAGGAGGAGTACTAAACAGATCTGCTGGACTCAAAACAGTTTATCACACACTGCATCTGATAGTTTTCCTTCAGCCAAATACTTTTTTCATCGTTAAGAAGAAGCTAGGCGTTGCAAAGGAGGAAAAGCCTGACGCACTCGACACACTAATACAATAAACACGGGAATAAAACCGGAAAGTATCGCTGTGAATGCCCTCAGACTTGTATTACACCGCACCTCCCTGACACATCCCTTTATTATAGTCAGTCTTTATTATATTTGTGGCGCGGTAACAAGAGCGGCGAATGTTTAGAGGGCGGAGGCGACGGTGAGGCTGTGTTGTGCAGGGGGATATAATAAGTGAATGGCATGTATATGTTTATGTGTGTGTGTGTGTGTGTGTGTGTGTGTGTGTGTGTGTGTGTGTGTGTGTGTGTGTGTGTAGACAGGTATTAATGTATTGGTACTGGAGTGATGTACGTAAGTGTGAGTTGCGAGCATTTATTGGTGGGGGGTTGTTAATGGATGGTGCGTCAGAGTACACGGAACAGTGCTGGTAATGGTGAATGGATGTGTGTGCGCGTGATAGAAGAGGCTGGTGTGTGTGTGTGTGTGTGTGTGTGTGTGTGTGTGTGTGTGTGTGTGTGTGTGTGTGTGTGTGTGTGTGTGTGTGATTGGGTGGGCGGCGGGCGGGCTGGCTTACATGTCTCAAGATATACTTTTTTCTAAGGCTCAGTTGAGAGTGATTGAAGAGGTTTATGTTCTACTGAATACGTTGTACATGATTCTAAACAAATACTTTATGGTGGGTTGGAGTCTGGGGCTGAGGGTGGGTGGGTGTGGGTGTGGGTAGGATGGTCCGTTCAACCTACAGCAGCTTGCAATCACCCGATAATGCTCCAGGGTATTATTCACCTTTCTACCCATCTCCCTCCGGGGTAGTATATTTCCTCCACCACCAGAGTAGAAGAGGAACATCTTATCTCCCTCATTTGCCTCAGGTCTTTTCTTCTTCACCTCCCCACCATAAAAGGGAAAATATCTATCTTCCTCTTTCTTCCTTTGTTTCTTTTAGTTTCCTTCCAGAGATTGAGAGAGAGTTATATATTCATTTTTGAAAATATCTATTGAGAAAATTGTTCGTTGTTTTTAACCTTCCGTTTAGTCTTATAAAAACAGAGTACAAGTGATGAGGAGGAGAGAAGGAAGGAAGGAAAGGAAGAAGGAAAAGAGGGCTGGAGGGATGATGGGAGGAGTGATAGGGAGACAAGATAGAGTAATGAGAAGGGAGAGTGGTGTAGGGGAAGGATAATGGAGGGAGGCAGCGGAGGAAAGAGGGAGAAAGTGACTGAAGGAAACCACTGTATTAGGGAACCAGTGAAGGAGGAAGACGAAATGAGGCAGAAGGTGATTACTATTTACTTACCTATTCATTTATTATCCTTTTGTGTCACTTTGATATTTACGTTTAGTCAGTATTCATTTATGTGTCTTCTGTCGCACCTTGGCGTTCATTATTCACCTGTAATTAAGCATTGGAGGGTAAGTCGGGTGCTATTTCCCTTAGCACTCTATTCTCCCTGTCGTGTTCTAGTAGTGTTCAGTTAATGAAATGAATAGAATCCAATGTTTCTTGTGAATTTATATGTCTGTACTCGTGTTAGTATTGTGTGCTTTATTGGGATCCTGTAATGAGGCTGTATATCTACGTTGTATATGATTTATTAACTATGATTTGTTGTTTATGCTGCAGTCAATAAACTATCGATCTATCTCTATCTATCTATATATTTATCTATTTATAACTACATACAGTATCTCTCACAGGCCGTTCCTCTCGTTAATCTTATAGTAAACAAAGGGAGGTGTCAGGGAAGCAGACACGTGTATTAAGCAATATAAATTTCCTACCAAGGCAATACTTCACTCCGGCGTAGTACAGGACCAGCATCCAAGACACTCTGCACCCACCCGGTCATGCGCGGACAATAATGCATTTCAACACCAATATATCTAACCTTTAACATACAAAATTCAGCCTTCCTGCAGCGGACAGAGATGGTGGTGGTGGTGGTGGTGGTGGTGGTAGATGAGAAGTGAGTGTGTGTAGTGGTGGTGGTGGTGAGTGTGGTGGTGATGGTGATTGCAAGTAGTTTTGTAGTTGTTCATAGGTGGATGATGGTGATGGTGATGGTGTGGTTGTAGAGGGAAGCAGCAGAAGGAGGGAATGTGATGGCCATAAAGATATATGAGATGATGATAATAGAATGGAAAGAGAGTGGTAGTAGTAGTAGTATGTAGAAAGTAAGAAGATGATGAAAAAGAGGAAGAGAAGAAGAAGAAGGAGGAGAAGGAGGAGTAGGAGGAGGGAGAAGTTAGTATGGAGTTTCCTACCTACTTCTTGCTCCACAACCTTCCTCACACCAGCCAAGAAATTAACTCAAGCTATTCTTTATTCCATGACTTCTTATTAGGTTTCCATCACACCTCCCACCCAGCCTTTCTGCCCATCCCATCCCCTTCCCATCCATCCATCCCCTTCCCATCCAACACCCTCCCTCTCCACTTCCTCATCTTCATCCTATCCCAATCCATCGCTTTCTCCACCTCCTCCTCCTCCTCCTCCACAATTCTGATCTTATTCTATTCTTCACTTCTATTTTCTCGCTACCCACCACCTCCCTTCTTCTCTCCGCCTCCTCCTCTCCCCTCTTCCAGCGTGTCCCAGAGGGGAGGGGGAGGAGGAAAAGCAAATTAAAGGTGTAAGGAAGCGAGAAGTAGAAGAGAGCAAATCTTTTTTTTTTTCGATTACAAAGAGAGAGAGAGAGAGAGAGAGAGAGAGAGAGAGAGAGAGAGGGAGAGAGAGAGATGGGGGGTGGGTGATGAAAAGAAAGATAATTGATGCGTGGTATCAAGCAGCGAGGGAGAGGTTGTGAGCAAGTCCAAGATAAGAAGATAGTGGGAAGTTCAGGGAGGATTCGATTACCTGAGATCAAAGAAGATGGGAGAGGAGAACATCAAAGAAGACGGACTACAAATTTCTCGTGTTCTAGAGAGAGAAAAAAGAAGTAGAAAAAAAAAAAGCGCTAAGGAAAAAAAAATGCGAAGAGTTAGCAAAGAGGAGAATAATGAGTGTGAATATTAGATGCAGGCAGCGAGACGAGGCACCGGACGAAATAATATAGAAATGAACGATACTTTTGGGAGGGAGTGAAAAGCAGGAAAAACACGGAAGAACCCAAATTTTCAACGACGAAACTTGCCTAAACGTCGACTTCGATGAGAAAAAGAGACGATAGAAAAGCAAGAAACGAGACAGAGGAAAGTGGAGAAGTGTAAGGAAAAAAAATAATAAACTGCGGTGAATGAGAGGGAAAGGGAAGGAAGGAGTGAGAGGGAAGAACTTGGGGTAGGTCGTCTGAGGGGAGAGAGAGAGAGAGGGAGAGAGGGGAGTGGCGGGCCTTAGCAGGAGGGGTTGTGGGGTTGTCTAAGCGGAAAATAATTGTTCTTTTGTGGCCTAACGTTTCTCCGGCGGTTGTTGAGAACTTTGGCAATTATTGTGAAGATTTTACTCCCAGGCCGACCTTGTCCTCGGCCAGGCGCGGTGTGGGTTTATTAGGAGCCATTTTTTGTGTGTCCCCCTTCATTTGTTTTTGTTCTTTCTCGTGTCTTACTTATTCCCCAGACAGAAAGATATGGGTTTGATGGAACATTTTTTTTGTTTTAACTTTTTTTTTTGTTCTTTTTGTAGTTTATATTTATCTTGTAGTTACGTTTACTTGCAGAGAAATGTGAGGTTGTTTCGGGTTTATTTTCCTGATCAAGTGTTGTTTTCCTTGTACTTTATATTGTAGTGTCTAGCGAGAAGCATCAGTGTGCTGGAGACAATGCATGCATCTGGCAACACTGCGGATGGTCATGCCTTTACGTATATTATTAAACACGACGTAAGAAGACACATAAATTATCAAATGTAATCACCTATATTTTCATAAACTCAATAACGTGCAATTTCCAGCAGATCCCATTAGAAACAAAGGAAGGAGTCTGACAAGTATTCATTAACCTTTTTTTTACCTTTATTGTTCCACATTTTATTAATTGGATATTTTCTTTCACAGGTACGTGGTGTCATCCCTGCAGGTGTGAGGCGAGGGGGGTGCAGGTACGTAATAAGAACGCTTCCACGTGCACAGATGGTGATCGCTGTGGTGGTGGTGGTGGTGGTGGTGGTGGTGGTGGTGGTGGTGATCCAAATAGTTTTCTTCCTCAGTAGCTCCACAAGAGTGATGGATGGGAGAGGCGGAGAGAAAGGTGGCCCCGATGAGGAGAGAAAAGGGAGGAGTAGCTAAAAGAGAGAGATTCAGGAGAGTGTTGGTGGCTCGAGGCTGGAGAGAAGGAAGGGAATGGGCGCGTGGGTAAACAGACGATCACTCTTTGTCTTTGTGTTCTCGTTAATGCGCCGAGGATGGTGGCTTCCGTGTGGGCGGTGGCTGAAATACTGGCCACACTCACACTGTTACTCTATGTGTTAGTGTTGTGGGACCTCCGCACCACTCTACCTGACGCAGCCCTTGGTGTGAGATGTAAATGGTTGTAAAGTACGTAACAGTAATGATCTTGCTACTAACACTAAGAGAGATGGGCCAGACGGGGAAATATGAGTCTGTTGTTATCTGTGTAGGAGAATAATGACGTGTGTTGTGTGGTGTAGGTGTGCACTGAGTATTGTATTGTAATGTGCAACTCATACTGTAGTTTAGAATATTAAGGTTACAAGGATTTTCAGAAAGGTCAACAGTCTGACTTAACTTCTGGCGCCGCCTCGTTATAGGTAAAGGTGGAAATTCCTTAATGTTTCTCGGGTATTTCTCGTGCAGCCGATCAATGCTGAGTAATGGCAGGGTTGTTTCCGCCGGGTCCTGGAAGACAACCACCTCGCCCCACGCCGCCGTCTTAATGGACGAGCGACACAATTTTCTAAATGGGTCGCTGACTCGAACCTGGAGTCATTAGGAGGGACCGTCTTCAGCCCATTACACCTTTCACCGTTCTGCAGGAGATACACGCCGCAGAGACGCCCGCCTCCCGCACCATTACTCTTGGCTTAGTCTTGATTAATAAGTAAGCCCAAGGACACACCGTGCACGAGGCGCGGCCGCTTGGCATGCATGTGTTGGAACATTAGTTGTGTAGCACACCAACCTACAGGCCTTCGAGGCTGATTGTGTTGAGATCTCGGAGGCTGTGTGGGCGTTACCTTCTGAGGTAACATGGAGGCGGAGGATGAAGAGGGAAAGGAACGGTAACTTCCCAGCTTTCATGGGTTTGAGAATTTTGGGGATATTCACAAACTTTTGGCCCTCTGAAAAATTTGAAGTTAGTATTGTTTAGTCTCGGAGCTTGCGAGAGGCAGGTCGTATGGGGAGGTGTGATACTGGTTGGGAAGGGAGGGGGGGGGGGCGCAGCAGCTACAGGGTGTCAGGCTCGAATGACCTGGAAAGGGTTTGGCACCATCGCTCCCACGAGGTCAGGTGGTCGGGCGAGGGCCTGAGGGGGTCAAGGGTCATTAGCTGGGTCAGGCGAGTTGCTCCACCTGTCGGACTCTAAGGCGACCCGGGAATATCATGTATGCACCTGCCAGCTCATTAGCGGCCGGCTGCCAGCCCACCTGACACACATTGTTTCCACCTGACATAATGCTCGGCTTTAAAACTAAAGGGATTACAGATACAAGAGAATGTAAGAGAATTTAGTTAATGCAGTCAGTATAGCTGACGAAACATCAGTTGGAAGTGGTGTGTGTGTGTGGGGGGGGGGTAAGTCGGGTTGTTCCTCGCTGTCACAAGGGAACATGAACAAAATAAGAGACGTCTGAGTAGGTAAGTACAACCTTTTACATGCGAGTATGTAGGACACAACCTTTCCCCTGGGCATGGCTTGTGTGGGAAGACAGTCGTGTCTCATATCGATTCTTTCACTCCCTTAAAATAGTTCTACGTCGTGAGAAAAGCATAATTACTAGGCATCGTGCTGAAGGTGCAGTTTTCTAAGCTCGGGGCCAGTGGAATCATTAATTAAATAATATTGTGTTGGCCTGCAGGTACCGACTCCCCCTCTGCGTGCGTGTTGCCTGACGCTGCAAGTATTCTCCTGAAGGGGGTCGTGACTCGTGGTTAACCAACATTTTAACTCCTACACGACGCTGAATAACTTACTTGAGCCCTGCGCCAGCCTGAGGGCACTACGCTCAAAATACAACACAAGTGTTCTTGTGGTGGCGGCAGAGACTCACGTTGTCGGGTTCTGCCGCGGAAATATGTCGTGGGTAAGTGACGGGAAGAAAACATCAAGGGAGTTTTCATCAAGGTTTTGGTCTTGGTTCTTAGTAAGACTTTGTGTTTAAACGGCAACGAACTAACTATCAGGTAATTATGTTTACTGATCAAAGGTGATAAATAACTTGATTCACCAGCCTGCCTCCACACTGCTCACGACCCCTCACCCACACACCCTCCCACCAACCACACACCCACGCCTACCACCTGTCATCCCCCCACGCCTTTTACTAAACCGTCAAGCCACGATAACCTGACGTAATCATCAAATCAGTGTTCTCTTTAATCTCTCTGCCAGTCTCAACACGGCCTTTCCCTTTCCCTCATTCCCCTTCCACACCAACTTGAAGGAAAGAAACTAAAAGACCAATCGACGAGAAGGGAAAGGGAAAGAAATAAAAATCTACTAAACATTTTGATTTTTTGATGAATATTTAGTCGCAGCATCAACGTAAAAACAAATTAGTTTACAGAAGCGTCCATCAAGACAAAATCATGACCCCAGGCTGGTTACTGGTGCTGAAGGGAAGAGAGGAAGAGAACAGCGCCCTCCTCCCCTCCCCTCTTGCGGCTACGTATTATAAGATGAACACGAGTGACATGGAGAGGAACAAAGTATCTTAAATGTTAATGAAAGATGAGGAAGGGACAGAGGGAAGCAAGGAGGAAGGGATTGAGGGAAGCAAGGAAGTGTCGCTCACCCCTTTAACCAGTGTACATGTGTTACTGTATCCTACTTTTGACCCGTTCCCTCGCCTTCAAAACTTACCACCACGCACCCTCGACACACCTGTTCTCCCACCTGTTGGTTACTTAATGTACTATACCTGCCTGACGCTGAGGAATTTTCACGTCTTTCTCGCTCGTAAAACACCTTAATGGTTTTTTCAGATTACTTTTGTGTGTGATTCATTTTATTAGTTTCATTAATGGGATTAACCTCAGCTCTACCATTATGATGAAATTATTTTCTCAAAACGCATGGCAAGCAAACTCAATAAATAATTATGCCGATAATGTTGTAATTTTGAGCCTCATCCCAAAATGTGGTGGACCTTAGCGTGCGTGACGAGCTGTGATGGAGAGAGAGAGAGAGAGAGAGAGAGAGAGAGAGGAGAGAGAGAGAGAGAGAGAGAGAGAGAGAGAGAGAGAGAGAGAGAGAGAAGAAAAAAGTTTAAACGTGTGGAACTTGGATTTGAGGAAGAGAGGAACAAGAGAGGAACAAGGGATAGAAAACTGTAAAAGGGCACAGCTTCTTTCCCTCACACGCACACACCTGAGGCACGGGGGAAAAATAATGTGTATAAGCTTAGCGTTAAAGCCTCCCACGCTTGATTGTGTTGCGGCGGCGTGATGTTAAAGGCGGGGGACGACAAGAAGGGGAGAAAAAAAAATGTAAATTAAAAGAAGAAAAAAAAAAATTATGATTGTGTTATAAAAAAGATGGAAAAAAAATATCTTTACACACATTACCAATTAATCCTGAACTGTGACTTATGATTATTATTTTTTATTTTATAACGAGATAGACAATGCAAAAAAAAAGTTAATCCTCACTTTTAACTCTGCATTACCTCATATTATTATCTTTAAATCCCTTACATCAGCACACTTTCCACACCTGTCCTGTCTTCTCTATATGGTACCACACACCTGTCCACATCTCCTCTCCTTTCCACTTTACTTATTCATCTACACTTTGGTACACAGGAGGGAGGAAAGGGAGGATGAGGAAGAGGCGTAGTACATTGTGTGTGTGTGTGTGTGTGTGTGTGTGTGTGTGTGTGTGTGTGTGTGTGTGTGTGTGTGTGTGTGTGTGCAAGGATTAAAGTCCAATATTTGGGTTAATTGAAGCGGCGGCCAGTTATAGCGTTGAGGAGGAGGAGAGAGAGAGAGGAGAGAGAGAGAGAGAGAGAGAGAGAGAGAGAGAGAGAGAGAGAGAGAGAGAGAGAGAGAGAGAGAGAGAGAGAGAGAGAGAGAGAGAGAGAGAGAGAAAGTGTCCTATCGTGTGGTGTTGCTAGTGTTTGGTTGATCCATCCTCATCGGGGTCCTTTAAGGGGGAAGCAAAGGAAGTGGTGGGCACCCAGAGGCTAAAGCAGGGGAGTGTGCGTGTTACAAGCTCAAAATATGAAAGAAATTTATATATACGGTTATTTTAGTCTCCACACACACACACACACACACACACACACACACACACACACACACACACACACACACACACACACACACACACACACACACACACACACACACACACACCTCTGTACACTAAAGCCGCATAGCGTTTTTGTGCGTGTGCATGTGCGTGTGTGCCAGTAATTGTAGAATCGTGGACTCATGTTCTTGCCTCCCTCACCGCAGGACTTAAGGTAATGGCCGTTCACTGGGGTCTTTAAGCTAGGGATAAAAACAAGCCAAGTGCCTCATTTAGGGCGCCTTGACAGGACACTTGAGAGGGCCGGCCAGTTGGCGGCTTGACTCAATTTTAGATTTTACGAGCCATTCACCTTGAGTCCATCGGAGCCAGACCACCGTGATTCAGGTTCTTAATTAATACCACTGCTACCACACGTCCTCTGCCTCGACGCCCCGGGCAAGCTGGTGGATGTATGCCGGGCTGCCTCCTGCCTCCGCTGCTGATGTGTTCTAGTCCACCTTGCCTTCAGTTTGCAGCTTTTACCTTGTCTTTCTTCTCCCTTCTTCTACACGTTAAACTTTTATCATCTTCACATTTTCTTTACAGCCTCCTTCTCACTCTCTTGTTATACCTTCATCTTTTCTTCTCTCTTCCCTGCACGTCACGTCTCCCTTCACCTCTTGTTTCCTGCAGCGGCCTCCTCCTCCTCCTCCTCCTCCTCCTCCTCCTCCTTCGATGTGTTTTTACTCCCTTCCTCTCGTCAGAATGATCAGCCGTCTGGAAAACATCGTCTGTTTGAACTGCGTGTATAATTTCCTGGGCATAATGAAATTAATGAGGACGTAAGACGGTGACGGGTCTGGTTTATTTAGAGAGGAAGGGGAGTACAATTAATGTGGGGGTGATGGTGACCGTGGTTATGGTTGGTGACAGTGGTGGTGGTGATGGTAGTGTGGTAGAGGTAGGTGGAGGCTGACGTGACTGTGGCTAAAGAATAATTACTCTTGGTGTTCGGCGCTGACCCCTGCCAGGCTGCCAGGGCACGGAGGCACGCGAGCTACTGACTCGCCGCGGCTGACGGACACTGCCATCATGTTTTTCGACACCTGAGCACGACGACCTTTTGTGAGGGGCGGCGTCTCCCCTCAGCTGTGTGGGAGGAAGCCTTGGGTCCCCTGCACGCGATCCCCACAATGTTAAGCCACTGTGGTCATCCCAAAATGAAAATCGACTTACACAGTTTACCATTAAGTAAATAAATGTAAAAAGAATTCAAGATTAATAAAGAAAAAAATGTATATGTATAAATAGCTATGTATAAATAGCGAGAGTCGTAAACGTAAAAGGTCAGAATGATTATATATAAAGTCAATTGCGTAGTATTTGTTATTTGTAGTTGGGTCTCTTAATGGCCACATCTTCCCCTCTCCCTCCCTACGTTAACGCTGCGGGATTTCCATGGACTGCGTGCCTGAACGGGAACTTTAGGACCATAATGACGCTGCAAGGGTTCCAGCGCCGCCCAGAGTGTAGAACATGTGAGTCAGGTGAAGCTTGGTGCGTCCATGCGTCTGAGGGGAAGGTGCTGCTGGATCTGGAGTCATATGGAGGTAAAGGAGGATGTCGCCCACTCCCTCTCTCCTTCCCTAGCGCCAGTTTACTCCCTTATTGTTGTAATTCCCTTCCTCCCTCTTCCTGGTGCTGTGGTTAAGGTGGTTTTCTGATGGTTTGAATGTTGTGTTGTGTTGGTTATTGAAGATTTTGTATGTGTATTTTGATTTTTATTCGTCCAGGAAAAAAATGTTCATGCCTTACTTTTCTCTCTCTTTCTCTCTTTTTTCTCTCTCGTTTGCGCTTCCCTGGTCATCCATGTCCTTCCACACTGATCCTCCTCCCTAGCCTGTCTTTGCCTTACTTTCATTCTTCCTCCACGCTGACTTCACCAAGATTACACCGACACACGCTGAAAAAAAGTGATGTTATTTTTCTTCTTCTGAGGTAACTTGCACGAGAGATATTTCAGTTTTGGTTTCTTTTCTTTCCAGTTTTCCTTTTTTTTTTTGTCTTGTACCTTGTGAATGGAAGGTTTTAAGGCAGTGTCCTGGAATGTTAATCTCCGAGCCACTCAAAGTTACAGGAGCCAAACCCGTTTTTTATAGAAGAGTTGAAATATTTCCACAGAATCGTTTGAGTTGTCAGAGTGAAGTTTAGAGATTTTGTGAAGAAGTTACAAAGACACTGATTGTAGCGGTTGTCCAGTCGTTCCTCCCTCCCTCCCTCCCTCCCTTTCTCCCTCCTTCCTTCCTTCCTCTCCTCTCCCCTCCCTCCCTCCTTCCTTTCATCCCTTCATCCTTCCCTTTTCTCCTTCTCTATCTGTCACTGTCTTTTCTTTGTACTGATCTCCCCACTATTACTATTACTACTACTACTACTACTACTACTACTACTACTACTACTACTACTACTACTACTATAACTACTACTAACTACTACTATAACTACTACTACTACCACTATTTTTTTCTCCTCCACCTCCATCTCCTCCTGCTCCTTTATTTAACTTTATTATTTTCCTTGTTTGTTCTTCTGGTGCCGTCCCTCTGGCCCTTGTGTTCGCTTTTGTGTTCCCTTGAGCAGCTTCTCAGGATTCCTCCCTCTAGTCCTTTTTTTTATCTTCCTGTGTTGATAGGTTTACTCTACACATTTTATTCTTATTCACTACATACATTTTTTTCTCATTTTTTTCTCTTTTTTCTCTCTTTCTTTCTCTCTTTCTTTCTTTCTTTATCACATTTCTTTGCTGGCTCTGTAATCGCTTCCCACACACACCATCCTGCTTCTCGTTACTGAGGTACGAGAACTGGATTCAAGAGCAACACACGATTCTTCAACTATTACTCTGGTCCAACAGTTTTTCTCGCTTTCCTCTTTCCTTTCCTCCTCCTCCTCCTCCTCCTCCTCCTCCTCCTCCTCCTCCTCCTCCTCCTCCTCCTCCTCCTCCTCCTCCTCCACAGCCTTCCTCTCGCTTCACCGCCAATACAAAATCCAATAGAGACACTTCCAACACTCGCCCTTGAGAGCCAACATCGGTTTGCCTTACGTCACCAAGCCTCAGCTGGGCTCAAAAATATCCACCTTCTCTATCGACATTAACTTTTCAACTCTCTTACAGCAATACAAGTAAAGTAACTCTACATTACTGAATGAATCTGACCTCATTTTTTTTTTTCTCTCTCTCTCTCTCTCTCTCTCTCTCTCTCTCTCTCTCTCTCTCTCTTCTCTTCTCTTTCTCTTTCTCCCCCCTCCCTAGTGAGCGCCTGGCTGCCTTTCTTGCGCCGTGTAATTAATTCAAGACTAAATGTTTATCGTCATTGACTCTGTGACGAGGACTTTTAGAGCTCAGATTAACTCTGCTTTGCGTGCAACACTAATTCACGGAGCTCCTGACAAGACTCTTTGAAATAGAGTGAATGCCTTGTTGGGTCCGAGAGAGAGAGAGAGAGAGAGAGAGAGAGAGAGAGAGAGAGAGAGAGAGAGAGAGAGAGAGAGAGAGAGAGAGAGAGAGAGAGAGAGAGAGAAAGAATATATCAAGAGGACCCTTTTTCCTTTCATCATCTCTGGAAATAAATCTATCCCGCAATATTGGTTGGATGAAAAAAGAAAATATCAAATACATTAACCTCTTACACAGAACTGTTGACTTGTAGATTCAGGTTCGCCGAGTCATTTATCAGTTTCGAGACACGGCACCAAGAGTCTCCCGCGGGGTCGTCAGGGAACTCAGGACCTCTCAAGGGGACTGGCGGAGCACCCTCAGGAAATCTTAAAAGTCCTTCAGACATTCCTCAACGATCCTTCAGTAAGCTGCGAAGGGTGCTGTCAGGGGCTCCTTAGTCTGTAGGAAGCCTCTCGGGTCGACTGTGTTCCCTGAGGCTACCAGGAAGGGATGCTCAGGGGCCCTAGATGACCTACTCCTGATCAGACAGGTGACACTAGTGGTAAAAAAGAGGTAATTCATCTGCCTCGCCCTTGCCCTTCATCCTCTAAGCGTCCACCTCTTCACTACCTCCTTATCCTTCTCTTCCTCCCCGCCCGTTACTGAGCTCTCCTCTCCCTTATGGTCTTATTCATTTTCACATTTTGGTCCCTCTTTGTATGTGTGTGTGTGTGTGTGTGCGTTTGTTCGTGTGTGTGTGTGTCATCCCTCTTCTCATTTTCCGTCGCCTCACACGGGTGCCCTCGAGACAAGATTTATGCAGGGCGGCGTAGGCTTACATTCCTTGCCGCTCCCTCCGAGAAAACGAAGAATATTGCGTTTCTCCGTCCGTCTTGCGGTTGGGCCAAGAAATGATGTGGCCTCGCTTCTTCCTCCGCACCCCAAAAAAAAAAAAGTAATATGTAGAATAAGCAGTACTACATTATTAATCTTCCTCTGTATGTATTTATATGTTTATCTCCCGTCATAGATCATCCACAAACCTCACTGCATGCGTATTTATCTCTACTCTAATCTATCCACTTATTCACTTAGGCACGTATCCCTACTTCCCTCCCTCCTTTCATCCATCCATCCATCTATTCAGACAAACCCGCGCGCATCTTCAAGTATCCTTATCGCGGGGCAGCCAAAACCCGCACGAGGGGAGAGAAGCCTTGATATTCCTCATGTCCTTCATCAGCTGTGAAATATACGGAGGCATATCGTGCATCGCGGACCCGAGGGAGGCTGGTATTGACGGCCGGGGAGGAGGACAGGAGCGGCGGTGGTGGCATCCTGGAAGGGGAGTTTTTGTTACCCTTATGGATTTTGGTCTTGCATTGGAAGTATCGTGTGTTATCTAGTCTTGAATTTTACTTTGGACTGTGTGTGTGTGTGTTTTAGTGTGTGTGTTTTGCTATATTCGTTTCAGTATGTTGGTGGGCTGTATACTATTGCCGCGTGTCATGGTTTTTAATAACACAACATTGCTTGACTCATGCTGCTGACGTGAGGTGACTGCTTAATGACTTGGATGTGTGTTATTATCCCTTCAGGTCATCCTCCAGGGCTCAGGTTCCTCCCCCCTCACTACCGCACACCCTCATGTTGTGTTCTGGTTAATTTTTCAAGACCAAGCAAGGTGTTCATCATTGTCTTCTCACTCCCAGCTTGTGTTCTAATTCACTAACGACACAATATTTCCTCACAACTCCAGACCCTCAGGAATGTTCTTTTTTTAGCGATGTAATGTTCCAATGCTTCATCCTCGTTATCTAGAACAGCAAACCTTCCCCCGTCGTTGCCTTGGACTCGCCCTCGGCAGGAGTGGCGGGAACCAATATCAGGAACAAACACTCGTTATGGACTCGCCCAAGACTCGCGCTGCTGCCGCCACCCAATTCCTGTCTCGGAGGGAAAAGCAAACAGCGCCACCCTACCCACCCATAAGCGGTCCGGTAGCGGGATGGGGCAGGATGGGGCGGGATGGGACGGGATTGGGTAAGGCGAGGAGGTGCGGAACGTCTTGTGGCCCGGCAGGAGATTCCTTCATATGTCATCCTGCTTCGTGTATTCTGCCGGCATACTTTAGGGTAACATACTGCTCTGCTATATTGTTTTCCAGACATGTTTCAGATGCGTTTATGGATATGAAAAATGGTAAAGAAACTCGTGTAAGATGATTTCGTATTTTATTTCCTCAGCAAGAAATATTTCCACAGAAAAGTCGTCTGACAATGCCACTGAGCTCGTGTCCTCAAGCTTTCAGACTCGTGGAGACAGTTATCTTGTAGTCACATTAAGGGTAAAACAATTATGGCTGTCCTGAAAACAAAGAAACTATGTGCGGAACTTCTTCAGAATACTGTTTTGACTTAAAGAAAGCCACTGTGTAGACTCACCTTCCCCATAATGCAAAGGGAGACATACGTATAGGGACGAGGCTCTCCCCGGCCAGACGAGAGCATCATTGAAAACAGCATCCTAAGGGCAAAGAGATGATAATATGAATCTTGAAGACACGAAAACCCGACGGCAAGTAGTTTACGGCCGATTTACCTTCCGTGTGGAGGCGGATCCCCCCACGAGTATTATTAAAGAATTCTTGAGGTAAATATTGGGAAAAGATTCGGGGTGCATATTGTATCAGCAGCCTTCAAGAGTGACCTACAGACCGCTTCTGAGCCGTGTTCTGATGCTGGTGCTTGACTGGGGGGTGCAAGGGAGGGCTGCAGTACGTGATGTGGGTGGCGAAGGAGGTGAAAAGACCCACTAGCTTAAAGAGGAGAGAATCAGGGTGGCTGGGTCACTTTGAGGAGCCAGTGACGGTGGGCGTAAGAATAACAGAAAGAGAGAGAGAGAGAGAGAGAGAGAGAGAGAGAGAGAGAGAGAGAGAGAGAGAGAGAGAGAGAGAGAGAGAGAGAGAGAGAGAGAGAGAGAGAGAGAGAGAGAGAGCTTGGAGGGAAGAGGTAGCAGGATATTAAGAAACTTTGTACTCTGAGAAATATATATGCACTGGGAAAAACAATCAAGAATCCATTTAACTTGATAGTTAGACTGGAATATATGATTGTGTGGAGGCGGAGGAGGAAAATGAGGGAGAAGTTGTAGAAAACGGAATGAACATCGCCCCTTCCACTAGCCCCTATCCCGACCCTGTCCCACGAGTGTCTTAGAGGGAGAAAGATTGGCGCCGGTGGTAGCATGTATGAGTATAATATGAAGCATCAACTTGTATCCCAGTCAAGTCATCCCCTCCTCCTCCTCCTCCTCCTCCTCCTCCTCCTCCTCCTCCTCCTCCTCTCCTCCTCCTCCTTCTCCTCCTCCTCCTCCTCCTCCTCCTCCTCCTCCTCCTCCTCCTCCTCCCCCGCTCGTATACCTTCTTTAGATGAAAGGGGTAGGGGTATAGGCACGTCTACCTCCTCCCCCCACCCCCCACCCCCAGCAGGCCTTTCTCCCCACCTTCTGAAGACCTAATATCCCGCGACAGACTGGAGTGAACCGTAACTTGGTGTTGTTGCCTGAGAGCCTTTTGGGGTGGGGGGAAAATAATGATGACGGGCAAGCTGAAGAAAACACCTGTTATTACAAAGTCTTAAATCACGAGGTAATAAAGAGTATGCATCCCAGCCCCCCTCACCTCAGTACGTCACCCACCCTGCTCCTACCCTGCCACGACCTCTGCAAGTATATATATTTTGTCCTTCCCCGGCTAGGTATTACCCCACTACACTAAGGCAGAGGGGTCTTGAGGCTCACACAGATTGATGTTGCCGCAGTGTACTCCTTCCCCTAAGGTGCTTCAGGAGGGCACGCGTACACTTGCTGCGTCTTGGCGGGGAAGCTGTACAGGAATCTCATCTTTGCAGGACTCTTTACAGGATACATGGGCGAAAAGTATACGTCCTGCGGCCCTCCAGCACCATATAGAGGCCCCAGGGACAGATGTGCTCAAGAAGAATAAGGAGGAGCAGGAGATGCTAGAGGGGCAGGAGAAAAAAAGTCGTCCAAAGAAGGCGTTAGAGTTTCGTATATTTACAAAACTCTTTAGATAGTACAAAGATAGTCATTTTAGCTCGTCCAGCCCTCCAGCATTACAGTAAATTTCCTGGTGTGGGCGAGGCAAGGGTGTGGAGGGAGCTGGCTAGGCATCGTCCAGGCTTAAGGTGGCGGCAAGAGGCTGGGATACAAAGACAGTTAGCGTTGGTATGACAAACAAGACCATGTAAGAGTCGAGGCTGTTCGTTAACACCTCGTAGGATTAGGATTTATGTCTCTGTGAATTATTTTTGTTAGAACTTGTCTGTATTTGCATACCTTTCTATTTATCTAGTATTTTATTTATATATTTTCTCTCCTCCATGTCCCTGTTAGCATACCCTTTTTCAGCTTTTCTCTAATTTCTACTCGCATACATCTATCTCTCCGCCTCGTTTCTGTGGTGTTTGAGGGGGAAACAAAGTTCAATGGCTTTGCTCTCGTGTAGTTTGATAGCAATGTTTGGTGAGGCGGGAAAGCGAGGGACGGACAGGTGGAGGTGAAGTGGAAGATTGGTGAGGGAGGACGGCTGTGTGTAGTTGTTGGGGGTGACGGAGGGTTAGAAGGAACAACTGTGTGTGCTTGTTCTGGTGACAGGTGTTTGAGTGGACAGGTGTGTAGTAGTTCCTGACATATGAAGGTCAGGTGTATGTAGTTGTATGTGGAGGTTTTGAGAGGAACATGTATGAGAAGATTAGGAAGTCAGGTGTGTGTAGTAGCTATGGTGATGGATAGGTAGTGAAGAACAGGTGTGTGATAGTCGTAGTGAACGGAGGTGGAAGGAAGTTACGGGTCATGTGTGTGTATGTGCGTGTGTGTGTGTGTATCTGTGTGTGTCTGTGAAAGTGGGTTTGTGTTTGTGTGTGAGTGTGTGTGTAATTAACAAGAGACTAAGAGGAGCAGGTGCAGTCCAAACCATTACCTGTGTCCAGCCATTAGCAGCCCGACAAACAGTGTGGGAGGCTGGACGCTGCCTGCACACCCTCCTGCAGATGTTTTTGCCCGCTGGCCCACACTCGCCTGCGTGCCACCTATTATGCGATATAAACTGGAATCTTTATACAGAAGCTAAATATGTCTTGAACTGCGTAACGTGGTAAGCTCTGTTTTTATGTAGTACTTTTTACCTGGGTGTAGTATTGCCATAGTTGTTTAATGAAGATTCTACTGAAAGTGGTGGTGGTGGTGGTGGTGGTGGTGGTGGTAGTAGTAGTGTAGAAGTAGTAGTAGTGGTGGTGGTGGTGGTAGTTGTAATAATGTTAGAAGTGGTGGTAGTAGATGAAGTAGTTATAATGATAATAGTGATGATAATAATAATAATATATCTTTTTTTTTCTCTCTCTCTCTCTCTCTCTCTCTCTCTCTCTCTCTCTCTCTCTCTCTCTCTCTCTCTCTCTCTCTCTCTCTCTCTCTCTCTCTCTCTCTCTCCCTCTCCCTAACTCTAACTCTAACTCTAAATCTAACTCTCCTTTACTCTGGGGAGGTAGAAGGGTTGAGACAAACACTACCTTTTTTCCCAATAGCAGGTGTTTCGGCAGGTAATGGGTTGTGGTGGTGGTGGTGGTGGTGGTGGTGGTGGTGGTGGTGGTGAGAGAGGGGACGTGGTGCTAATGGTGTGGGGAAGAAAGTGGTGATAACAGTAGTTAGGGTGATGGTGGTGGTGTTTACGATGGTGATTGCAGTGATGGTGATGCTGGTTGTATGGCACTGCTTGTTGGGGCATGAAAGACGGTGGAATAGAAAGGGTAATAATGCTAATAAAAGTGAAATTGTTTATGTATGTATGTACTAGGGGAGGTGAACTTAACTTAACGTCTTGAGAAATATATTATAAACCCAGGCGTTGCAACCTTTCATTTGGTTCTCTAATTATACCTGAGTTAAATTGTATCTGATAAATATAATGGAAATAAGCTTCATGCTAGTTAAAATGTTACAGAGAAAAGTGTCTGTAGGCGGAGATGCAATTAAGCTTTTGATTATTAATGTGTTAATAGTGCGATGATGGCTGTGTGCAAGGTAATGGCAGCAGTGATTAGTGATAACGGCGGTGATGTCTTCGTCGCTCTAAGGGAGGCGGAGATCTTAAGGCTTCCTGTTATCGGTGCGAAGAGTAATCATAAGCCTCATAACCTTGGGCCTCTTAGTGCATTGAACTGAACTGGTCAAAGGAGAGAGAGAGAGAGAGAGAGAGAGAGAGAGAGAGAGAGAGAGAGAGAGAGAGAGAGAGAGAGAGAGAGAGAGAGAGAGAGAGAGAGAGACGAGAGAGAGAGAGAGAGAGAGAGAGAGAGAAAAAAAATGGAATGTAAGAATGAGAAAGAAAGAAGGACGAAGCATGGAGAGGAGAGCAATTAGTGTAGCAAAAAACACAACAAAACACCCTTGATAAACACACACACCTAATGAGGAGGAGCTACGTAATGGGAGACTCACAACATTTACTCGTGTATGTGCACATGTGGTGTGTGTGTGTGTGTGTGTGTGCTGACGAGGCAGTGAGTAAGCGAGTTCGTCTTGATTCAGCGATGACGTTAATGTTACTCCTGATCATAAGTTTGTGTTCGATCCTCTGCGCGTCCCTCATAGCTCCTCGTCGCGCGCGTGTGTGTGTGTGTGTGTGTGTGTGTGTGTGTGTGTGTGTGTGTGTGTGTGTGTGTGTGTGTGTGTGTGTGTGTGTGTGTCTTCTGTATTCCACGCGTGAGTTATGGGGTAATAAATGTCACTGACCAAAAAGCAAGGAGGAGGAGGAGGAGGAAGAAGAAAAAGAAGAGGAGGAAGAGGGGGGGGGGTGAGGTAGACTTAGACTCAATGATAAATGGCGGAACTGAACGAAAACACATAAATGACATAGAAGCACCTCGCAAAAATTCATCATCCGTTGACGTTCTCACAAGTTTGATTCTTGCCTTCCTTCCTTCCTTCCTGCATGGTGGCTGCCGTAGTGTTGTTAGTATTGCCTCCCTCCTGTCGCTGGTGTTATCGTGTTGTGGTGGTGAGTTAGGGGTCGTCTACGTGTGTTTTGGGGCGGCGTGCTAGTAGAGGTGGCGCGGGGTGAGGTTCGTGCCCCTGAGTCGTTCTTCTGCCGTGCTACCATCCCTGGCCACTAATTACGTCATCCACACACCTGCATGGCCCCCTCGCTCCTCCTCGCTCTCGGGAAGGTTGCGTTATTTGCACAGCCACCATGCTCCCCTTTGCTTCCTTCCTTCCTTCCTTCCTTCCTTCCTTCCTTCCTTCCTTCCTTCCTGTCTTCCTACCTTCTTTCCTACCTTCTTTCCTTCCTACTTTCCTTCCTTCCTTCCTTTTTTTTCTTCTTTCCTTCCTTCCTTTTTTTCCTCTTTGCTTCCTTCCATGCCCTCGACCCTTCACCTTCCTCGCCTCTCTAGATATACAAGCTCACCGTTCCTTAGACCGTCCATTATTACAGGCCATTATTTCAACTTATTTGTTTTTGCTTCCTTGGTTAACTTTCCCGTGACTTAAGGAGCTGTATGACATAAGTTTATATAATGAAAACATGAGTAAGTATTTTGTTGATATTGTTTGATGTTAAAGTTACTGTCTGTCTGTCTGTCCATCAAGAACTAAGGGTTGGATTTACATTTTTATTTATTTTATTTATTTATTTATTTTTTTTTTTTACATTATCGTCTCTTTTTTTTCCATTTCCACTACGGTCAGCAAACGAAAAAAAAAATCATCTCTGCCTCTGACACTGTGTAGGAACTTTTTTGTATTTCTTCTCTTGACATCCGGCATGACTGTTTAAAATATTCCATAAATATAATCATAGTCATTATTCACTTAAAAACCAGTATGCTTATCTACATTTTTTTTATTAATCTTCAAAATAGTGATGAAGATGTACAGTTAGTTACTTCATCTATTCATTAATTTACTTATTTATTCATGTATCTATTTACTTGTTTACTTATCTATTTATTTATTTTCACTCAATAGAACATATATATATTTTTATATCCACTACTTATACATAGAAAATATAAACTCGACCTTCCAGTTGTGTAGCTGATAACAGGACAGGTTCACCGCTCAAACACGGCCTCAATATTCATATGAACCATCTATTATTCGCACGATCTACCTTTGGTTCGCACGACTCGCCAAATAATTAGACTTAACGCACCCTTGAGGCAACCAAACTCGTCATCTTATCAGTCTCGAGATACATTTTAAGCTTCAACTGCTACTGAAACCCAGATTGAACGTTAATCTCAGTTCAGTATCTCACACCAATTGCAGTCCATCGCGTACACACAAAAAAAAACTAGAAAAATAGAAAGCAAGAGAAGAGAAAAAAAGAGTTAACCGGGAAACTACTGCTACTATTGAAGACATAGGACGTGGCTACCTTCGGGGAGAATTTAAGTGATTGAACCACCTCGAGTACAAAGCGAGGCAAACAGGTTACGATGGAAAATTCACCTGAGACCATGACGAGGCTTATTGATGCTAAAGAGGGAGTCGTCGGGTGATCGGCTCAGACGCCCGACCGAAAACGCACCGACTGACCCACCCGACAACATTCCACATGGTCGGTGCTATAGAGTCAAGAAAATCCTCGAGGGCTACTGCGTCTGTGGAATATATATAAGCGACAAGGACCTGAGTTGTTTGTGTTGAATTGCAGGTGTTGTCCAAACCGACGATGATATTGTGGCAAGAGAGATGCTAAGTGTTGATAATGACTCTGTTCGATAAATTCCTGCATGTTACGATCGCCCTACACTCACTCAGGTTGCGACAAGGGTACCGGCAGGGGAATATGAGCCTTGTCACGTCGGATATTAAAGGTGTGTGAATGGTATCTGGTTGGCTGGTGATTTAGACCATCGTGCCGGCGTTCCAAATAAAGTAAAGGAGCCCCCTAGAGGCCTCAGTTCAGCTCCTTGTAATTGGTCAGGGAGGACTCAGGGATATTCAGTTACCACCCTCAGGAGCAATCTTGACGTGTTAAGAAAGTGGGCTTACAACCTTCATCTGTCTGCCTCCTGCTGGTGTGTGTGTGTGTGTGCGTGTGCGTGTGCGTGTGCGTGTGCGTGTGCGTGTGCGTGTGCGTGTGCGTGTGTGTGTGTGTGGAAAGAAAGAGAGAGAGAGAGAGAGAGAGAGAGAGAGAGAGAGAGAGAGAGAGAGAGAGAGAGAGAGAGAGAGAGAGAGAGAGAGAGAGATCAAAGGTGTATCAGACAGGCATCAAAGGCACGTAGTATTCCACACGCCTTGACTGAATAGTAAAACATGATTAAATGGTTGATTTCATCTGTCCAGTGAGTGGCAAAGTCGTAATTGATTTTATGACCAATATTATTATTATTATCAGTATTATCAATTTAAGACAAGTTGTTAAAAAATAACCGCCAATCGGATTCGAACCCTGGCCAGGCATCGTAACCGCCTCGCCACACAGGACAGGATGTGTGGGTTTGTTGTTAACATTACCAGTATTATTATTATTAGTAGTAGTAGTAATAGTAATAGTAGTATTTTTCCTAGTCCTACTCCTACTATTACTACTACAATAAAAAAATAAAAAAAAAATAAATAAAAAAAAACTGGATTTGTAGAAAGAACTAACATATGTGATTTCAAGAAAGCAGAAAACCAAGTTCCTGGATAGCCTTGGGGCCCCAAGAGCCACCTGTGGGCTGGATCGCCTCCTTCACGGTGATTGAGTTGCCTGGAGTGCAAGTGGGAGTCAGTGGCAGTGAGGCGCAGGCAAGGTTGTGAGGGAAGGGGAGAGACGATAGTGTGAGCAAAAAATAAATAGCTTTGGTGCTGGAATATACTACATGTGATAAGCGTGGTTAGTTAAAGGGTTTAGTTATCGATGAGCCGGTGATAATGGTTGCAGTGTGTGTGTGTGTGTGTGTGTGTGTGTGCGTGTGCGTGTGTGTGTGTGTGTGTGTGTGTGTGTGTGTGTGTGTGGTAGAGATGAAATCATGTGGGTGTTTGTTTCAGAGTGATTACCGTAATGTTACCAAATCCGACGTATTTTTGCAGGTGGTGGTAGTGGTGGTGGTGGTGGTGCGTCGTTGCCATAGGGATGCTGGTGATTGGTGGTTGTGAGAGTATGAGCAGCGAGGATTTGAGTTGTGATTGTGATGGGAAGCCAGTGATGGGAGGCGAAGGGCGATGTTTTGGGTTGGAATGGGAGTGGATGGGTGTTGTTAATCGTCAAAAATCAGCTAGACAACCTTCCTCTCTCTCTCTATCTCATCTAGTCTAGGAAAGGGAGTGTGGGCGCCAGTGTCAGTGGGTTGCCTCACTTGCAATCAGTGAGCTTGATTTAATCTAGTCTAGCACTCACCTGAGGGTCGCTGTAGCCAGGTGAGCCTCGTGGTGGTTGCTGCAAGCTTCCCCCAGGCGGTGTGATACTTTTTCTTACTCTTTTACGGGTGCTGTAATTAATTCATTATCTACCTTGTGAATGCAGCTTTGAGTGGGACGGGGCGAGTATTGAGCTGACTGGAGCGTGGTGTGTGTTGCAGGGTGTGTGTGTGTGTGTGTGTGTGTGTGTGTGTGTGTGTGTGTGTGTGTGTGTGTGTGTGTGTGTGTGTGCGTGTGTGTGTGAGTGAGTGTAGCTATAATTTCTCACGAAATAAATAGGGATTTTATCAAGAGATCTAGTGTTGTTATATTTCTCTCAGAAGTCTTGACGTGCAATTAAGAGTCTGCCGCAAGATAAAATTCCAAAGCGATCCATTCAGACTCTGGGAGGGTCTTTCTTCTTCACTTTTTCATCCTTACTTGAAAGTCTATCATAAAAGAAATATTGGGACTTCCCTCAAAGTTTTCACGACTCTGTTCCAACTATTCTTTACACTTTCTTTGGGGAGAGTCCTTTTCTTCTATCATTTATTTCCATTTATTTTCAACCATCGCCTCTTTCCTTTTATCGAGGGAAAATAAAATATATACTTACCCAGAATGAACGTACAGATAACAACAAGCGAGGATTTGTATCTGGTACCGCAGTGTTGAGAAGCTGAGGAGGATAAGGCGAAGCAAGTCTTGGTGCCGCCGCCTTGCACACCCTGACCCGTGCCACTGACCTCCTCCCCTCTGTGCAAATTACCAGGTTTCGTGCAGCTAACCAGGTCCTATAAACATTGGCCAAGCCTTGCACAGCCAGCCAGATTTCGTGCGGGTAAAAAAAACCCTACCTTTTACACACTAAATACGTGGAAATAACAGAATTTTAGGCTGCTATTCTGGCCCCCACCCAACCCAACCCAACCCAACCACCTTTCTCCGTGCACACCGCAGGCCCCGAGCAACCAAGGGAACCCCGCACAGCTTTCCCGGCTCGGTCTTTTACGCTGAAGGGGGCGGGCTTTGATTGCTTCTTTTGTTGCTGTGCTGAGTTTCAATTTCTGGGAGAATGTGCGAGTGGGGCTCTAGAGAAGGCAGCTTTTGACCGACTGGGGCAGTGATAATAATTAAAGTAGGTGAGTGTAGATCCTGATGCCCCAAGCTGAGCCAACACGACCACTGTAAGGCCTCGGAGCTCTCTTCACTAATGGATTACGGCTCTCGGGCTGAGGTGAAGCACTTCGGAAAGACATATCACGGCTGAGGAGAGTGGCGGGGGGAGGCAGGAGGGAGAAGGGAGCGATGGAAAAGGACTACTTGTCTTGAATGGTTGGAGGAATCGAGGTGTTTTCGTCAATGGGGTGAGTGGGAGGGTGAGATGTTTGTTTTACTTAAAGGGTAGAGGGTGATCGGAGGGGGATGATGTAGTGATGTTTTTATAGAGTAAGGGTGAAGGGTGGTGGTGCTGATAGCCTTGGGATGAATCAGAATCAGAATGAAAAAACTTTATATGCATTGTTGATAATGGTTATTCTTACATTATTGTGTATTAATGACAAATAAAGACTGAAAATGTTTTCGTAAATAAAGAAAATAAAGATAAACAGTTATTTTTTGGTGACAATTAAAAACATTCTTAAAAAATCAAAATAAAATTACAATAAAATGTATTAAAACTAAAAACGATTAAGATAAAAATTACAAAATTCAAACCCATTATAAAAACCACAAAGAAATAGAAAATGAAATGTAACGGAAATAAAGCAAAAAAAGAATAAAATGGGAGAATCGTCTTTAAAAGCTAAACAAAACAAAGAGTTAAGGGCGAAAGGGTAAGTGAGGTGCTTATTCATGCGTAGGACGTGACAATGAGGGGAGAGAGTCACGTTGAGGGTCGAGATGGGGTGGTATAAGGTGCTAATTTACGAGTAACACACACCAACGAGGGTAGAGCGTCACATTGAGGGTCTGTCAGAACAAGAAAAAACAAACTAAGAAGCAAAAGAATAGGTGAATGTAGCGTACGTGCGTCTTGGAGTGAGCGAGTGAGTTTAAAATGACAATCTCACTCTGGTCTTAATTCAGGTGTTGACGTCGTTCCGTTAACACCACTTGACGGGTGTTGACGTAATGCCTCTGTCCTGCGATGAGAGAGTGGAATCAGGGTGTGAGGCAGAGAGAAAGAGAGAGAGAGAGAGAGTGAGTGAAGACAGAACAGGGGGTGAGACTGACGAGTGAAGGGGAGGAGAGAGAGAGGGGGAGAAGCCAAGGATGACGATACATTAGGGGGAGAGGAATCGAAAAATATAGAACATCAGAGTCGAAAGAAAGGAAAAATATCTACAATGGGGGTTAGATATTTGAAACGTGAAGGGAATATGAAAGATGATTCAGTCAAGAGAGTAAAATAAAAGCAGGAATTAAGATTAAGAGACGGATGAAGAATACAAAGAAGGAATGAAGCAAGTAAATAATGGTTGTAGGGAGAAAGAAAGTAAAGTGGTATGGAGGAGAAGGAATAAGAAGAGGAGGAGGAGGAGGGGGTAGAGACGAAGGGAGAGCTTACGAAAGTAAGGAGCACTGAGGAAAGGAAAAACGAATACTAGAAGAACGAAGAAAATAAAGAAAATACGAAGAAACTGATTAATGTCCTTGTTGAGAAAGCAAAATGGTGTGGAAGAAGAGGAGGAGGAGGAGGAGGAGGAGGAGGAGGAGGAGGAGGCGTGACGAAAAGGAAGGAGCATTGTTGAGGAAACGAGTGTGGCGAGGGAAGAAGGAATAGTTTGCTGAGGTGGAAGGGAATGAGAGGGAAGGAGGAAGGGGGAAGGAGGGGCCCGGAGGCAAGGGAAAGAGGGGAAGGAAGAGGGTAGCAGCAGCGTCGCTCGAGGGAGGGGAAGGAACACATCACACCAGAATCTTCCTCTTGATTGACGAATAAAGGGAAGATATTCCTCTTCCTCCTCTGCATACAGATGACGTCACGTGCGTCCCCCACACGCCCCCATCACCCCACCCACGCCCCCCACCCATGCCCCCCACCCACGCCCCCACCAACAACACCCCCACTACACCCCGACGCGCCCTAGCAACCTTGGTTCACACGCTCCCGTCTTCCAATTCGCTTACACACACACACACACACACACACACACACACACACACACACACACACGCACACACGCACACGCAGCTTTCTTACAATTCGAATCCCTATTTCTACACCTCATCGCTACGCCGGAGATGAGAAAGCGTTCCCTTGACACACGTGCACACACACACACACACACACACACACACACACACACACACACACACACACACACACACACACACACACACACACACACACACACGGCGAAACCCATAAATTTCAAACAAAAAATAAATACAAAATAATAACAGTTAATAACTTAATAACAACCTCATTTAAAATCAATACAGTACTACACATGTTTCCTTTCAACAAATTATCGCGATCATCAATACAAATAGCAACCAAAAAAAAATAGCCCGCGCGACTTCCCTGCGGCAGCGATGAAATATAAATTGCTGCTGAGTGAAAAGCGCTCCTATGCCCCCGCACGTCCATTATCCAACCCTGAAAATAGTTCGACTTGCCAGCCCAAAAGAATCGCCTTTATAGGGTGTTTATAGGTGGGTGTGATGGGTGGAGTTTGTATCCTAACTCACAAACAGGTAAATTAAAACGTACAAAATGGAAGGCTGGACGTCTGTAAAAATGTAAAAATGAGTTCAAAGGAAATGAAGTAATAGAAAAGTTCAGAGGAAGTTGTGTGTGTGTGTGTGGTTGATGGTGTCAGGTGGATTCTCATTAACTCACACATCGTTCACCTGTGCCTGCTGCCTATATACCATTCCTGCTCCTCATACAGGTTAAAGGGTGTGGGTATATCCTCGCTGAACCACTACCACCACCACCATCACCAGCGGGAATTGAAATAAGGCAGGAATTATGTTGGTAATGGAGTGACAAGGAGGGTGGCGTGAGGTGGAGGGAGGTGGGCGTGGGTTGGGGGGTTGGAGGGAGGGCAGCACGTCACCCTTCACCTCAACACAACTCTGGGAGCGTGACGTGACCAGCTACCAGTTTACTTTACCAATCATGCTCCCTTGGTGCCTGTAGGAGACCCGAGGAAGGGAGGAAGGAGGGAAAAGGAAGTGAGGGAAGGAAGAAGAGAGGAAGGAATAGAGGGGAGGGAATAAGAAAATACATCAAAGGAAACGATTAAGGAGACCAAAGCAGTAAGAAAAGGATACGAAGGAAGAATAATGTTAGTAATTGCAGGGAACTGATAAGAAGGGCTTAATGTGACAATACGGTCAGTTGATGGGGCCAGACCGGCACGGCACGACTGTTGGTCCAGCACGGCCCCTGCACGGCACCGACAGCCACGTGCTCTAGTCTTGCACGCACTGCCATTTACACATTTTCCAAGAGACTGACCTCCACCACTATAGCAGGAAAAAAAAGAGCGCATTATTTGCCAGATAAAAGAGATACGAAGGTTGAAAGAAATTATTAAAAGGTAGGAACAGTAATTTGGCGCACGATAACCATCTGTGACGGCGAAATGAAAGGGAGGTGTATACGTGAAAGGCAAGGAAGCACGAGGGAATTACCGTGGGTGGCTGGAGGTGAGTGTGTGTTGATGGTGGGTGGCGCAGGTGTGGGTGAGGTGAGGTGAGCACAGGTAAAGCAGGGACGAAGGGGGCGGCGGCAGCGGAGCGGAAACGCGCGTGCAGGCTGGACACATTCAAGGAATATTGTCATTATTAACGCCATTGTGCACTGAAGGGATATTGTTATCATCATTTCCATCATAATCATCATTGCCGTCATGGTGAGAAAGAGAAAGCCATCGACACAAGAATTATTATCATTTATTCAGTTACTTCCACACACTATACCACCACCACCACCACCACCACCACCACCACCACCACCACCACTAAAGCGCCTCCCACGGTCAAGATACACTCCATTATGACCATTATGGCTCGAAAGCGATAGAGAAGAGATAAACGTTCCCCCAAAAGCCGCTGTGACAGGCGGGACAGACCTTCCTTCGTCCCTCCTGACGGGGAAGGGAACGAGACGGTGCGACACATCTCCATTTTTGAGGCGATATCCAAGACCTGATAAAAAGATGATGTTAGGAAGATGGCTGGAGGAGGGGGTGGGTGGAGAAAGGGAAGGAAAGAAGGCAAGAAAGAAAACGGTGAAGGAGAGGAATAGGAAAAGAGCAAAAGAAGAAGGAAGGAAAGGAAACGTGGAAGAGAGATGGAGGAAGGGAAAGAAAGAAGGCAAGACAGAAAACGGTGAAGGAGAGGAGTAGGAAAAGAGCAAAGGAAGAAGGAAGGAAAGGAAACGTGGAGAATAGATGTAGGTAAAGAGGTTAGAGAAGGTGAGAGGAAGGACAAAGGAAGGAAGAAGGTAAAGTAAGATGGTAAAGGTCTTGACAGGAATGGAAATAAGGTAAGATGAGGCGCAATGGAAAATTTGGGGAAAAAATGAAAGACACAAATAGATAAAGAAAAAAAGAAAGGAGAGACTAACGAGGTGGACC